>JADLZK010004822.1:0-273323 GCA_015847255.1 Hyparrhenia diplandra
CGCGACAAAGGTGAAAAGAAGCTGGTGACACTTGCAATCTATTCTTTGCTGAAGCGGTACAGACTGAAATAGATGGCGATTGGGTGGTCAGCTGCTGTTGCATGATTAAACCTAATGATGATGGTATTCCATGCTCTTTATCTTATGATGACTGCTTATGTGATTTGGTAGTTAATGAGAGCGCCTCATTTCTCTCTAAAGGTTCCTGCTATGGTTGCTCAAGACATGTCAAGCACCCCAAAAGTGCTGATGCATACACTGGTGGCCATGCGGAGGAAAACATGGGATTTGGCCGTGATTCATGCAGTGAGTCAGATGATGATGTACGGTGATTTAGATTATGTGTTATTAGTTCATAAGAAGCGCTGTTATCATTTTGCTAGTTCATTGCTAACTACAATCCCCCCAACCCTCCCCCAAAAAAAAAAAAAATACAGGAGGAAGCTCAGATAGCTAAGCTAAGGATCAGGTTCAAGGTACTTACATATCTTGTTCAACTATGCAGGGTATTACTGTATCATAGGAATGTAGTTTGATTCTATGACGTTTCTTACTTGATTATTGTTTGTTTCTGTATCTGTATTTTTACTTAGGGTGTATTAGGGGAGCAGAGCTAGCCTTGGGCCGTTTGGGGCTCAAGCCCCCCCTACCGCTGGGGGAACCCATGGAAGCCCCCGAAAGCCCCTAAGGGAGGAGGAAGAAGGGGAGGAAGAAGGGTGGGTGGAAGGGTGGGTGGATGAGCCCCTCCTTGGCTGCCGGGCTGGCTTCACCACTGGTGTAGGGAGACAACAAAATGTTCGAAGAAGCAACCATGGTGAAAAAACTAAGGGGCTGGTAGGAGTGAAGCACTGCGTTACTTTGTTAGATATTGCTTCTTGTCACGGGAGTTTCTCTCGGTGATGGATTTATGAGTGTGTGTGGATTTGTTTATCCTCAGTTAATATATTATATGGTTATTAGAAGAAGGATGTATAGGAACTATATTAATATTTCAGATTATGTTAATTAGTGTGAATGGATATACACTGAGCCGTTTACAGGAATGTCATTGTTGGCACACCTGCAAGTAGTAGAATTAGCCCAATTCTTTTTTGGTAGCTAACCTTGGAACCTCCTTTTTGTCTGTAGGAACCTTGTTCAATGTAATAGTTAGTTAACTTATCGCTTAGTCCTTTCCCTTTCCATCCAAAGGTAGACAATCTAATCAACACGGGAGCATAGTTTGCAACTCAGAGCAGGATGCATTTTGAAATCTGTAGGTGACTTATAAGGGTATATAATTTGAAATATACTACGGAAAAGGCTAAGGGCTGATAATTTAGGAGGCTTTCGAAGCTGTATAGGATTTAAACATATGAGCTTTCGGAAGGCCTAACATATGAAACTTTCGGAAGCTGTATAGGATATCCGGATGGGTAATTTATCAGTATATTTGAAATCTTGCTTTTGAGTTCTGCTACTGTTAGTTGCTTTTAAAGTTTTTTTTTTTAACATAGTTGCTTTTAAAGTTGAAAGCTCTGGTCGCCAAGCTGAATTTTGGTCAGAAACGCCGGTTTAAAATGCATCATGTTTGCTTTGATCGTTTCATCAGTTGTATAAATCGCCACCCGGCTTCAGCAATCATTTTGGTTCCCTCTGAAGGAGATCGCTCACTGACATTGGGCCATGCCAAGGTGGGGCTCATACTTCAGTGGGACGAGTCCCTCTGCTGGCCAGAGGACTGCCAAACGTGCCC
Source organism: Hyparrhenia diplandra (assembly GCA_015847255.1). Lineage (NCBI taxonomy): Eukaryota > Viridiplantae > Streptophyta > Magnoliopsida > Poales > Poaceae > Hyparrhenia > Hyparrhenia diplandra. The sequence goes on from JADLZK010004822.1 coordinate 1,736, forward strand.
GGTCAGATCCTGACAAGGAGGTTTCCATGGCGGGCGTCCTGGGCCTCCTGGGCCTCCTGGCATGGGCGCAACGATGAGGCCGACGACGCGCGCCGCGGCCTAGGCCGCGATGAACCGGGAGCAGCGGCTCCGCGCCAATGACCTTGACGCAGGGCGGCATCGATGCGGCGAGCGATCCAGGATCTGCGGTCTCCGGGTGCCCCCGCCGCATCGCGCAGCGGCTGGGCTGCCGCACCTCCATGCGCAGTCACTCGCCTCCTCCGCCGCCCTCGCCCTCCAGCTCAACGTGCACTCCCTCCACCAAGGAGCAGATAGGGAACCCTTAGCTCCTTTCCACTCTTTGCATTATATACACTTGAAGTTCTTGCTCATGGAGTCATGGAGGTGCGGCAATATTGTTAAACTAGACTGATACTTAAATATTGTTCATTTGATTACTTAAAAGATTACAGTTGGTTGCTACTCACACTGGGATAGTTGAGCATTCCTACGCAGATATCTATAATCGACCCTTTTAAACTTGCTGTAGGCCCAGCAGAGAGAAATAACTCTCCAAGAAGAAAATGCAGCCTATGAGAAAGCTCTATCAGATTGTAGGCAAAAAATTCAGGAAAGGCAGATGGAGATCAGTCAGCTTCAAAGTTATTTGAAGGTACACCCCCATTCCATTTTTAAGAACCCTGTTTTATCCTCAAGCCATTTTGTATTTGTTACATGTCTTATATTCCACGACCTGATACTCTTCTATATTTGGACTTAGGCGTTACTAAGCACACGATGCATATTACATTTACAATTTTTCATGTGTATTCAGTTTAATCAGTTTTCCCCATTGTTAGATTTCTACTCCTTAAGCATATACTGTGGATAAGTAAACTGAATTCTGAAAGAACTAGACAGATCTGAAAACAAGCGTTTTAATGGTGACAAAGGTTCAGGTTGAAGGTTGATCAAATCTGATAGCTGAACCATGGGTCCACGGCGATATTGCTATCATTGTTGTTTGCAAACCTGCTTCATAGATCACTTGATTATGTCCTGATGCAAACAAGTGCTTACCATCCTGCTACATCATTCGTTTGTTTCTACTCCTTTCTGTCGTAGGAAAATGTAGATGAGAAATTAAGAATTTTAAGTTTATTTATAAACATTAAAGTCAGAGGTCAGGAATGCCCTACTTAAACGAAAGTGTGAGTTCGTCTCTGCATCAGCAAGGAATTACTTGTTGTCCTGTTCTGCGCAGAGAGAGCGGGAGAGAGATAGCGCGGGGCAGGGTGGGGCGGCGGTTCCGTGGTGCTGTGAGAGAGAGAGAGAGAGGAGCGGGGTCACGAGCGGAGCGGGGTCATCGCACGGGGCTGGGTCCTTAGCGGGGCGGAGACGATGACATTTGGTTCTTTTTAGTAGTTGATTGATAATGTTCTTTTTCGAAAATTTTCAGTGACCGTGGAAAATATTTTTTTACTCGGAGTCTTGAACTTATTCTCCTAGTCAGGTAGTTAGACAACACATATCAGTGCAGTGTTTCTCCAGACTGGGTTTCACCATGGCAAAATCTTTTGCTTAGTCATGAATTAGCTCACCTGTTGCTATCATATATATACAATTATGGTGTCTTCATCAATGGATGCGAAAAGCAGAAACAGCACCACAAGTAGAATCAATAAAGCACCCGGATTTCACTGATGATGCGTCATAATGCAATGCAAAAGGGCAGTAATCAATGAGGGTGCTGGGACAATACAAAGGGGTGGGCTCACCACATGCCTTCATCACATAGTGCCATAGTGGATTCCCCGCTTGTCCTACTGAGCATTGCTGCTATCCGAAGTTTGTGCAGAGGATTGAGTTCAATATCATGGGCTATATTATTACAGCCTTCGCTCAATTCTGGCTTCCCAGAATCTATCGGGTAGGTAGCTACTTTCTTCCAACAGAGAGAGATGATTTTTTCAGTCCCAAACCCCAATGCCTTCATTGCTTGTTTAGGATTTTGACATACCATTGTTTTTTTAATAAAATGTGTTAAACATACTTCGTCCATACACTTCAGTCCAGAGCTCTGAGTAGTGAAAAACGTCATCACTTGATATGATCAATGGTAGTATAGTACTATTGTGCTGTATAAGAAGATCTTGTGTGAATTTTATAACACTATGCCTTTGCACATCTTTTAGTTTCTTTTTTTTTTTTTTTGAGATTACACAGTATAAAGTTTTTTTTTTTTTTTTTTTGAGATTACACAGTACAATGCAGACGCTCAACACGCCGCGACACTCACCCATATGAACACACGTGACGCAGAAACCCTACCCCCCCCTACGAAAGCACCTTCAAGGACTGAGCCGGCAACCTTGAAGTTCACGGTCAACTTGGCACGCCTGCCGCCGACCGACGCCACCGCTTCCTCGAAAAATCCTGGAATAAATTCAGGATAATGTGTCACACCCAGGATTTGAACCCTGGGTGGGAGCCCCCAACCAATGGCCTGACTTCCTTGCTGTGTAGATTGACCTGCAAGCTTGAAGACAACAGGGAACGGGCATCCTTATCGGATCCAGGTCACAAATGTTCTCCAACTTCTTATCAAAGTTTCAATGGCCGGCAGCAATAAAAAAAGAAAAGAAAAAATAAACAGTTCCAATGGCCGGTGCGATTAGTTTGGGGCGTGGACCATCACCATCTGCCATCCTTCAACGGTAACTGTCTTCTCCCATAGAATCTGAAGTAAATAACATCAGCTGTCTATCCATGATCCAAATGATTCGATAGACCTGCGCACAGCAATAGATAAACTTAATGAGAACGTTTTTTTTTTTTTTTTGACCAGAACTTAATGAGAACGTTGGTAACCATCCAGTTCTCCGAAGTATTGAAGTCCAGTTGTAGACTGCAGCTAGCCTGTAGCCGTTATCTCTCTGGTTGCAGCAGTAAGCAATGGAAAGGTGCACATGGGGAGTTTTAATTTGCTTTGGATAACTCCACATGCTATTCTACTATCTATGCAACCCTTCACAAAAACCAAAGTTAACAGGGTCTGTATTCTTTTTAAGCTTTAGGGCACTCACAATGCTAGAAACTATCATGGTTTCTATAGTCTTGATATTGTATTTAAGAAACTATCTTTCACAATGCATTTTTCTATCATGATGTCACATAGCCTACTTGTACTCACAAATTGTCTTGGTTTTTCGTGAAGACTTGGTTTCTAGGCCAATCTCAATGGAGAGTTTCACCTCCCGGTTTTCCAAGATGTGAAACTTTGGCATGAAATAGACGTCTCCCCTCAATGCATTTCATTGCACAGTTTCATAGGCTCAAGGGTCCCACAACCTCTCTCTCATTGCATGATTTAATTACATAGTTGCATGGTGAAACTCTATTTGTGTCTCAATGGGGTTTCACACAGTTTCCAACGCATGTGAAATAGTGCCCAAAGGTTTCATGGTGAAACCTTTCCTTCTCTCTCCTAGACCATGCAAAAAGTGAAATTTTTTGTGGCGTTACAAGATTTAACATTTAAACACCATGCAAAAAGTGAAATTTAGTTAGACTTGGTTTCTTGAATTTTTTTCCCTCTCTTCAATAAATACAGCCACATCAGCAAAAGAAAATAAATAGATGGGTAATAAATGAGGATAAAAACTATGATAGAGTCTGCATTGTGCGTAACTCACTCATAGAACCACAAGCTTTAGAAGGCGGTAACCCACCTGTCATGAGCTGCCAGAACAGAGAATTGGTGAATGCTTACTCTAATCTATGCAAGTCTTTGGGGACTGGAGCTTAATAAACGGCACTCCTCTCCATGTGGGGCAGATAAGGACGTCCCTGAGAATGGGGTACCGACCCACGCCCCTCTCCTCATCTCATGCTGCACCCACCGGCCACCACCGACGCTAGCTGGAGTGAATTCACCGACCAACCATGGTTCACTTCGCCATCAGCCGATATCATCGCCCAAAAGGAGACGTGTAGCTTGCTGCAGCTTGCAAGAGACGAGCAAGCTTGGATGTTTGTTTGGACTGATGATTCGTTTTAGCACTGCCTGCCACTGCAGCTTGTTAGAGGGTCGATCTGGTCCTGATCCGCTCCATTCATCATTCATGGGAGTAGTATGGGAAACGGCATGTAGCTGGTGGTGGGTGCCGACATGTCCACGGGGCACCCCGCCCGTTGAATTGTCTAGTAACCTCATATTATATGCTGATGTGATCCTTCACTGTCTCACATATATATAGCTGACTGGACGAGCGGATTAGCATGACACATATAGTTACATGGTAGTGGTTAGTAGCTTTACCTTTCTTCCCCACATTTTTGTGCGTGGTCCTCATTGCGCAACTTTATATGTGCCTGTTCTGAAACAATCAACTGGGCTTTCTTGGTTAATTAGCTAGCTGTTGCCGACTCTTCGTGGACGATGTAATACAGCCCAAGTTAGGGTAATCACGAGATGATACATCAGCCATGTTTAAAGGTACTGATCGATCGTACGCGTATAACACAGATTCTTATTTATATGAGGTCCACAACAAGGAAAGCCTTGACTTGAGAACAAACTAAAGTAGAAAAGTACACTCTCACTTTTCCAGGTGTGCATTGTACCTCCTCTCTCCATCGAAGCATCATCCAGAGTGTAGATCCGATCCGCGAGAACATGCTGAAAGTCTCCGAGCAAACGATCCTGGATGGAATGAGAGACGGAACATGACTGGTAGAAGCGAAAGCAGGTCGCCCACTTGTCATGATTCGATTCGATATCGCTAGGAGAGGAAGAGGATTGGAATGGACAGAGAGGATGGTAGGGGAGATGTCAGCTGATGTGCACGAGTTGATTGAACCAAGATCGACGCTGCGCGGGTCATTCTGGAGACAGTGAAAGCGATACCGTGGGTCGATGGATTGATCCATGGCGTCCCTACATGATCGCACTAACCGAGAATTAACGTCGGCGTCTGGCTCTTTAGTCGTATCACACCAAAAGGTGGTCCCTGTTCCCTGATGAAAACAAATCAGGAAGAGATCTGGACTGTTGCTACAAGTAAAGGATTATATTAGCATGATGATATATACAACAACCAACAAATCAGGATTAGTAGTAATAATAATACTATCTTTGGATATAGTTTCCGTGTCAACTTGTTGGACCTCTTGAGAGCTGGACACGTAACTGCCCTGGGATTCGATTCAGGGCAATGAAGGTGGCACAGCCTGATCAAGAGTAGTATTTTTCTCGAGGAAAAAGAATGTGCCGTTGTGTCTCCAGGTCTCCGTGGACGGCGGATCCGCTTCCACGTAGCACTGGAGTAGTATTCGTTTCTTGTCATAGTGGTGGTAGATGTTACTATCTCTGCGAGTTGAGAATTCTTCAGGAAGGCGGCGGCGTTTTTGCCTGGCTGGTTTCAGTACGCGGCCGGCAAGCGTGTTGTGTGACGGACTCACGAACGTCGCCTTGGTCGTTAAGCATCATCACAAAATTAACCAGCAAAAGCAGACATGACTAGAGAGAACAGAAACCTCCCTCTTCACCGCGTCCCCGGTGATCAATGTGTAGTGCTCGCCGGATGGATGCGCTTGCGCTGGCTGGCCATGAGCGCACGCGGCCGGCGAACCTTGGGATCCGATCCGATTCCCCTCCCTCCCTCTCCCTACCCACGCGCTCTGCTGTTTGGCATCTAGGCAAGGCGCGGGCCACGTGCCCACCCGGGACCCCCGCCAGCTCTCCTCCGTCTTTATAAGCCTCCTAGCCCCAGCGGCCGAGGACCTCAGACTACACTCGATCAGGCTCTCTCAGCTCATCGCAACCACCACCATCCACCACCAAGAACCACAGCTGCCTGGCCGCCGTCGATCGACTGGGTAGGTCCTGCAGGAAGTTAGCTGGTTTAGCCGGTGAGCGAGCCAGCGGATAGAAGGATCAAGATGTCGGACGGCACGGCGACCTGCATCGACATCATCCTCGCCATCATCCTGCCGCCGCTCGGGGTCTTCTTCAAGTTCGGCTGCGGGGTATGTAGTAGTAACATCTATCTTATCTAGTTCCATCGGCCGCTAAGCTTCTGGTGGCGCGGTGGTTTCTCACTGCGAGCCCCGCCGTAGCGTTTTCGTTGGTGCGTGCATGACACTGTCGTAGCGTTGTTCCGTGGTGGCTATAGCTGATCGATTGATTTCTGCTGTTGTTTGTTGTTACGGTTGCTTGCAGGTTGAGTTCTGGATCTGCCTCATCCTCACCTTCTTCGGCTACCTCCCCGGCATCATCTACGCCGTCTGGGCCATCACCAAGTAGATGTAGAGCACACGGTCCCCTGCCTGCAGCCAGATGGCCTCTTCAAGGTCAGTACGACGACTCCACCATCGTCTTCAGCAGCTGCTCGATCTGGGTTAACTTAACTGACCGATCATTTCTGTTTTATCTGCTCCATCAGGTGATCTGATTGATGATGGGGGACGCGTGACTCCGTCGCTGTGAGATATGGTGTCGATTTGAGATGTGATTTCTTCCTTCCTCGTCTTTGTTAATTAGTTGCTGCTGGTGTCCCCCGTCTCTCCAATCCCTTTCTTAATTGGGTAGTCTGTTCGGTTGAAGAACAAGTCTGGATTCACCTTGTTGGGCGTGTTATACACGTGCCTGGTGTCGGTGCTCAGCTCCATGTTCTTCTACAACCGTTTCTCCCTGCTGCTAGCGCTGCTGCTCTCTGTTGCTGGGTGCGGGATTTGCATCCTCCGCTGTGTCGTCCAGTTCCTCTGCTGCACATTCTCTTCCATGTACTTCGATTCATGGATTATTATTAATTAGTTGTTTTTGTTTAACCAGTTCATCTTCTTTTTTACCTTGGATTGTACTACTTGTTTGTTTGGGTTGGGAGTTGGGAAATGATGCATCAGCAGCCATTGTTCTGTCGATCTGCTGAGCTGAGCTACCTCTGCACATTTCAAACGGAACGGGCGTGTGCAGTGGAACGGATCGCGGAAAGACAACCGTTGGGCCGCTTGTCGCGCTCCCCGAATCCCAGAGGAGCTGGTAGCTGGCTAGTCCCTGTCGATGCTGTGTTTTGTGCGTAGCGTATCGATCCACGCCCACGGTTTGTTTATTTCTGATCCGTATCGTTTACCGCTCGTGTTGGCTAGTACGTACATAGGAGGAGCTTTTTCTTCGTCCGTTTGAATATTGGGCTACTCTTGGCCGTGTCTGGATGGTGCTGGCAGGTGACAGGTCACAAAATGACCTGTGTGGCGCCTAGTGAAAGCAACGGCAGTGTACGAACCAGGGTACATGAAGGGGAAGGAAGGTACCGAGCGATGTGGGTTTAAAATTGAATTTGTCCTATAGTATACTCCCTCCGGACGGTTTTCTTAGGCGTATCAGCAAAATCTCGAAAACCAAGGAGAACAGTAACCACGCACGCAAAGCTCTTGGCCAATACACGCAAAGACGAGAAACGTATGGTCATTAAATGATGCAAGTTGTGCCATGCACCCGAGTACCTAAATAGATACGTCTTCCGGCACCCAGCGCTCACCCAATACCATGCAAGGTCATTTAAACATTTGACCTCAGACTCACCGCCACGCCTAATATACTGTCAAGCTCTAAAAAAACGTGAGAACGCCTAACAAAACCGACCGGAGGGAATACTTTTTTTAAAACTCTACTACAGTAGTACTAGTACTGTGTAATTGGGGGGAAACGAAATGATATCGTGGAGTGACCGAATCGTGTCTGATCCAGCGAACGACGGAGCGAGAAGACCCGTGGCAACGGGCACTAGCATGGTCTTCGGGAAGAAGAACGCCTGCAACTTGGACGTACTGTGCATTGCATGAGCGTGCCATGAGCATTGAACACATCCATGGCCCTGCTCGCTTTCTCGTTGGATTTCGTTTCCTTGTGAAAAAAACAACTGGGTTAAAAAAATTTTGCAAACTAAACAAGGCCTGGATCTGGGTTCCCCGAGGACTGCGGCCGCAAGCAACAACCCGTCCCTCCATAAAACTGGCTCTGTCCCTCCACGACTCCCGGACTCGAATGAGTTGGGTTATGTGATTGAGTATAATTATGCCAATTCGCCAGTGTCGGCGGCGTTTGGACCTGCCCGCCCAAATGAAATAAGAATGCAGGTTCAGCCATTCAGGAAACAAAAACATGTTCTACCATTAAACATTTGGTCATACAAAAACGTGTTCTACCATTAAACACTTGGTCCAACAAAGTCACTGTAGTCCAACAAAGTGAGACAAGTATCCTTGGTTTGTTTATCGTATGCATAAACATGGCGAATAAATATATTTGTCTGAAATAAAATAAGGAACCTTCTTTTACTACAACATATCTATACCTACTAATAAAGCGAAGAAATTTCCGCCGTCTCCCTCAACCTTCGTCCAGCCTTTCGAAGCACGAAAATTTCGTCCAACCCGGCTAAGTCATCCGGGTCCATGCCCGATACAACTTCTATCCTAGAAGGAAAGACTAGGATAGATCAAGAGAAAATAGGATAGGAATCCAAATCCAATTCAAACCCGAAGTCAGCCCCTCGAATCCAATATAAATCAAATCAAACATTGCATAAATCAAACCAAAACAGTACCAATCAACAAAACAAGGGAGCCGTCGATGCCCTAGATGAGGATGATGACGTGAGAGATCTTTTCAGCGGCATGGGGAGGAGTCGGAGGACCCGAGAACACCGCTGACCGCCGGCGCAGGGATCCGTCGATCATCGCCGGCGCCGTGGACGAAGCGGCGGTGATGGGCGCCTTGCCGAACAGCTTGGGCGGAAGCGACGGTCGTGGCACGAGATAGGCGGTCGAGCGATGACAGGATTCGGGCGTCGCGGGCGGCGTGGAGCTTGAGCCGGGCACCGTCGTGGAGCCGCTTCGACAAAACCGCATGAAGCCTCGGCTAGCTCCGCTAGCGGTAGGGTTCGCCGAGCTCCGGCGACCTAGGGTCGCGACCCTAGCTCTCCGGAGCTCCCGCCTACCGCCGGCGGCGACCACCGTCTCCCCTTCCCTATCCTCCCGCCCCGCCCGCCCCCCTGCTCTGCCCCGATGTGGCCATGGCATGGTCGGCGAGCTCGACAAACTCCGACCATGGCGCCCCCCGCCCGACCGGGTCGGACCACCCCCCCGGGCCCGCCAACCGCACCTAGGCCGCCCATCCACCATTCCCACCGCCGTCCTACCTACCTCCCCCACCGGACATTATACCCCACCGGAATTGTGGAAGACAGGGAGCTCGCCGGAGTTGGGGCAAAGAAGAGGAGGAGGAGGAGGGGAGAGACCTACTGCCACCGGATCCGCCGGCCGTTGCCGCCGACCGACGGATATGCCGCCGCCAGTGACGGAGCCGGTGGTAGGGCTGGTCGGGCTCTAGCCCCACCTACGAGCCCGTAATCAAGGTTAATTACTATAGCAAAAAAAAAAAAATCACCATTAAATCTTCATGCAAATCATCATCTCTATTGTTTTAGCCCCCTAAAATTATTTCTAGCTTCCGCCGCCACCGCCGGTCCCGTGGAGAGAGAGGGGAGGCAACGAGGGGGGAGAGGAAGAAGGAGTCGAGTGCAAAGTTCTGGAGCAGGTGGGCACCAATAGAGGGATATGATGCGTGGGTGTGATCGGACGTGGAGGATGTGTGCATGCTGTAGACCTTGAGTTTACGCTACTGTCAAGTATTATTTCCATTCCAATTATAAGACGTTTTTAGTTTTTCTAGATACTTTTCTTTTATTACGTATCTAGACATAGTGTATAACTAGGTGTATAGCAAAAAAAAATATATCTAGAAAAAGTCAAAACATCTTATAATTTGGAAATGGATGAAAGAAGTATTTAGGATAAACAATACATTAACTGTAGTATGAAAACGACCGAAGCTAGGCACCCAATTTAAGTAGTAATGCACGGTAGTTTAAATACGTAGCCAAAGCAATCAAATCAGTTATTATTCGTCAAAAAAAATCAGTTATTATTGTAGTAGTAGTCGAGGCAAAGAAGCAGCAGGAGTTCGACGGAAGAGGCCCCAGGCAAGCAACCGGCCCACCAGCCTGGTGGCACCAGGTCTGCAACCAAACGAGGTGTCCCAGGCAAGCTACAGGCGCGGCGTCCCCGCCGTAGTCGCACACGTGTAGGGAGAGGGGAGGGCAGGAGGCGAGGAGCTGGCCGCCGCTGCCCGCTGCGTCGCGAAGGCAAAGACATCCTCGACTCCCTCCGCCGCTCCGCGTCCGCGCAGCGCAGGGCGCCAGCCGGCATCTGTGGCTCCGGCCGCCGCGCCGGCCGCCTGCTGACGGTCTTCGGACCGCGCCCCCGCCCTCCAGGCCTCTAGCCCCAGCCGGCTGGATCGTGTCCGCCCGTGAGGTCTTGCCCCGTCTACTGGTCTTCTAGTGTGTGAGCACATTTCCTTTTCTATTCAGATTCAATATTTTAATTAGATGAATTGAAATTATAAATGCGGATGATGGAAGATGCACCTCAATAGACACTAGGTATTTAACTTCATCTCATCCATACGCCGATCTGGTTCGGATTGTGATGCTGCGGTGTGGGCGTGCTTTAAGTCTGTCTCCTGATGTGATTAGTCATGATCCACACGTTAATACTTTATGCGCATGGTCCCTGACTCCTACAGTGCTCCGTACGGATGGTCCGTTTCCCTAGTCTTGAGTAAAACCTGGATCCGCCACTGCACATGGTGTAGACTTGTCGTTTCTAACATGTAACTGATGATTAGCTTTTCTTTTTCAACAAACTGTAAGTTTTGTACCTTTCTTAGTTCATGGGTAATTGTTCATGATGTTTTCTTCAAAACAAAGAAGAGTGTGCTCGGTTTGTTCGTTGCGGTGGAGTATATCCTCTTGTGTCCTGGAAGTCCTAAGTTTGAAAGTTTGCACAAGCCTTCTATTCTTCCTAGAAAATTCTTTCTGTAGACCCCAGGAGCTTTTAATTTTGTTACTGAGTACACTTTTGTTTAAGATAAAACCAGGATTTTTCTTTCTCCAAGTCTATGATTTGTTCTGTGCCAGGCTAAACAAGCCAATCTGGATTTTGGCTTTTCCTCATGTTATCTTTCTTTATATTCTGTTTCTTCATAGTTATTTTTTACCATCTGCATCTTGGTTGATGTAGTTTTACCCTGTGATTGTACTAATTTTTTTGTTCTGTTTGTGAACTTTATATGCTTATTATAGGTTGAGTGGTTGACAATGGATCTTATGCTGCCTTTTAAAGTTGGAGACATAGCTGAGTCAAGGTCCTTCTCTCCCGGTTTCAGGGGCGCATGGTTCCGCAGTAAGGTACACCTTATATTCTGGGAAACCATATGTGCTCATGCACTCATATTGAGGAGCATATACTATGTTTCCAGAATGTATTATCTAAGTGATACAATGTGACATGTTTAGGGACTGCCACTTTATTTTTTCTCAATTTTAAAATATATAGGTGGTGATTGTTTGGGGTAGTAACATGTCACCATTGGATTTAAGTGTGCAATCTGGATAGTTCGAGGTAGTAGCTTCTAACATGTACTTCTCCCTCATGTTAATATTATTGACCTCTTTCCTTCTAGATAAACCTTATGTGTATAAGGAAAGGTCACCTGGAGTGTCTTTTGGAGTATCTTGACTTTCCAGATGAAAGTAAGTTTTTTTCGTACCTTGGACAGTTTATTTATTCTAGGATCTACTAGTATATGATTGCTAGATTCTTAAGACTTCCAAATCTGTCATTGTTGTGCTACCTTGAATGACAGATTTGGAAGAACTGACACCAATTTCATAGTTCTTTAGGTGTCTATTTATTTGTGTCAGTTCTTCCAAATCTGTCATTGTTAGAATACTAGTTCTTTAGGTATCCTACAATGTGACATCTTTTATTTTTCTGAGGATCTATTTGTCTGTGTAAGTTCTTCACCATGATTTATATAAAAAGATGTACCCAATGCACAATTTTTCCTTTTTCTGTTTTATCTAAATTGTATTTTAAATCGAGGTCAACCGCATTGCCATTAAGAACATTTTTTTTCTTGAACAATGCAGGATAGCTGCGTGTCATATCATTAAGGTAGGAAAAAAACACAAGTACAAAGAATCAAGCAGAAAGCCCAACCCAAACACAAAATGACACCCTCACCACAAAAAATAATAAAGGGTGGCCAAAGACCACCCAGAAAACCTAAAGAACTATGAAATTGGTGACCCAATGAGGGCCTGGAGCTTGGAAGCACCAGCCTAGCACCATATGGTGCTATCAACAGCCACTGTCTGAAGGAGAGCCTGAAGGTTTGGCTGCATTCCTTCAAATACACATGAGTTCCAATGCTTCCAAATCTCCCAAGCCACTAGAATGATAAGGAAGTTTAGCCCTTTTCCATGTCTCCTTTGACACTCCTCTGGTCATGCTCCTCAACCATCTAGAGAAACTTCTTATTCTTATCATAAATGCTACATCTGCCAGATTCAGTTGCTGTAAGAAGAAGAAGAAGAGAGAGAGAGAGAGAACAAACCTGCCGAGAGAAAACACAAGAGACTAGCAAATGTTATGTTGTTTCCTTGGCTTGGTCATAGAACAGGTAGGCAGTTAGATAAGGCAATCATAGCTGGGCTTGCTGGTCTGCAGTCCAACATCCGTTGCTGATAGCAAACCACAAGAAGAATTAGCAGCGCAAAGGGGCCTAACTCTTCCAGATCCTCCTCCATGGGATGAACTTGATTGTTCAATGTGTTTGGTTGGGCTGTGGCTTCTGAAAAAGCTCTGCTGTGAGCTGTGGGTTGTGAAAAGCTGCTGTAGGTTGTGGGCTGTGGAAAAGTTGTAAGCTGTTTGGTTCAAACTAGTATGAATGTATAAAACTTACCTCCTTTCTCTATTTTTATTGAAATAACTGTGAAAGAGCTCAATATTTTCACCATATCAAAAAGCCAAAAGCCAAAAGCAGGGTCCAAGGTGCTTTCAAAACTGAACTACCCTGAAAAAAGAAACTTCTGGTTTCCACCCCTTTGATTGGCTTTTGGCTTTTTGGAAGCAAAAGCAGCTCCCAAAAGCCCATGCTTGGCTTGTTGTCGGCTGAGGAGGCGCCATGGATACTGTTGTTTGCCAGGTTGGGCCAAATGCGGAGCTGCTTTTGGGAGCTGCGTTTGCTACATGTTGGAAGGCCTCTTATCGAGCAAAACTCATATGGGGTAAAACTCATGGTGTTCATGGCCCAACGACTAGGGCCTGGAATTATATGGGGTATGTGGTGTCATGGTGCAGGCCTCTTACCGAGCAAAACTCATTGAGGAGCTGCTACATGTCGGAAGCTCCCAAGCATGGGCGGGGATGAGCTTCCCAAGGTTCAGTGAATATAAAAATCAAGGTGCAATTAACCTTTGTGTTAGAGAACTACAAAACAAGCACTAGATATGAACTGTGCATGGTAGGGAGCGTTTTTTGTTACCCATCCCCCACAAGTAAGCTTTTGGACTAAAAGGTTCTGTTACTGTTATTGTTGTCGTTATATCATAAGGTAATAAATTTAGCCATTAAAATTTTAGAAAATTTGGTATAGTGTACCATGTATTATTTGCTCCTTATCATAAGGTAATAGATCATAGGTGAGTGCCCCACTTTATGCGCAACATGGAGCAGTTGTGGGATGGCGTGATCGTGCGTGAAGTTCAGAGTTGTTTCCATTTTATGTATCACTTCTATATATATTCTCATCAATATACAGTTATACAAAAAAACACTGCTGAGTTTAGTAGCACCAAAATCCTGAGTTCTTCAGTTCTTCAGTTTCTTGAGTGCTCGGATTAGAGTTCTCCAGCACCAAGAGATTGCCGACGATCCACTACAGTTTTCACGTCTTACAGGTTCCTTTTTTCCTTTGTCAGAGAAGACATGGACTCGGCTATACAAAATTCCCCCAGGTTGCCCCAGGAGGAAATCAAACCCTAGTAGGATGATCATGGTACGCCCTACCTTTCCACAGTGGTATTGGGAGAATGAAAAACCTAACCAACTCCCAAAGACAGATGCTGTGGCAATTGTGAGTGGTCGATGGAAAGTAGGTGACTTGATCGAATGGTGGTATACTGAATGTTTCTGGACTGGGAAAATCATTGAGTTACTTGGTGACGACAAAGTAAAGGTACTACGTAACAGTTCAAATGGTTAATAACAATGCCATGCTGCTTTCACATAATTGATTTCTGTCCACTGTTTTCTTATTTGCACTCTTGCGGAAATTTCTTCTGAGGATATCAGCTTTTTTTTCCACAATTTTTGCACCATTGTGTTGTTTGTGCGCATGCTCATTGCACATGCACATGGTATCCACTTCTGTGGCATATGGAACCGTTTGAGAAAGGTAGGAAGGAGTAATTAGCAAACAATGATTATGCAAGCTGTTATGCTTTAGAAATAATCACATTGATATTGATACTATGTAGATTTTAACAAGTGGAAAACTTCTATCCTTTCAGTCAGCTAACATATGCTTAATCCAATTCAGTCATTTCTTAATAGAAAACCCATTCATAAAAACTGAAGCCAACTACTCAAAAATACAACGAGTGTTCCTCTAATATTTGAGATTGGGTGCCACTTATCAATATCATAGTCAGTGGTATATTTTGGTGATTAAAATGCATTATCGTTCAGTGATTAATTTAGTCAGAGCCATGTATTTCGAGAAAGATACAGTAAGCTATTTTTACATGGCCTGTCTGCAGATAGCTTTGCATGAAGAGCCAATTGGTGAAGGTGGATACTATGATGCTGATTGTAAGGATCTGAGGCCAGCCCTTGATTGGTCCCTTGAAAAAGGTTGGAGTGTGCCTGTTTCACAGGTAATGATTAAATGATGCGTTGGTAGAGAAAAACTCGTTCACATCATTATTTTTGTAATTGTGTTTGAGACTTGAGGAAAAAGCATTCTTTTTCTTGCTTAGATAGATTGATATCGTCAATTATATGATTGCGATCAGTACTAATACCTTCAAAAGTGCTCCTGCAATCATCAATCTGACAACCTTCAAAACGGTTTGTGTTCTAGACAGTTTCCCAATCCATTAATAACTACATAACTCACTTGGATATGAACTTGCAAATACATAATTCAAAGGCTTCACATATTTTAAATATTGCTGACTAATTGTATAAATAATTTCCATCTATTTCTTTCTTTACCTATCTAATAATTCTGTTTTAGGACAATGAGAAGTGCTGGTACACCACACAGTTGATTATACAGAGATCAGGTACAAAAAAATCTGTTGATTTATTATATTACATTAATATGGCTCAGATACAGGTCTTTAAGGAGCCTAATCAGTTTTGACATCTCTACCCAACATCATCTCGGTCCTTCGCCAATTGAACTCTAGAATTGTAAAATTTATGGGATTGAGGGAGTACATTAGTAGTGTCTGTTGATATGCAATCTTTGACTTGCGTGGAGAAATAATTCTAACTTTTGTAGAGAAACAACTGCATGGATCCACTAATTATAAGTTTTTTTTTTTTTCTTAGTGAAAAGATGCAGTTCTCCTGTGTATTTGAAAAAATATATATATCTGAAAGAATAGCCTGTAGGAATTTATGATAATATCTGTTCACAATCTGAATCTGAATGTAGGTTCAGGGAGTAGCACCTCAGATGAGGACATTGAGCAATCTTGTGGTGGTGAAGAGGAAGTACAAAAATGCTTAAATGGATTCTGTGGTGTGCTTGCGGAAGCTGTAGACACTGATACCGAACTTTCGGCAAACGTCAATGACAAAGTTTTCATGAACAATCAAGAAGATGGTAAAGTTGAATCACCAAAATGTCTGAATGGAGCATTTGAACTGCCTCAGGAGGCTACCAATTCAAAAGGAGAACTTCCACCCAACCAAAATGTCAATTGCTGCATGAAAAGTGGAACGGAGAATCCTATTCCTAAGCGAGGTGATTCTCCTGAGGCCCTTTTGGATGATCAATCATGGCCAGTCTCTCTCAAGAGACGGAAAACTTCATCTGAACCTGCTACAGAGGTGCCTTCTGATACTATTGATGATGCTATAATGGAACTGGAGAAAGTAGCAAGCAAAATCAGACATCTTGAAAGTTTCGTGCAGTCTATGGGGTCTCCGCCATCAAAAGTGGTGAAGTCCTCTTGGAAGTTTCTGGAGGACACATCAGCAAAACACAAGTAAACTCATGTCTATTCTGGTAATCCTCTTCGTTTGTATCTCGCATCAGATAGTATGCAATGTTTGATTTACGAACCAGTCTGTAAATTGTTATTTTTTTGAATCAAGAACACGTGACAGATCTGTTATTGCACCATTCTTTTGTTGTAGTGGCTTAGGCCGTCTCCATCGCACCAGCGTGGCGTCTAGCCTCAAGTTCCACGTCCTCGTTCATCGTCCAAATCAGCAGCAGTATTGGCTTCGCAGGGTGGCAGTGTAGCTTGCAGAGGAGCCGAGTGCTTGGTCTGACATAAAGCTGAAACTCTCACCGGGGCGTGCGTTGTGGCCTTGAAACCACCGAATGAATGCCTGGCGCTGGTTATTTTCAGACTGCATCAGCCTTTTGTGCGTACCTGCTGCTAGGGTGAGGAATAAAGTTGAAGCTGTGATGCGTTGCAAGTTTTACCGCCCCGTAACAGCCTCAGCATACGTGGATGTTGAGACCACATTTTCGTACTGCCCGCGTTGGGCGTTGACCGGACCCTTATGTAGACTTTTCCTGTTGGTGAAAGTGCTGCTGCTGCCAAAAATGTGCTGCTGCTGCCAAAAAGTATAAAGTCAACCAAACGAGAAGAACCAAAAGCTGCTTCCTCAACTACGTTCCCTAGTACAATTTTCGCAGCATTTTTTACCCTGTTTTCAACTCTACTTTTCCAAATAAGTGGAAATGACAGTTGTTAAAAGACAGTAGCGATTTCCATAGATATTTTAAATAAAAGTCTTACTCCATCCGTATATGAAAAAGAAGTCGCTTAGAACAGTGAACACACGGTCTTTAAAAGCACAATTTTAACTTTCCTTTTCTATTAAAATATTTATTGGAAAGTTATGTGTATATTTTTATGAAAATATTTTTCAAGACAAATTTATTAATATGATTTTCATATTTCTAAACTCAGTGACTTAAAAGTTATTTATGATTTATATTTCTAATATTTGATTCAAAACTTTTTCTAAAAAGACTTAGTTTCTATATACGGGGAGTACAACCTTGTTATGTGCGAACGCGTTTAGTTGCTTGGTGTTGCCCCTAGCCGAGGTAGCCATGGATGTCACCTAGGATGCCCCTATAGTGATTAAGGGCACTCACAATGCGGACTTACCATAGAGTCTAAAACTATTTATTACCTTGGGTAACGTGGACTTGAGTCTAAATAAGATTTGAAGTCTTGTTTTTTTCTCCCTCTCTCTCTTCTATAAATATCGACACACATCAGCGTCACATCAATAAAGTGTAATAAATATGATGGTAATAAATAAGATTAGACTCTATGGTAGAGTCTGCATTGTGAATGACCTAATGTGCCGACGATAACATCGTAGTAGATGGTGTTGCTGATTTCTAACCTTCCGTACTTGAAATAGACATCAATGTGTGTGAAGCAGCTTAACTATGTGCCGGTGGTCCATACTATAGGAGGCCTTGGTTTCGTTGCAGCGCTAACCATGGCACCATTAAGCTGGTAGCATTTTTTTTGCTGATGTGGAGAGAAAGAGAGAGAGAGATGAGAGCTTGACTAAGTTAAGCACCAAACTAGATACAGATGCATAGGTAATAGTAGGTCTTAACAGAGAGTATGTATGTGAGAAGAGGAGGAAAGAGAATGAAACCATATATAATAAAATAATGTTTAGAGCCATATAAAACATCAACTATTGTATAGTTTGGCTTATTATGACTTGGCTATAAGCCAAGTATTTGGCTCTATTATTAGCCTTGCCTTTAGAGCAAGTATTATAAGAGCTAATAGAAGGCTAAATAATGAAGTGGAGGGAGAGAGAGGGAAGTGGGTTGTAAGCTTACGGCCAGCCTAAACACACGAACCAAGAAACCAAGAAACTCGTGAAATAGGCTTACTCCCTCCATCCCAAAATGTTTGTCGCTATGCGCTTCCCGATAAACAACTTTAACAAATCATATATTAAAAAATATTAATATTTATCATACATAATTAGTATCATTGGAAAGATCTTTGAACCTAATTTTTTAACAAATTTATTTGAAGATACAAATGTTGCACATATTTTGTATAAATCAAGTCAAAGTTGTGGCACAAAAACCAAAAATAACTAACATTTTGGGACAGAGGGAGGAGACAAGTGGGTCGTATTAAATGTTGAAGAGGTAGGTTGTAAATGGGTTAGCCAAGCTAGTCAAGAATATTGATGATGTGAAAGAGAAGGGAAGAGAGAGAAGAGAGCTTGGTTTTTTTTTAGCACTAAGCGCATTACGCATACATAGGCATCAGTGGATCCCAATAGATATGGATGCTTTTTTTAAAGGATTATAGATATGGATGTAAGGAGAAATGGAAAAGAAATAATAATAAAGAAATTTTGTAGACAATTAAGACTAGTTGTTGTATAGTTTGGCTCTTATTACTTAAAGGATTATAGATATGGATGTAAGGAGAAATGGAAAAGAAAAAAGAGAAACAAATAATAATAAAAGAAATTTTGTAGACAATTAAGACTAGTTGTTGTATAGTTTGGCTCTTATTACTTAAAGCAACTCTAACAATACCCTATACAACCTCTCAAAATCTTAGTGTTTTGAGAAAAGTACCCTATATAATCTCCCAATCTTAGTGTTTTGGGAAAAGGATTAAAAACACTACTCCAATAGTATTCCAATATTTGCTCCCAATCTTTGGGAGTTCCGATATACGCGTAAGGGGAAGGATTTTTTCAACCTCCAAAGGTTGGCCACGACCCACGAGGGTAGAAGCCAAAACCACGAGGGTAGAAGCCAAAAAGTATTTACTTACGGTGACCGTGTCAACGCTATGGCAGCATTTGAGGGCTGTTCACGGAACAAACGACTAACAATATTTTTCTAAGTTCAAGTTTCACGCAATTGTATTCCACCATGCATATAATCCAAGAAAATACTCAAGCCCGTACTCACGTATATCACCACAAATATGCTTAAAGAATAACATTGCAAATAAAATCACAGCTATATGCCTATATCTTTTGACGCCATCTTTAAGGAACAATCTGTTCTGTGGGCAAAGATTTCAGGTGCCCAGCAGGACACCTGATTATCGCCTGAAATGAGATGGAGCCCATCGTGCCTATTGTGTGTCAAAGCAAAATGACAGCATCGAAATTCTTGGCAGGCGTGTCGCCCTCTGCCCAGTGCCCCCATCCGCCACCGCTGCCTGTGGATGCATTTAAATCACACACAAAAAATGAACTGTGATACAAAAGGAAATCAAAGGACTGCAAATTCTTCATTGATAGCCTCTATAATAGCAACTCAAACGAGACTACAAATTTGTATTATAGAAACTGAGTCCTAAGTCGAAAAGAAAGTCCAGTTACTCAAACCAATTCCATGTTTATTTACTCACCGATGCCCAATAAAGCTCCATGCACCTGAACTCCATCCTGCTCTGCGCATCTCCAGCAAGCATTGCATAGAAAAGGGAATGGACATGATCTATTTACCTATAGATCATTGCACACACATTAAGATAAAAAAAAATCTAACAAATTTGAAGTATGGGCCCCATTAAGAGCCAAAAAAAATTTAAAAGAATGGAATGCTCAAAGATGACAACAAGCGTCTTTTATTATGCTGCATGGCAATCTCAGCATCACGCCTTGCTTCTGCAGAAGTTCCCATGGTAGAAACGACGTGTCTGAATCTGGTAATGCTTCAAAGAAGATCCTTTGTGTGATCACTGGAGTGAGGTAAACATCAGTTCAAATCCGGATGACTGAAAAAATAAGCAAATATTTTTTATATCTTCCCCGTATTGAAATTCTGTTAAATTCTGTTTCATTGTAGTCCCAGCATTAGACAGAAACACCACCTTCCCAACGCAGGGAAAAACATCAAGACAGGTGAAGGGCGAAAAAAAAGTATCGTCAAGACAAATGCACAAATCGAAGAGACAGTAGCAACAGCAAATCAAAAGCTGTGCAGCTTCTTAAACAGTTTACACGAGCCTGAAGCAAGTTAATTGATTCAACATAAATTAATTTGCCTGGCAAAAACACAACAAATAGAGTGCCACAGCCCACAGGACAACAAATTACTAACAGAGATAAGCATTTGACAGTAGCTGTACACCCCGCAGATTTTCACAAATTCCTTAAGAACCTTATAATCCTGAATAATCCATAATCTTTCAGAAAGAAGGTAGAAGTACCTGGAAGTTTCTGTGGATTAGTGTAGACAGATGCCTTCATCTTACTGGATACAATGATGTTATGTGAGGAAAAATAAGCTGAAACAAGACGAAACAAGCTGACAGTTGTCTATTGCCACATTAGTGGTGCATAGAGCCATCAATCTGTATTCAACCTTGTGTTGCCGCAACCAACAGCAACAAACTGTTCCCAGAAACAACTGCAACACAACAAGTTCACAGCATGATTGTCCAGGTGAAGATGGAGATACCAATTATATGCAACTAAAAAACGTATAGCAACTCCCCACGAGCAGAGAGTATCTAGCCTACTCCATGATTTCTTAGATATCTACACCCAGACCCCAGTGAACAGAAGCATGCAAAGTAAATAGAGCATAGAGATTCTGATTCTCGAATTATTCAAAGGCATAAAAGCATATCAGAAGCTGCCTCCTAGCATTTTAGTAGGCGCAGATCTTTAAGCCCAACAATATAGCATGAGGTGCTGCTTAAGCAAGTGTCATACTCAAACACAGCAAACTCACATGTTCTCAAAGCTCAAAAATTACTAGCCCAATGGATACTAGAATTGGAAGAGGCCAAACCTCATTGCATTGTCTCATACTAACAGAAACAGAAATACAGTCAACCACGATCAAGAGTTCCAACAACCACGTTCAAGAGTTCCAAAAAAAAATTGAAAATGCCTGTAAACTATAGTTCTGATTATTCTGCCTCATCTGTGTCTCGACTCTTCTTCTTTTTTCTTCTTTTTTTCTTCTCACTCTTCTCAGCTTCCGCACCATCTACATGCTCGGCACTCTCTGGATCCGTGGCGGAGCTTTCCTTCCTTCCTTCTTCTTCTTCTTCTTTTTTTTCTTTTCGCTGCCCTTCTCTTCAGCTGCATCAGCCACTTCCACAGTGTCAGTTGATTCTGATTCGCCCTTATCTTTTTTTTTTTCTTCTTCTTCTTCTCGCTCTTCTCCCTTCCACTGCCTCGGCAGCTTCCTCAACCTTTATCTTCTTCGCCAGAACGGAAGCATCGTCATCATTGTTCTCATCCTTCTGCCTCTTCTTCTTTTTCTTCTCCTTGACTTCTTCACCAACGACTGCGATCTGTTCCGCCTTCACCTTCTCTGGCTCAGGAGTAGCTGCAATGCTAGCAATCGATACATCGCCACCAGTGGGAAGCACCACATTGCGAAGCCACTCAGCTGGGGTCTTCTCATTTGGCTTCCCATGCTTATCAAGGAGACCCTCTGCGACCATTTTCTTCTTCTTGAGTGCCACTGGACCAAGCCCCCACTTCCTCGGGTACGTGTCCCTGTCCATCACAACCCTCTTGATCTTTGCGACCGCGCCATGGTCACAGGTAGCCATAACAGCAGTGGTCATCTCTGCAATACCTATGGCAATCGCCTCCCCCTTTGTAGTCATCAGAACAACCTCCTCCCCGGTCTCAATATCATTCTCAAAGCGGAGCAGGCCAGGGATCATAAGCTTAGCGCCATAGCAGATAGCATTCACAGCAGAATCCTTCACGACAAGCCTCTTGTAGCTAGTAAGCAGTACCTCCAGCGGCATGACGACGCGCCTCAAGTAGGACTCATCCTTGTAGTTGTCAAGCGACCACATGGCGTCCATCACGTCGTGCATGGTCACCATGTTGTCCTGCTCTCCGAGGATCCCCGAACGGACGCGGCGCAGCTCCTGCATATGCGCGCCGACACCAAGGAGTAGCCCAAGGTGCACACACAGGGTGCGGACATAGGTACCTGCCTCGCAGGAGATCCAGAAAACGGCGAGGTGGCGATCGGCGTCGTGCTCCAGGAGCTTGCTCTCGTAGATGGTCCGCACCCTGAGCTGGCGCTTGACCGCGGAGATGAGCGGCGGGCGCTGGAACACGGCGCCCGTGAGCGCCTCTAGCGCACGGGCCACGCGCGCGGTGTCCGGCACGGCGGCGTGGAAGCGGGCGACGCAGACGTACTCCTTGCCGGCGCCCTGCTGCGACTTGACGAGGCGCGTGGCGCGGTCGACGCAGACGATGAGATTGCCGGTGACCTTTGGGTCGAGCGTGCCGCTGTGGCCGGTCTTCTCGGCGCGGAGGATGCGCTTGATCCAGGCGACCACCTCGTGGGAGGATGGGTTCGACGGCTTGTCGAGGTTGATGACGCCGTAGCGGAGGTGCTCGGCGAGGGGGCGCTTGAGCGGCGAGTGGCCAGAGGGGAGCGGGGTGTAGTGGCCAGTGCGGACGTTGAGGCGGTCGTAGTTCTTGAGGAGGAGCGGCCAGGTGGAGGTGTCGAGGGACGGCACCAGGGACTGGGGCTTGATTAGGTAGCCATCGGTCTTCTCCTCGGCCTCGGCGAGGGACGGCGGGTCGGTGGCGGGGATGTCCTCAGACTTGTGCTTCTTCTTCTTGGATTTGGTTTGCTCGGAGGCCGGGGATGCGACGGCCGGTGGCGTGGACGACATGGCGGCGGGATGGGGGATTGGGGAAGGCGTTCTGGTTGCCGCGGAGACGTAGCGGGGGAAAGGGTTTAGGGTTTAGTGAGCGGAGAATGGGCTCATCGTGGCTCGGGCTGATGGGCTTCTAGGATGGACCGTGAGAAAAGCAAAAACGTGACTGATTTGGCCCAATAACCTGAGGTTGGATTGAAAACGCGATCCTATTTTGCCACCAAAATCGAATAAAAAAGCCGATCGTTCAAAGATCAGGAACAAACCTAGTACAAAATTCAGTTACTGTTTGGTTCACGGCTAAAGTTTAGTGTGCCCGTATGAATTTGTTTGCGCCATATATACAGTAAGAGAAGAGAGAGGTATAAATTTTAGTTCTTAAGACCTCAAATAGGTAATCTAAAGTGATGTTTGAAGTTTAGCTAATCTTAAACAATTATTGGATTATTATATTACCCAATTGTACTAAATGTTTAAAATTTACAGTTTAGACCATGACAAAAATTAGGGACGAGTGAAAAAAGAACTGTTAGGCGTAGGCTTCATGTGGCTCATTGGATGCCATTATGTGAGAAAAGTAATAAGAAACCGGATGATTGGAAAGGGGGACAATGTCTATTACAGGCAGGAAAACACTGATTGATACAAGCTTTAGTAATGCTCCTATCACAACGGGACGTCCGGCGCGGCGTGCGGGAGTGCCTATGGCCCAAGCCCATTTGGCCACCTGCGAAGCGCGCTAACAATTCTGCTCAACTGCTCGCAACGCCAGCCCCAGCCTCTCCGCTCAACTGCTCGCAACGCCAATAGCTCAATGGAATATTCGAATAACATCAACATCCGGAGGTGATAAAAATTGTTGCAGCTTCGAATTCTGGGAATAGATGTATGTTCAATGGACTTCGGCAGTGGAATTCGTCCATGAAAAAAAAAGAATCGTTCATGTAATAGCTAGAAGGGGAGGACGCCGCCAAGATGGCTATGTAAACCAAGCTCTTTTGAATAAAGTGAAACAAAAACTGCTCGCAAAACCCCCACTGCTACTTGGCCTGCTGGCCGTGCGGCTTGCCGTTGTACGCTTAGCCACAAAGCGGTTGTTATTGTTTCATTCTCTCTCTCTCTCCCTCGTTATTTTCTCTAGCCGCCGCCGTCGAGCGCTTGCTGCTGCTGCTGCCGCCTTGTGCCTTGTCGAGCTGAGAGTGAAAGCGGCCTTGTGCCTTGTGGCTGCTAGCCGTCGGCAGGCGCAGACGTCCATGTGGTTACGAGCATGGCCATGGGCATACGTCTTCTTCATCAGTACTGCAGATTCTTGTTGTGTGGTTACGTGTTTGGACAGTTTTTTTTTTTTTTTTTTTGAGTTTAGATAGTTGTTGGGTTGGCAACAATTTAAAGTCAAATGGTTATCAATCACAAAATCTAAAAAGAAAATATCAATACGACCATTTTGTCTGTCTTACCAAATTTGTTTGAGTTTTGGCCATCAATATAATTCATAATTAAACTGTTAGTATTTTTCACACAATGAAAAACATATTAAAGTGATCTTTTGAGAAGTAATTTAAAAATGAACATTTAGGTATATTAACATATAATGCTACCATTTTCTAAAGAACATTTGCATATATTGTATAAGTACAAAGAAAGAGTCAAAGTTTACATAATAAATTCCATAAAAAAAAATAGGGACATGTAAACCATGTGATGTTCTTGTAAATTACAGTTTTGGACATATGGCAAAGTAGTTTGAAATGTATGCCGCCGTTTGGTACCAAGTAATATAGATCCGTGTAATCAAATAGTTGCTTTTCCTACTTGGGATCTTAGAAAATTCTTGGCTTCTCCCATTGTTTGTTTTAGGTTTTGAAAATGTTTTAAAGTATTTTCCATCTTAGTTGCTTTCATCTCAAAATTTTTAATCATGTTGAAAAAATATTTTACAACTTCTCCCATTATTTGTTTTGATTACTTTCGAAAAAATATGTTTCAAATATAATCCTTTAGAGTTTGGGACAAATGTTTCACTATAAATAAGAAACTATAGATCCGTGAGGCATCCTTTCTTCTTCATACACTACCCCATTTAAAAACAATTCATTTCAGTTAATCGAACCATGAAAGTTTGCATTTACCATCCATGAAAAGATATAAAAAAAGATAAGCACAATGATATGGTGGCATTCTTTGTATTGGTATATTTGACCTAACTCATTTGGTTTTTACCGTGGATCCTCGGTTGAATTATCTTGCTTAATGCTTTGATTTAATACTCTCTACTAGTTATGATGAGTGTGAAATGCCATGAAAAGTTCAAAAACAACATGAAAGTGAAAAAGGGGACAAGGTTGGCTTCTTCAAGAAATACCCATTGAGAAGGCTATGGAGACAATGACTCAAGGGATGGATATGGCCATCATGCTCATTAGTTGTATTTCTATTGAAGAAAAGAATTTACTACCACATGATTACTATTGCAATCAGAAGGATGCACATCTTATTTTTGGATTAAAAATTGAAAAAAAAAAAAAACAAAAGAAAAGAGTTTATTTTATTTTTCAGCACCTCAATGTCCTCAATTTCCCTATGGGATGCTTCCAGATGAGAGTAGTGAAACATTTGTCGGGTGATCCAAAAAACTGAAACATAAAATATTTGAACGCTAAAACATACCATTTCAAGTATTTAGCCTAATGCAACATGGTTGATAAAAGCTTATAGAATTCATAAGAAAGTGCTTGAAAAAAAAAATGAAGCAACTAAGATGGAAAATTTGGAAAAACTGAAACAAACAAGGAGACATATAATTTCTAGCACCAAAAACAAATCCCAAGTATTTAAAACAGAGCGTTTGAAACATATCATCCCCTTAGAAAATGAAAAACAGGTGGTAACTACATGGTTCATTCAAACTACTTAGGGTCCACAAAATACGATATCTGTCTGGCGGGGCGCGACCCACGGCCGCCGGCCCGCCCCCGGTTCATCGAGCGCGCTTCCCGCCATGTTTGCCTTTCACCTCCCAGCCTTTTCTTAGAATTTAGTTTTTAAGACGCCCTCTAGTACCAAAATGAAAACTAAGGTGTTTCATTGAAGAAGGTATATATATTATATATGGCACATGTGAATTGAGTTCATTTCTTAAAATCAGCAAGGTCTGGTTTATCCAGTGATGTTTCATTCTAAAAACATAGCATATAATATACTTGAATCATACTAAGAGCATCTACGGCAAGATAACATCAAGATAATGTTAAACATTGGTGAAACATTGATGAGAGAAAATTTTTATATGGCAGAACTTTATCACATTGCATCCTATCACCATGAAACACATGACACCGCATGGGGAGATTCATTAGCATAGGCAGGGGGTATAGAAGGCAAGATTATTGTAGCACTTGTTTCATGAGTATATTTAAGTTGAGCTGGAACATCAAAAATTACTGAAAATCCGCAACATGAAACATTTATGCACAAACAAAACGATTTTAATATGAAAGGCATGGAGTTTGATAGCTTGGATGAAAGCAAACAAGATGTAAGTTGAAGCGAACATTGAGATGTTAATGTGGAAAAATCCCACCGGCGGTTCTTACGCTTGGGCGAACCCCCCGGCTGCACGCCGGTGGTACCGCTGGGGAGGGCAGCAAACGCAAATACGTGAACCGTAGAAAATGGGATCCATTGGCCCGATAAAAAAGGGCACAAAGACGGAGTTACGGCGAGAGGCCTGCAGTAGAGCAAAAGAGACGGCGAGGAGGGTGGAGTCGTTGGCATCCGGATGGGCCTAAGCAGCGTCGCGCGCCCACGCCGCCTAGCGTCCGGAATTTCATCCCGTAATCACACGCTATCACATGTCTACCTATCTTTTACCTAAAACTATTGTAGCCATAATGGATAAAATAAGAAAAACTTTCTTTTGGCAAGGAGGAAAAACTATTGTAGCCAAAAATACCTAACACTTCATGCTCCATTTATTGAGAAAAACTTTATATTGGTAGACATGGCAAAAGAGATGTCTAGAGACCATATAGTCCCATTTCCTGTCTTATCCATTATGCCATATAAAAAATTTATCATGTTAGAAAAAGTTAACATATATTACAAGCGTTGTAACACATATTGCAAGCTTCCGTTGCTCTATCTTTGCATGTATGTATCTCTAGCCATTGAAATTGGTGGCCTCATAGTTATTTAAGTTGTCTTATGTTGCAAACTTGGCTCATGTAAAAATCACGCTATTAAAAGTTTAAGATCTGTTAAAATTAGCTAAACTTTTGTACAAGCTGCATTAGCTAGAGAAAGGTAGCTAATAGTTCTACTATATGAACTGAATTATTCAGATCAGCTAGAGCTTTTCTTTTATGAGCTAACAACTTATTTTAGCCAACAACTCATGTGTGCGCACCATGCCGTTAGAAAAGGAAGGTTGACCTATGGAGGTTCATACACAAGGCCAAGGGCAGGCATGCAATAACCAAGCAATAGAGGTATGAAAATGTAACAGCTCGAGACTGAACTGTGACGAGAGATTTGCGACGACCCCCAAATGGGGAAAACCAGAGCTAATCCAAACCTCCGTCGATCTGAACTCCCTCAAATCCCGCAACCGGTCCCCTAATCCCTTCCAAATCCCATCTCCGATCCAATGCCTCCCACCGGCGACGACCCTCGGCCGCCGCCGGCATCTCCTTCCCCGACGCGGACGGTGGCGGAGGCGGCGGCGATTCTGAAGACGGCGACTTCGCCGGTGCCCACCTCCTCGACCCCACTGATCCGGGCCTCCCCAATCCCACCACCTCCTCCGCCACCGGCCTGCCCCACGCGATCCCAGCGGCCGGGAGCGGCGGCGGCCCGGTCACCTCCGGCAACGGCGGGGAGCGTCGGCCCCTGTTCCAGCGCCTGTGGACCGAGGAGGACGAGATCGTGATCCTCCGCGGCTTCGCGGAGTTCACCGCCGCGCGCGGCACGGCGTTCGCGTCGCACCAGTACGACACCGACCCCTTCTACGAGGACATGCGCCGCCGCCTCCAGCTCGACTTCTCCAAGAGCCAGCTCGTCGAGAAGCTCCGCCGCCTCAAGCGCAAGTACCGCAACTGCGTCTCCCGCCTCCGCGAGTCCGGCGCCACCTTCACCTTCCGCTCCCCGCACGAGCAGGCCATCTTTGAGATTGCGCGCAACATCTGGCGCCCCACGAACAAACACGGCCGCGATCCCTCGGCCGACTCTGACGATGAAGACGCCCCCGCCGCGGCACAGATACCCGCCAACACCAGCCCCAACGGAGAAGTCAAGTCCCCGTCCTCTGCACGGCAGCGTCGCCGCAGGCGGGTCACGGAATTCAACCCTGCCACTGGCGCCGCCCCTGCCACAAACATGTTGCAGCCCCCTCAGCCAGTGCAATTGTCCGTGTCAGTGCCTGTCAAGATGGATGACTCCCTCCCAGCACAGCCCCAGACTCCAATGCCAGTGATGGTGACCATGGATGGCTCAGAGCCTCTCAGGTTGCCAGTCGTGTCGCCTCAGTCAGGAATTTCTGATGCTGAGAAGACTTGCCTGACCCCTCTATTCAAGGAGATGATACGGGCGGCGATAAATGTCGGAGCAAACCCTTTTGGTTCAAAACTGCCTGAGCCGCCGCTTGGGTTGCCCATGGAAGGGGAGAAGTGGCGGAAGCAGCGGATTTTGGAGCTGGAGGTGTACTTGAAGAGGATCGAGCTGCTGCAGGATCAGGCGAAGGCAACGCTTGAGGAGCTCAAGTCCTCCACCCCTGAGACTTAATCCATGATAAGATGAGATCTTTTTTGTTTTAGGATTCTTGCTCTGATTCTTAGTGTAGATGCTTAGCCATTTTTGCATATTTACGTCCATAAAAGAACATTGTTAACCTGGTTGGGGCTTGGAACTAGTTTATTTTTTTGTTCTATATGTTCATGTGTTATTAGCTTCCATTTATGATCTTTTTTTTCTTTATAACATAGGTTCATGGTCCTTTGTTTACTGTGGTAGCGGTATGCTTTGAGTGAACAGTAAGGTACACTATAGAAAGATGAATTGTTGTGATTAATTAATTGATATTACATATTATTGTTATTTTATGTTGGACTGTTGGTTTCGTATTCACTTTGTGTCTGTCGTCAGCGAATGGTTATGATTATATCAAAGTGTCAAACTGGTTTATGATATTGATGATGAATAGACTTGTTTTAGAAAGGTCATGGAGCTTGAATAGGGTAAAAGTGCATGACCTACGGATCTTTTGAGAAAGGCAATACAAGTGAGTGGAAGTTGGATTCGTGTTGATAATGGTTATGCCTCTTCCTTTTTTTTAAAAAAAAAAAAGATGCATTCTTTCAATGTCATATCTGCATATGATAAAGGCTGGTTAATGTTCTGACCCATGAGATTGCATCTGAATTTCCAGCATGAGAATATTGCAAAGCTGTAGGAATAGGTTCATGCTTGTTCCTCAAAGCACTGTCATTCTGGAGATATATGCCATTTTTGTGCATCAAATCCGGAGACAGGGCATCACGTTTAACAGAAACTTGCACACTATATCTGCATAGAACAGAATATCAGAATGACTCATGTTATTTTGATGTTGGTACATGGCGATTATCTGGTGGGTTTTAGATAAGAAGGGCAGAGTCACCAGCTCTTTTATGCCTGGTGAAGCCACTGAAATTGCTGTTGCCAGACTAAAGCCGCTTCAATTGTTATTGGCAGATCCTTCTGGTCTGGTCTATGCCTCCATGCTTATCTTCCCTCTCCCCAGTTGTGTGCCCTGTTATTGGAGACATGGGAAGTTAGTGAGGGGAGAAAAGAGGAAAAGTGAAACAAGGGCGCAGATGTTTGTAAACTTCATTTGCTGTTTAGCTGTGGAACTTCATGATTCATTTAGAAAACACCATTTTGTAGTTTGCTTTGCGGTTCAGTGGGTGGTGGATGCTGTGTCAATTTCAGCATGGGTTGTGTTGTTTTCCTTTCAACTGCAATTTGGAAGAGGGGTTACATATCAAATTGGCCTTAGCTTCTATACTCCCCTTGTTAATTGATTAATCTGAAGTGCAAGACCGAATTAATTGAATTCCATATCAGTGGAGATAGTTATACAGAGCTTGGAAACCCGAGTCCTTGTGAATTGCAGCAATACTTTTTGTTGGATATGTGTTCATTTGTGGTGCTATGGTTTCTTCATGGCTCCCATTAACCATGCCATTGTTAGCTATCTTTTGTAAAATTTGCAAGTCCATTAGATGTCCCAATGTTCCAACAGGTCGTGAGACGATTTTCCCTCACCTTCTGTAAATTCGCCAGTCCAACATACGAATTTGGCGAATTTGGAAGATATGTCAATTTGGTTGGCAACTTCAAAGGCGCATTGCAAGTTTTGCTACTACTTGTGCTGTTGCCTACGATAACAATGGTTTTTGCTTGGGTTATTGCTCGAAGCGTGGCTTGCAATCCTACTATGCGATGAAGAATTCAAGATCAAGAAACAGCTGCGCATCTCTACCTGACTAGCTTCTGAGGGGCAAGGCTGGACTTCGAATGCTGTGCAAGTTTGATGATCAAAATCCACAGTCCACACCCGAATGCTGGCTTTGACTTGTGGCCAGGCTGAATTTCTTTCTATACTATGTTTTTTTTAATTATTGCTCCAAGGAACTTGTGATTCATAAAGTCATCAACTATATTCTTTATTTATGGGCCCACTAATCTTGTGATTGAAAAGTTGTCCTAGATGTCTTAGGGGTGTTTGGTGTAAGGACTTTTTTAATCTTGTGATTGAGGCTGATTAACAGCCTGCATTTTGTTATGGTAGTCAAAACTTTTGTTTGTTATCTAGGCAAGAGCATCGTCTCTTCGGCCGTGAAATTAACGTGGTTAGTCTTCTGGTACTGTCCTTTGGTTAGCTGATTCAGTTCAGTGCTGATAATTTCCTGGTGGAAAAGAAGTTTAAATGTTGTTCTTATGATCTTAAAAAGGGTAAAAAGAAGATAAAATTTTCGTTGATAGTGAATGGAAATGGGGCATGTCCTTATGGAGGAAAAAAAAATCAACTATATTCTTTTTTTGGGCCCACCAATCTTGTGATTGATAAAGTTTTATTCCTAGATGTCTTAGGGGGTGTTTGGTGTCAAGGACTTTTTTAAACTTGTGAAAACAAATTAATTGAACGAAATGACCCTAAGTTTATAGAATTTGTTAAATTGTATATAAAAAATATATATACTATTTATATGATTATAAATATATATATTATATATATATATATATTGAATACTGTACTTTAAATCGCCTGCCGTAGATTACCCTCATATACATTTTGTTAAAAATCGTGTGAAAACATAGGTTAGCAGAATCATTCTCAATTTCAATTTTCAAAAAATAAAAAAAGAATCATTCAATTTCTGCGAGCCCAACGGCGCTATCAACTGACACGACTCCGCAGCATCAGCCGTCAGAATCAGAATCAGAGCACCTCGCCGCTTGAACCTTGAGAGAGGGCGTCGTCTCCTTCTCCCCAAGCCTCAAAAGCATCGCCTCGATTAAAACGCGCGCCAAAAATGGCGGGCCTCAGCGGCGGCGGCGGCGGCGGAGGAGGCTGGGGCGGTTACTACGACGACGACGACTGGGGCCTCAGCGCGGAGCAGATGGACCAGTTGGAGCGGGACGCCATCCGCCAGCTCGCCGAGCGGAAGGCCTCCGCCTCCGCGGCCTCCACCGCCCCCGTCCCCGCCTCCCCTATCGGGGCCACCTCGCCGCTCCCCTCCCGCGCCACCGCGCCGGCGGCGGCCGTCTCGTCGCCGCTCGGGGGCAACCACCCCGCCGCCAGGGCCTCTCTGGAGGCCCGCTTCGGCACGGTTAGGGTTTTCTCCGCTTCGTTGCTGTTTTGGGGGTTTCTTGTTGGCGCACTGTGGATTGGGTTCGGTTGTCACTTGTCAGATATTGAATTTATGGTTAATGCATTTGGAAATTCTTCCCCTTTTTCTTTTTGAAAGACTGGAATTCTCTTCTTTTACCAAGCTCTTTGTATTCTGTAGCGATTTGCCCCTATCAAAGAAAAGAGGGTTTCTTGCCTGAAAACTCATGAATTTGTAAAACGGTTCATAATGTAATACGAGTTTTGGTTAATGCTGCATATATACAAATGTGGTGGCAATCTTGAGAGCTTTCTCATCGAGGTGATTCTATGCAACCGAGTCTTTGACAAGTGGGTTTTCTGTTTGAAGAAATGGCGAATTTTGTTGTGTTCTCTAAGCTCTTCGTTTCGTGCGCAAACATTGTACATCTTTATGGTCAATTTGTTGGAACGTTGGGGGGTCTGTGGTTTAAGTACCACAAGAGTTTGTGTTAATAATCTAAATCTTGGTATTGGATTGCTATTATTTATTTTCTTCGTCTTTGCTTCCAGAGTGTTTTTCCTCTGCAAGTTTGAAAATCAAAAGTGTGGGAACTTTTTCTCTTGATGAAATAAAATTTATGTTCTTGCCGCATAATCAATAGCAACAGTTAATCAGTTAGGCATAGAGGGCTTTTGCTGCAAATCTTAGTTTCTTTTATATCTGTAGCTAACTTTGCTAATATGCGCTATCCCTATCCTTTTCAATTTCTCAGGTAGAAGCACTTTCTCCCTCGAGAAATGCAGGTAGATAATATTATAGGTCCTTTCACAGTTTGTTATATATGGGCTGGTGCTTAAGTTTATTTATACTTTGCTTTCATTTGTCATTCAAGTAAATAATAGCCAGGGAAGTTCACCTACGATATCTGTTCATATTTTCCTCCATTCTAGCGGGATGATCGCTGCAAGATTCCCATACAACCAGGTATATCTCCACAACAATTCTTGAATCACATGCTACCAAAATATATGAAAACTATAATCCGCTGAATTCTGTTTATTTTTCAGTTACTTGTCGATGCATTTCGGAAGACACCAAAAGCCAGTTGGAATGCTAAAGAAAGGTTTCTTTACAGTTTACACATTTGATGTTTGCTGTAAAATTCACTATCTGTTCTAATTGTTCTTTTACTTAATCCAAAACAATAGGGTATGGATGTTTCCCCCTCGTCTTTAGCAATAGTAGAGGATTTTCCTCGTTCAGTACCTGGATTAGCTGTGAGGGAGGTAACAGTTATCATCTGTAATCCCATTTCCCATTGCAGTAATGTTCTTCTGATTATTTAATTTTATTGCTTTCTTGCTTAGTTGGTTGACCTCAGTGTCCTGGAATTTGAGTCTACAAACTCAAACCGATCTCAAAAGCAAGCAAGCCTCAGCCATAAATAAGGCTGGCTCATCATCTTATTGCTGCTCTGCAATATATGCGTTCCTTTTTTTTTTTCGCCAAGGGACAATCCTAAGAGTAATGACCAAAGTTCTTGCATTTAAAATACCACCTTTTCCTGTTGAACTTTCTATTGCGTCCATTGGACTTTGCTTCCATGGCTCTCCATTCAGCTCGAGTCAACAAGAGATGCCCCCCATCATCAGCATATCGGATCCTTGTTTCTTTCTTCATATGCCTTGAGGAAGCTTTATGTGGATCCTTGTTCCTTTCTTCATATGCCTTGAGGATGCTCCCCCTCATCATCAGCATATATGTGGATCCTTGTTCCTTTCTTCATATGCCTTGAGGAAACTCCAATAACCTCTTCCATGGTCGTGATCTTGAAATCACCAAACTGTACAATATAGAGACAACCTACAAGATTTTTTTGGGCGCAACTTGAAGAAGCTTCTTGACAACATAGGACTCTTCCATCTTCTCCGAAAGCACAGATCTTGCTGACAATTGATGTCAGCTTCATAGCAAAAACATCAATCGACTCCCGATCTTTCATGCGCAGAGCAGTCTCTTCCACTATCAGCAAGAGCGTCTCCTCTAGGATGCCTTGATAGATGGCTGCAAGAGCCATCTGATCTTTGTGTTCATCGACTTCCTTCTTGGAGTCAATCGCCTCCCAAACGCCTTGCGCCTTGAGGTAAGCCCTCATCTTGATAGCCCATGCAGTGTAGTTGCTTCCTGTGAGCAATGGGTATTGCAATGTCACGGAACCCTCCTTCCAAGACGAGCCCCCTCCCCCATATTTCACCATGGCTCTGGTACCAATTGATAGCCCTAACTAACTGGTATTTGAAGAAAAATGATGAAAGAAGAGGAATCAATGGAGATGCATGTTCTCTTATTCAAACTCACAAAGGTTATATGTACAGGATGTAGTGCCCTCGTTATACGCGCATTTAGGTCGGGATGCTACAGTAACCAGCATGCTACAGTAGTGCATACATAAACCCGACTTTGCACCTTAGCTGCCCTTGCTGATTCTACTACTACTACTGCAGCAGTTAAAAATGAAGCCTCTAGAGTCAGTAGCAGCTCCTCCCAGCTGCTGATGTGCATGTATTTCAGTAGTCAAAACTAAATTGCCTTTTTACTCAAGAACAAATTATCCTACAGTTTTGACTTTTTGAGCATGTATTTATTCTGATCATACAGTATGTACTTCCCTAGCAGGTTCACAAATTGGATCCGCTAGTTCAGCGTGCTTTAGCTGCTGCTTTACGATCCAAAGATCTTCAAGGTATCTTAAAGTTTCCACTTTGTGCTTCTGAAATTTACGTTCACCTGATACTAAGATAGTGTGTACATAGTAAATTCACTTGTTACCAAATTGCTGTTTGATATAAATGGTCTTACTTTCTTTTTAGTATCCAGTTGAGATAGATAACAAAAATGTTAGAAATTCAAATATTTTCATTTGAAACAGCATAATATGAATCAAAATGATCCATGTGAAATAATAAAATTTTACATTTGAATTTTAGACACGACTTTTTTTGTGTGCTGTGCTGACCACATTTTTCTTGGGGAAGGTTTGTATGAAAGGATTCCACCTAATATCGAATCACAGCTTATGCCATTTCAGCGTGAAGGCGTCAGGTATGGTGATTCAACATTTCTGCAACTCTGTTGTGTGTATAATGGTGAAAGTCAATGTGATATTGGCATGCTTTGCATAATGTTGAGCTTAGCAACCCTAAAATTATTTTTAATGAAAAGTTAGATCAATCAATCATCATTATGTTCAACTTGCATCAAGTGCATTACATTTTTGTGCTGTAATTGAACAATGACATACTGGCTCATGTAGTCATACTATAAACAAACAAACCTTTTGTTACTCTTGATTGTTTGGTTTGGCACACAACTAGCAATCATATTTGTGCCGAATCCTAAGTTCGGTAGTACATTAACCATAAGCCAGGAGCCTAAGAATGTACTTTGAATTATTGTATAAGGATAACATATATGCTTTTTGTAAGTGTAGGTTTGTTTTACAGCATGGTGGCAGAGCTCTGATTGCAGATGAAATGGGTCTTGGAAAGACAGTACAGGTAAAACCTTGTCTCTGAATCATATGCCTTCCAAATTTTTTGCATTCATGACCTGATTAGCCTGCATTGAAATTGAAATAGTTACTATGGTTGTGATTGGTTGCTTGCACTAGCCTTAGCCTGCATTAGATCTTATGCAGCACAACTGCAGAACTCAAAGCCAACATAAACGTATGCAACATGTTAATGTTTGGTTGTCCTACACATGCAAGCTGAGTTTAGTAAGATTGTGCTTGCTTTCTTACATTGTGTTTCATATGGTCACCTCTAGTTCTAATAGAGGGTGGGGGAGGTGAGGAGATTCCATTTTTATGAGATGTATGAATGTATCGGCTTGTGTAAGCATGCATTGCCTAATATGACCAAATCTGGTATATACTAGCTAATGCATGAATGCCCTGCTTTTGGCATTGTGCAATATTGCATAAGGCCCTCTGCGGGCAACCAAACACGGTTAAGCTGCACTGCACAGACAACCAAACACAATTTGCACACTTCATTCCAGCTCTTGTACTGCAGATGGACCAACTAAAATGAATTATTAAAAGTTTGATAGATTTACATTTAGTATTCCACGCTGAGTGGACTCAAATGATGGTATATTATTATTGACTTGTGTTATTGAGCCATGAATCATGATTTTTGGGACTGGCTCATTGATGCCTTATGTAATTTGATGGAAGGTACTAATTTAGTTCCTAATTTCCTATGCAGGCAATTGCTGTTGCTTCTTGCCTTCGTGATGCCTGGCCAGTCCTTGTAATCTGTCCATCTTCTTTTACGATTACATTGGGCAACTGTGAGCACATCTTTTTTACGAGCCGTCAATTTTTCATTTTAGCAATAGTTCCTTTATGCACAAAGGAAGGTCTAAACTTGATTACCTACTATTTTAATTAACAGGCGATTCAGAGCTGGCTTAACATCCCTATGGAAGATATCTTGGTATATCCTTAAAATTCACTAGTTCTCCCACAAAAAGTTTATTCCTTCATGTTTTTTTTTTTGAATTCTTTCTCCTAGAAGAAAATTATCCATTTATTTACTAGTATCATGAGGATTGTAGTAGAATATAACACAATGAAGAAAGAAAGAAACCATCAGTAAAAGTTTTGCAATTCTTAGCTAACCTGCATAAAGTTCTATTTGGAAACTGATTTAGCAGTGATTATCCTATGTATACAGGAAACTTGATATGCAGGTGAATCACATAGTTCAACAAGTCCTAAGGATAAAAATATAAAAAAAAAAATATATTTCATTATGCTGATGAACATGGAAAATTGTTCTTTAGGTGGTATTGCCACATACTGGAGGATCACATAAAGCAGGATTCAGAGTGGTTTACTCTAACACTAAAGGAGATTTGCACTTGGATGGGGTGTTCAACGTGATATCTTATGATGTAGTTCCCAAGATACAAAGCACACTTCTGGATTTGGATTTCCAGGTAGAATTTTTGTCTTATACTTCATTCCGGTTTAAGGAGAAATGGAGAACATAATATACCCAAAGAACTATTTTTGGATAGGATTGAGTAGATATTGGCAATCCACATGCCAGAAACATGGTGTGAGCTACTGGTCCCCTTCATACTACGTTACTACTATTACTACTACCTCTCCTTTTTTTTTTATTGTTTTACCTTTTGTTAGGGTTTACCCTAACTTGCTTGGGACTAATACACTTTGTTGCTGCTGTTCATTTCATTTGAACTTGAATTAGGGAATTGTGTTTTTCGCATAATTTATTCCTCATTTCGTAGGTTTTGTTCAACATCTAGTACTTAATGTAAAAACAATAATACACTTGTCCTGCTGAACAAAGTCATTTTGAAGCATACTATGTTCATTACATCTCCAGAAGATTGATTTTACACCGTAATGAATATTTTTTGCGGAGCATAATCTTAAATTTGTGATAGTATAGGAGCATCAAACTCAAGTAGATAAACAAGATTTTGCATGTAGATTAGAGATTGCTTGGCTGTGACTAGAGCTTTCTTTTGTGGAGCAGGATGGAGTGATTTTTTTGGGCGTGTCTTAAGCATTGTTTCTATATTAAGAGTACTGCTGCTGTCTTTGCAGGGTGGATTAGTATAGCTAGTTATTGAAATTACAGTTACTTGGGGGATTGACTTATTACTTGATTGCACCTGAAGAAATAAGATTTCAATTGAACATTTGATAGAAAATATCTGACTTTTAGAAATAAAATGATGTGCTGACATCTTCAATTTTGCATGAATGTAACAGCTATTCGTCTTCTGATTGCAATGAATTTATCCACCAAATAGTTGTATGCATAATCTATCTATAACCTTTTTTAAATGGTTTTCATCCAGATTGTTATAGCTGATGAATCACATTTTATGAAGAATGGCCAAGCGAAGAGAACGGTTGCTTCACTTCCTGTTTTGCAGGTTTGTGCTTCTTATGTGGAAAACACTTTTTTCTTTGTGAGCATAAATATTATGTGCCCTAATTTGGACCAGTAGATATTGGTGTTTGAAAAATATATGGGTTGGATTCTACAGCACCATGCAATATGATTCACAATTTCACCTGAACAATACAATATTACAAGTTTTACAACTGCTCATAACACATGCTTCAGTTGTTTGGGATACCTGCCCACTTATTTCATTTTTTTTTAGCTAGCAAACATAAGTTCCAAACTTTCACAGAGGGCTGCACGGTGCTGGTCTGATTGCGATGATTTTTTCCAGACAGTCTTGTGGTCTTGTTAGGTCCTGGTTTCTGAAGGCCAAAGTTTTTTAAGTCCATTATTCTTGCTTTAGGAAACATCTTGTTACCGCCTGATTAGATGACCAGTGATATCTTCTATCCAATGGATGCATGAATTTGCAGAACCAACTAATTGTGACTTACAATCACAGAAAGCTCCATATGCTGTTTTGCTTAGTGGAACTCCTGCTTTGTCTCGCCCGATTGAGCTCTTTACACAGGTAAATTTTGTTTCCATAGTTAGCTACATATATTTAATGCTCAAAAGTAGAGTGACAACTACCTTTTCTGTATATCCAGATCCAGGCCTTGTATCCTACAGTGTACAAGAATGTTAAGGATTATGGCGAGAGATATTGCAAGGGTGTAAGTACTAGATTTATCAAATTGCTTTCTTCGTTTTCTGTTGCCAATTGTGATTAATTACGACATGACTTTGCAGGGTTTTTACGGGTTGTATCAAGGTGCTAGCAATCATGAGGAGCTGCATAATTTGATGAAAGCAACTGTCATGATCCGTAGGTTGAAGAAAGATGTCCTTACACAGTTGCCTGTTAAACGTAGACAACAGGTAGCCTTGTGGGGTTTTATAATCAACATAAGAAATATACATTATTTTCATTCTGTAAATTAGAAACATTAGATCTGTTCAAATCTAAGCTTTTTTTTCTGTAGTAAATTTGAATTTTGTTTAAATCAACAGAAAGATTTTTTGATCGCTATTCACTAGCACAAACCTTTTGAATCAGCGTTTTCGTTCCTAATTGTTTCTGTACCTTTCTATGTTATGTTGGCTATGCCTAAACTGTAACATTGAGAAGATCTGTTGATTCTTTTAAATGATCTTGCACAGTGAGTCAGTAAGATAACCTTTAGGATGTAGCTTTTATGTGAGCTTAGTTCCTGTTATACTGATATTTTTTTTGACTACACACAGATCTATGCTTAATCATTTAAGTTTCGTCAACCTTTCAGGTCTTTCTAGATCTTAGTGACAAAGATGTGAAAAATGTCCGAGCTCTGTTTATTGAGGTATTATCCATTTTTATTCTTTGCCTGCAAATGATATATTGAATATGAGAACAATGCCAGCCAAGGTAGCTAAACCTATCTGCATTTCATAGAACCACATTATTTGGTATCGTATGTAATTGTTTGCACCAGTGAAGATCTTTCACATGGTGTACTGGTTTAGGAGATTAGAGTTTATATGACTGTAATTTAACTAAATGAAAGTGAAAGGTACAAATAAAAGCTAACTAGTTATTTGTTCTCACATTGTTCTAGCAAGTAAAATTATTGTTGGAATTTTTTTCCTTTGCAAGTTGCTATGGGGCTTTTGAAAAGTTTAATCTTCATTTTTTATATGAACACAAACAAGAGGGAAAGTATGCTTGCAGTTTATTTTCTTGCTGTACCTCTGCATGAATGCATCAGCACAACCATTGAAGTTACAATTTTACTTTTAAGTAATTCTGAAATGGTGTGCATTTTGTTAGTTGGAGACTTTGAAGATCAAAATTGACTCCTCTGACTCCAAAGAGAAGATCGACTCTCTCAGATTTGCTTACCAGAATATTGTCAATAAGGTAATTTGTGCACCCCTTTATGATCCTATATGCACTTGGGTATTATTTTCTAAATTTTACTTATTAGTTACTAACTTACTATAAACCAAGACATGTAACTCCACTAAAGCTGAAGTGTATTTTTTACCATTTTTGAGGAACCCTTATCTTGGCATGTGTAGTGACTTAGTTATTAATTAAAGTTATAAATTCTGTATCTTTCCAGTTGATGGTTTTGTTAGCTTGTGGCATGTAACTGAATTAGCCAATTTAGTAATTCTGCAAATTGTAGTTCTAAAATCACTGTAGAGGTTATTTGTTCATTAGAATGCCCATGTCAGTTTCTTTTTGTCTTTTTTTTTCCGCTCTTTTTATGTGGTATTGTGGTGAAGCTCAACATTGAAAATCAGGAACATATTTCTTTCTATATTAACATATCAACATCATATGTGACTTTTGTTATTTGCACTTGGTTTGAATATTGATTCATGTTATTCATTTTGATGTCATTTAGCTTACTGTGATTAGTCTGTATTTGTGTTTGTCTGGAAGTATGATTCTATTTTTCCTAATCACAGATCTATACTGATTCAGCTGTAGCCAAAATTCCAGCTGTGTTGGATTTCCTGGGTACTATGATTGAGGTGATGACCTGATATTATGACTATATATTTGTCAAATTACAATTTTATTTATTCTACCCTCGTGCTGGAACATGCTAGTTAGTGGAGTTTCATTATTGCAAATGAGGATTGTATTTTCACTTGCTGAAGCTGATCATGCTGTCGAAGTTATCACCAATTGCCACTGACCTATGCATGGCCCTCATAATTCTACTGTGTCCCATTTTCTTTCATTGGGGATCACATTTTGATAGTGTATAATTTGAAAAAAAGAAACATATCCCCCTCCTTTTCATAGTCTTTTTAAAACAACTTGATTTTGTTGTATCATTGCATTAATAGAAGAGAAAACATACCCACTTATCACACACATTGTTCACAGATTCCATTCGCGGCTGTTTTTTAAAAACAACTCGGTTCAACTTTAGTTAGACCTCAAAGTTGTTACATTAATGTTGTTGCATTGCCAGGAATGGGGCATCCTTCTATGAACTGGCTCTCAAATTTCTTTTTTTTATCACATATAGTGACAATGGTCTGTTGGCTCATTGTTCTCATTTTAAATATGGTACAAAAACTTACAAACATATTTTTGTCTTTACAAGCAATATCTAAATTCTTTGCTTTCCATCTACATCCAGGCAGGTTGCAAGTTCTTAATATTTGCTCATCACCAACCTATGATTGATGCCATTGAGCAACATCTCTTGGTAAGAATCTAATAATCTATTTTTTTTTTTTACTCATCTATGATACACGTGGACCTACTATTTGGCACCATTTTCAGAAGAAGAAAGTAAAGTCTATCAAAATTGATGGCAAGACACCTTTAACTACAAGACAAACCTTAGTCACTGATTTCCAAGAAAATGACGACATCAAGGCAGCAGTGGTATGTTTTTTACTGTATACATACAGATTCTATTTTGTATACCCCCCCCCGGCCAAAAAAAAAAAAAAAAGGTGGAAATCACAATACATAATATTAACACCTAAGACACTAGGCCCATAAACTAATCTATCTGCCTAACATTATTACTGTGCGTGCATATGTAGGATTTGGGGATGCACAAAAAAAGCATAAGAGACAAAAAAAAAACAAAACAAAAAAAACCCGCTCTGCCTGCTGCCGCCACAGTCGGAGTTCTCTGGTGTGTTAGGGTTTTGGGGGGGGCATTGTTTTTGCGCTTAAAAGGGTTCACTGGGGTGGATGCTGGACTGGTGGTTGAGACGGTGGTGGCCGGCTGGGGTGCTGCTCACTGTCGCTGTGGGTGTGGGAGAGGCCAGTTGGGCATGGGAGGTTGCCTGCCAGAAAGGGACTGACTCCTTAGATACAGAGAAGTTTTCTCCTGAAGGTTCAAAAGCTATGTGGTTAATGAACTGACAATTAGGGTGTGGATGTACACCCAGGCCACCTCAATCCTCATCAAGTTTTAACCTTGGTGCCTATTTTTCTTCTCATTATAAAGCTGCCTTCCTCCTAGGTTGGTGTAGTTCCTTTCAAGCATTTGTAATTGGCAGTCAAAATTTAGTCCCTGCTTGGCATAGCTCTAGCTCCCAGCTTCACCTCAAATCTGAAATTTTGTTTGCTAAAATGGAGACTTTAAAGCCTTTTTTTCTTTGTCTAGAATAAAAGAAAACAGTTCAACTATACAACTTAGGTGTATCCACAACTCTAGCTCCACAGATTTATAGAGCTACAATTACCCAGCTCTGCCAAATAAAGCCTACATATATGGTATTATGCAATGTCCAAACTCCAAACCATGCGTATAGGTTATATAGAATTTCCTGGACAGTTAATGGGTACAATCTAATGTGAGCATAACATACCAGTTATCCATCAAAGCTGGAGGCTATGGGATAACTTTGACCGCAGCGAGCACAGTAATATTTTCTGAGTTAACATGGACTCCTGGGGACATCATTCAAGCTGAAGATCGTGCACACAGGATCGGTCAGGTGAATATTGGCACATTTTTTTTTCTAGCCAGCAGTTTACTTTGTTTTTTGTTGCATTATACAATTATTTGATGGGACTGCAATTTTATTGTAGAAGTCTTATTTTTGAATATTTATATACTTTTAGTCGATAATTTGTTCCACTTATAACATCAGCTCCATTCTTTTTTTTTTCTTGAAAATAATCAGCTCCATTCATATTTTCTCCATGATTCCAGGTCTCATCAGTCAATGTGTATTATCTTCTCTCGCACGGTACTGCAGATGATCTTATGTGGTATGTCCTGAACTTTCCTTTCCCCTGCCTAAATGGCTAAACGTTGTGGTCTAGGTCATGTATACTCAGTTGGTCTTTTGTTGCTCTGGTTCTGCTTCCCAGGGACGCTGTTCAAAGCAAACTTGAGAATCTGGGGCAGGTCTGTCTCTCAAACAAGGATCGAGTTTGTTTTTTTTTTCTTTAAGAAGACCATGATTGATGCCATGAGTTGAGTTGGTCTAAGGAAACAAACAAACCTTTTGTTTTGTCCTTTTGATTGATTCAGGTGCTGGACGGGCAGGAGAAGACGTTGGACGTTTCCAAGATTGATTGCAGGCCAAGCCCCTCGAAGTCGAAGCAGCAGAAGACACTGGACGGCTTGGGGCCAAGTCCTTCGAAGCAGCAGAAAACACTGGACGGCTTCCTCAAGCGGCCTAGCACCTCCACGTCCATGGAGGAGGGTCTGCGCAGCCCCAGCACGAAGCAGCCTCGGCGGATCTGAGGGATGACTTTTGCGAGCCACTTGGCTGGCTTTATGTTGTAGGTCCTGTTTGGACCTGGCATTGGGCACTCCACTGGACAGCAGTACGGTAGCCGTGGACCGTAGTTGCAGTAGCACCAG
This sequence comes from Hyparrhenia diplandra, assembly GCA_015847255.1. Lineage (NCBI taxonomy): Eukaryota > Viridiplantae > Streptophyta > Magnoliopsida > Poales > Poaceae > Hyparrhenia > Hyparrhenia diplandra. Next base: position 44,728 of record JADLZK010004822.1, read on the forward strand.
CCCCTCCGTGTATTTTGGCTTTGTAAAATGCCATGGTCGAACTCTTGTAATGACTCGAGTCTTCTATAATGTTGTGTCTTGTATAATGTTGCTAGTAATGGCCGGCGTTGGTTGCCGGGCGGTCGACTTTGCGGTGGTATACGTACTTGGATGAACTGACAAATGGGGCTAACTGTATTCCTGAATGAAAAGTGAATTTCATTCCGGTTTGGACTCCTATTCCTAGCAACGGCCGCTCGGCAGCTCACTCCTGTTTGCCAGACGGGCCCACATGTATATTTAAATAAAGGTATTAATTTCGAGACATTTTTTTAAATAAGGTCATATATAGTGTTACAGTAGATGTGGTACTATTTTTTAGAAAAAAGGAAAAATTTAAAAAAAACACAAAGGAATTCACCAATTCAGCCTAAACTTGGCGCTCTCCCTCCCTACCGATGGCCCAACAAGAGGCCCAGAATTCAGTGGCCCACCTTCTCCACCGCCACTCCGGCCAGGCACGCCGCAAAGCAGAAGACGGACGGCGCAAGCGCGGTCGCGACATAGCCTGCTGCTTCTCCTTCCAACTCCCGTTTTCCCCAAACCCTAGCGGCTAGCGGCGGCGGGGACTCCGGCGAGGGCTCGTGGCGGCGACAACGGCGTGTGCTGGGGCGGCAGCCGCATCTGTCTCGGACGGCTATTAGGTTTTAGGCTGTTAATTTCCTTTTGGCAGCCCTTGGTATTTTGAATACCCATTCTTAAAGTTCTCCGCCTGCCGATGAGCAAGAAGAGGAAGTCTCTGAATCCAGCCAACTCGTTGAAGGACAGCGAACAAGTGTAGGGGTGCTGCCCAATTGTCATTTAACTAGTCTCTCCGGCTACGATTTGTGATGCATGCAGCAGCTGCTTATTGTTCTGTTGCTAATTCATTTACTGTTCTGTTCCTGAGAGCAGATTGGCCTCAGATTGTATCAGAGGAGACGATCTTGATGACCTATTATCGAAGCTTGTGAGGTACCACCTGCTCTTCTCTAGCCTTTTGCTCTTCTCAGTTTTCTGTGTTGCTTCATTCTCTTGTTGATAAGGGCGTAAACTGTATTCTTCATTCTTAGGAGTGTGGAGATTGCCAAGGCTTCAAGGGGAGGCTTACCAGAAAAGATATGGATGAAGGTTATCATTATCCTTGATTTCACCAGCCTTTTACTGTCATTGTTGGCAGTCTGTTCTGTTCTCCAGACTCCTGAGCAAGCTTCGACTCCTGAGCAAGCTTCTCTCTTCCTGACATTTATTATGATTGTTTCCCCCTTGCAGCAACAATTTGCTATCGGGGTCAATGATGTCACAAGGGTTCTCGAGCGAATGCCGCATTCCGTTACTGCTTCTCATTCTACTCAAAGGTCTAGTGAAGCACCAACTGTCTCAAGCCGGCGTCAAGCTCCTTTGGTTCCATTGCAGGTTAATTTTTCTTCCCTAGTTTGCTGCCGGTGTAACTCTATAAGTAGCCTACAAGTGGAATCATTGTGTGTCTATATGAGGTGGAAGGAATTAGCTTCTTAGTCGCAGCAATGTACTGGACTAACTGCAGTATATTGTACAGTTTTGTTTTATGAAAGAAAAGACATCAAGTAATTTTTTCTTGAACTTCGGCCACTTCCAACCTATCTTTTGTTACACACTGTGATATAAAGTTTTAATAATCAATTGTTGCGTCAAATATATGCCTCCTTCTCCAAAGTGCAAACAAAGTTATTTATACTGTCTTGTTTCACCATGTATAGCTTATCCTCTATCAGCTCTGTACACAACAATAAAATGAGCCAATTAAGGATACATGTTGATCATGTTTTTTTTTTGACCGAATATGTTGATCATCTTCAATCAAGAGCAAAGAAAAGGGGCGATTTCAAGTGTCGCATACATCGATGACCACAGTTTTTGTGACGAACACTGAAACTGACACACTTCTTATCTTATTAATGCAACAATGCAGGCTGTCCTTGTAGCTGCTGACTGCAATCCCAAATGGTTAACAAAACACATACCAACACTAGCATCTACAAGGCAGGTACCAGTGTTCTGCGTGAAGGACAACAAGGGAGGCTCACTAAGGTTAGGTCATGTGGTGAATGTCAGAACAGCGCTTGCTATTGGAGTAAAGGTAAGATTTCTTTCTTTTCTCATGGATTCTGATAAACTTATCTGTCTGTAAAGTATTCCTGAGACCTATCTTCAACTGCTTATTAGGCCAGAGATAGCATAATCAACAAGACTATTGATGAGGTCCTGAAGGATAGTAAGCTGGTTGCGAATCAAGCTCAGTAACATGTTTGGCCTAAGAAGCTTGTACTTCTGGTCGTACAGCATCCCAGGATCATCTCCTAGATGGGTTAACGTGGACATACAGCAAAGAAGTTTTAGAAGGGGGTCAACTATCTTAGCAAATTGTGGCAATATCAATCTAACCCTGACAATTGGAGTGCTTTTTTTCTCAGAAAATTGTCATGGAAAATAGGACAGTCTATTTGTTTGGTCCGTACGTGCAACATGTTTGAATAGTGTACCTACATGCCCACTGTGATCTTGAACTTGCTTATTGGGTTGCGTACAATTTTTTCTTGAGGGCTTCTACTTCTACGACAAGGAGGAGTAGCCGAGGGCCCCTGATAAAATCTACTTGCGTTGTGATCTTGAATTCGCTTATTGGTCGCCTTCGGGTCGGTCCATGAATGAATCATAAAGAGCCAATACGGCAAGTCGGCAATACTCCTATAACTAAGTAGAATTTGTAATAGAGCCGCTCATGAGTTGGTTGTGCTGGGTCATTTGTGTAATCAAGGGCAACAGCAAATCAGTACCAGAATCAGTGCATGTAATTGTCACTAACGAACTGTTAGCTGCTGAGTAAGGAAATTACACCCAGTTTCAAAATAAAAAAGGCATCTATTTTATTGAACTATATAAATGCAAGTGATACACTTTTGTTATACACAAGTACACAACGACGCTGAAGCATATACAGTATAATAACAAACCAAACCATGCATCCGATCAAAATAAAAAAAATAAAAAAATAAAAATAACAAACAAAATTAGGAGAAAATTATAAAGTGAGACATGCATAGAATGTACTTAGTGTGCATTATTCAAATCAATCTCCAGATCTGCCGGTACGCCCATCCTTCGGATGTGCTTCATAGGGGTAGGGCCATGTGACGTGTGTTCATAGGGGATGTGTGTGTGTGCGTGTGTGAGTGTCTGCGTTATCTTTGTGTAATTCTAAAAAAAAAAAAAACAAAAAAAGGGTACAATACATTTGTGCCAGCTTGACCATCTTGCCACGTTTGAATCGAAGCAGCGTGTGCGTGACGAGACTTTAGACGTAGCACTCGTAGAGCTTGATGTCCATCTGCAGCCTGAAGTAGTACAAGCCCTCGAAGGTGTCGGTGCGAAGAAGGGTGGCGATGCCGCGCGCCATGAAGAAGTCGCCGGTGCCGCCGACGACGGAGATGTCCCGCGTCTTCTCGGCGATGATGTCGGCGCCCATGAGGTTGAGCGTGCCCCTGTGCGCCGTGGAGTTGAACACGAGCGAGAAGGCGAACCACGCGCTCGGCGACTCCTTCTTGTCGTAGAAGTAGAAGCCCTCGGCGCGTGCCACCGGCTCCGACGACAGTGCGTGCCCCGCGGTAACCACGTCGTTGAACACCACCACCTCGCCGAAGTAGGTGTCGTTGACGGACACCGCCCTGCTCAGCAGCGTCGGCTGCGCCGCGATCGCCGACGTCGCGTTCTCCGTGTTGGTGCCGTCGTAGAGGATGTCGTGGTAGTAGACCGTCATGTTCTGGCACGGCTCGCCGTCGGAGCTGGAGACGAGCTTCTTGCGGCCATGGGCGACGCCGGTGATCAGCCCAAGCAGCAAGATGGTGACAGTGATCAAGCTGAGCTTGTAAGATGGCGTGAGGCCCTGCATGTTATTAAATTGTTAATATAATCGTTCAGTGCTAGGAAAGACTTAGAGAGTCTTAAGCAGCTAGCTAGCCAGTTACTGGAGAAAATAGCTAGCTCTCTTGTTTGTATTGTGTGTGATCTCGAGCCGTGCATTGCGTATTTATAGAGCTGCGCGCTGTATATACATATAGGAAATCATATACATCGAGGGCCTTTTATTCGTCTCATTCCAGGTATGTTGAGATAGATTGGGGGTGTAAATTAGTTTAAGGAAATGATATACATCGAGGGCTTTTTATTCGTCTCATTCCAGGTGTGTTGAGATAGATTGGGGGTGTAATAAATACGCAATGCACAGCTTGAGGTAATCAAATAGTATGTTTATATCAAAGGGTTAGGTAGGGGTCATGAATACAAGGATATAATGAACGAGGTCTGGGTGTGGAGAATGTTAAAAGCTGACAATGATGACATTTGCTATAATCTTCTCAAGAGGAAGTATTCCAGAAGAAAGTCTTTTTCACGGTGTGAATTCACCAATGGCCCACAATTTTGAATAGGAGTAGAAACTAGAGGGCTTGTGAGTTGGGGTCTGATATGATTGCCACAATGCATAATGGCAAAAATATGTTTTTTTTTCCTGGAATGATGACGTCTAGGTTGGAAATGCACTTTTAAAACTGGAGTTTGATAAACTGTATAATGTTTGTGAGGATAAGAACTGTATGGTGGCCGAGTGTTGGGAAGGAGATGGATGTAGGGTGAGGTTCTGGAGGTCCTTGGGTTCATAGAAAATGTCTGAATGAGAAAGGCTAATGAATATTTTAGATGCTGTCCAGATTCAGGATAGTTTTCGTGGGTCTTTCAAAGATCTGGGCTATACTCTACCAAATCAATGTATAATAGTAGAATGTTTAGGGGAGTGATAAATAAAAGAATGATTAAACTCTGGCAATACGAAGCTCCATGGAAATAAGGTTTTTTTTATGCGGATGCTTATTCAGGATGAACTACAGACTGAAGCGAACCTGAAGAAGAAGAAGAAATGGCCTGGTAACCGAAATTATTGCTTGCGTGGGGTACTGGGCCTGAGACAAATGAGCACAACCAGAGCAGGCTGCTACTACAAAGATTGAGATAGACCCAAGGGCATCCAAATTAACAAGCCCCAAGTTGGAATTATTGTGGAACTGGTTTGAATGATGTCCTGATTTTTAGGGACGCAGGCCATCAGAATCACATAGACATATCAGCATATATGCATGGTTGGTACCATCTCAATGTGACGTTTGACTTTTTTTATTATTATAGGAAGCTACATCGCATACAATTATATTATATAATATACGCATCAAAGTGACCATTCAAATTATTTGTTGCTCTTTTCGTTGTCAAGAAGTAGGTGTGCGCACGTACCAAATAGGAAAGTATCTGTGCACACGCAGCATGACATTGGGATAGAGATAGATAGGTACTGTATATGTGATTTTTATCACTTCCCCAAACTACTAGCTAGCTGGCCATTTTATTGTTACTATTTCAAACCAAATATATAACTATATATATCCATAAAACACAGTGTTAAAAGGAGGACAAACATGTTTGCCAAGAGGATCTAATAATTACAAGAACAAACAGAAAAAATAATACACATCATTAGATTATAAATACCTAATACAATTGATGATAAACAATAATTTGAGGAGGAAAGGACGTTTAGAAAACGGGCTGCCAGCCCCCGCATCACTCTCGCTCAGGGCGACTCGGCGGCGACGCCCACCCACCGCGCGCCGATGCCCCCACTCCCGGTCTCCCTCCCGCCGCCATCGCCGCCCTTGCTCGCGGCGGCGGCGGCACACTCAACAAGGTGGCTGCCGCCTTCCTCTCTGAGCTCTCTCACCCCCACGCGCTCCCCCTCCACCCCACCCCTTCGACGGGCGGCGGTACCGACGAGCTCCGGCGACAGGCGGGTTGGGGTCGGCCGGATCCGGGCTCCCGGCCCTAGATCCGGCTCGGCTCGTCTCCTCCCCACCCACCCGGTGGCGGTCGGGCCTCCCGGCACGGATCCCGCTTTGGATCTAGCGGCGGCGGGCGACGCCTGGGTGTTGGCGTGGATCCGGACTCCCACCCTCCCCCCGCGGTGGATCCGCCCGTTGGGCGCAGCGGCCAGGGCTGCAGCGCAGCGCCGGTGGGGAGGAGCTCATACTCGTCACCCACCTTGCCTCCGGTGTCCCGCCTATCGAGCCCACGGTGGCTTCTTGTGGCTTGTGGTTTGGAGCGTACGACGGTGTGGGTGCTGAGTCCAGTGGAGTGCGCTGTCTTGCATCATGGTGGTGCGGGCGGTTGCTCTGGTGGTTCATCTTCGACGCCGTGGTGGCGTGGTTGGCGCTCGTCTCGTGAAAACCCTGCATGGCTTCGTGCCAGCTGACGACGGTAGCACCATGTGTCATCACCTTCTGGGAGGCGTCGTCCTCAGTTCATTGTCGGAACCCATTGGAGCAAGCTTGGGTTGAAAGTCCCTGGATGTTGTTCACAATGAATTTGGCGTCCGCGAATGTCATTTCCTTCCTAAAGGCTTTGTTGATGCTCCTTGCTCATCTCTATCACGCCAATCCCCAACCCGTCAGTTCTCCTGTGTGGACTCCGTGGATCCTACGCTGAGCCTTTTCACGCTTAATGCTTCTCCTCATTTTGGTATGTCTAGTTGGTGTTGGTGGTAGTCGTAGTTGTCTGTGTTCGTGTCCGGCAGCTGATTTGCCGCCGAGGGGTTTCTGGCGGATGCTTTGTTGTTGAGGGTCTTTGGGAGGATGCTTGACCGTCGGGGTATCTTCACTGTGGAGGTTGAGTTGTTGTTGTCGTGTGCGTCCTCGCCCGTGGTCCTGACCCTCAGTGACTCGGAGTACTCAGAGGGTGACTCAAGTGGTGCTCCTCGGTCATGGTCCTGTGGGCTTTGTCCCTAGTGACTCGAAGGGGTACTCGGATGCTTGGTCGCTGGTGTTTCTTCAGGTAAGTCCTCCTCGCCCGGTCCTATGGGCGGTGGCCCGTAGTGACTTGGAGGAGCTTTCGTGAGTTTGAGGCCGTGTTTCCGACAAGGTTTTGTCGCCGAGGTCACGGTCGTTTCCCGGCGGATGCTTTGCCGACGTGGTGGTGCCGATGGATGCTTTGCCACCGAGGAGTTCTAGCGGATACTTTGTCGCTGCTGTCGTCTACGGCAATATATGGCCATGCAGCCCGCAGCCATCGGCATGGCCCGTGGCACAGGAATTGATTGGCCCGGCCCGAGGCACAACCCCGGCCCGTGGCACGGGCCGCCATCTCGCCCGTGGCATGGCACAGCCCGACACGGTGGGAAGGCCGCAAGACGGTGGCGGCCGGTGCCAAGCAGCCCGTGAGGCCTTCTACTCACACTCTTGGTCTGCTTTTAGCCTAATAGCCCATCATAACCCTAAACATCAGTACATCACTCACCCGTCTCACTCACCCACCGGCCCACCACATGAGCGAGCAGATGAGCACCCGGGCCGGGCGGGCCAACCCTATCCCTTCCTCTCTCCACCCCCTCCCGGACGCCTCCCGTCCCCGCCGCGCGGCTTCCCTGCGCCGACCCTCCTCCGCTCGTCCTTCACGCCCTCTTGCTCCTCCTCCTCACTTGCTCCTCCTCGAGCTCGACGACAAAGCTTCATGCCCTCGCGCGGCGCGCGGCGGTGGCGGCGCCTTGGCGAGCCAACGCCGTGTCCACGCCGGAAGACGCGGGGCCGCCGGGTGGCGGATCTACGTCATGGGTGGAGCGCGCGACTAGCAAAGAAGAAGAAGCAGCGGGCCGGCTCCACCGCGCCGGGGGTCGCGGCCGGCGGCGGTGGCCACCACGGAGACGGCGCGGCGGCAGCGGCACGCGGCACGACGGGCGGCACGACACGGCCAAATGGCCCGCTGGCGGGCGTGCCGTGGGCTGGTTCCCGAGCATGAGCACGGGCCGTGGCATGGCACGGCCGCACGACAGGCAGGCGAGGCACGACTCCGTCGCGACGCACGACACCACACGATAGCCATCTATATCTACGCTCCTATCACTACTAGCTATCTAGGTGTTGATGTTTATTTTGTTTTAGGCTCGGTTGTTTCGGTTGTCGGTGGAGGGTCCCCACCCCCGATGTTTCTTGCTTCTCGTTTGTGTTAAGGACTTCATTGGTAATCCATAGATTACCTGCAAATCCTTCTATATCAATTATATGTAGGTCTATTGACCAATCTCTTTTGCTTAATGAAAAACGGGTTATATCTCCGGCCGCAAAAAAAAATAACAATAATAATTTAAAATAGTAAATAGGTAAAAATAGCAATACATAACCGTATGAGTCTGAAAAAGAAAAAAAAATACCAGAATGTAGAGCCTATATAAAACATAATTATTAAAAAAAAAAATTAAATAAATTACTATGAAAAAAAATAATATTTGTATATCCAAATGAATTGAAATAAAATACCTAAAGAAATGACATTCAACAGAAAATATCTAAAATTAACATTGATTTGATTTCAATATATGTTGAAAAAACACATAAATAGAAGTTTGATATAGGTAGACTTTAAAGGTCCAAATGTATATGTATTATAAAAGTTATATAAAAGTAATTCCACGTATATCGTTATGACTAGATATTGTTGTCCCTTTGTTTCTGTTGGTGTGGCAATGCCACTAAAGTTGAATTTTATGACCACTCTTTTGCTGCTGGACAAGAAAGACCCAGACACACCGACAATTGTCACCTTAAAACTAGCAACTTGACTTGCTTTCCTCCAGATATGAGCAAAGGAGCAGCTGCATTCATCATCATACGAGTAGAGACAACGGCATGCTAGTTGGTGCGATTGCCATTGCGTCCGCTCGCGAATCAGAGGCCGTGTAGCAATGCCGGCTGTCCTCACGCCACAACCCGGCCGCAGCAATGCCGCCACCGGTGACTGCAAGGCCGCCGGTGCGCACTTGGCACCAGGAGCTCCAGTAGAATCCAAGCCGACTAGCCGAGCGGCGGGCACACGATAGCGGCGGCCCATCGTCATGAAGCCTTCAAGCGGCAGGGGTCGTCCCACCGTGGGACAAGAAATCGGGCTTTCTTAACGGGCCGAGGCCTGTGGCGGCGGCCATTTAGATGTGTTCCTAAAGAAAACATAATAGGCCTCAGAGGGAGGAGCATGGAAAAAGAAGGAACGACCAACAACAGGCAAACGGCATTCAACGTGCGCCTACAGTGCCTGCCTGTGTGGAACAAGGCTGGACGAGCAGGGGCGGAGCCAGGATGAGCTTACAGGGGGGCCTAAATAGTGGAGTGTTAGGAAAATCAAGAGATTTAATGGTGAAATCAAGACTAAGCTAGAGTGATTAGCACATAAATTAACCTCACCAGGGGGGGCTGCAGCCCGGGCCGCCCCACCCGTGGATCCGCCCCTGTGGACGGGACAGGCCGGCTGCACCCTGCAGCTGGTCCTCGTCCTTGACGCCGGTGGCCCGGACTGGCGGCGGCCCTCACTTGCATCGGCTCTTGTCGTGTCGTGCGCGTCCCGATCGAGGCCATGAGAGGCCTGTCCCGATCGAGGCCTGTGCCGTTACGTTGGTCTGCATCGGCCACCGACAATGGATAAACACACGTGTGTTTGGGCTTTGGGCAATTTGGTCTCGGATTACCATAAAGTTCACTTCGATATAGTACAATTTTGCTTGTACAGTACCACAATCTTTTCCAGTTAGGCACCTTGTACAGAGCTTACACACTGTTCATTCTTTCTTATATGTCTAGGCCTTATTTAGTAGGCAAAGAAACTTGGAAAAAGCACGGTTGGAACTCCTGTAGCACTCATGTAGCACTTTCGTTTGTTTGTGGTAAATATTATCCTATCATGGTGTAACTAGGTTCAAAAGATTCGTCTCGTAATCTACATCTAAACTGTGTAATTATTTATTTTGTTTACCTACATTTCGTAATCCGAATATATGTCTTTTGATCTATTTAATATGATGGGATGGAGAGAGAGTGGAAAAACTTGGAATTTGGAGGGGGAACTAAACAAGGCCCTAGTTTCTTCAATTGCAAGGTACTTTTGTTAACAAGGAATTGGGGCGTAAAGAAAGCAACGTGAATGTTGAAGAAAATAAGTGGCGTTCAACATTATGAGCAAATTTGATAGAGCGGCAGATGGACATACTACTCATAGTCAGCATTTTTTTTTTGACAAGATAGTCAGCAAATTTGATAGAGAGCGGCAGATGGACATACTACTCATAGTCAATTCTACTATGCATTGTGCCAATGTCCCCATATGATCTAATATCATACCGAGTGATGCCATGATAGAGCACTTTGCCTGAACATTGTTGCTTCTTGCTACGGCTATCTCCAACAGAGACCACCCAAATACAAGACACATTTGTTTAGGTTGCCGACAGTAAAAGGGCGCGTGACCAACGACGCAAGTACACAACTAACCGTCATCTTCCTTCCTCCTCTTGCGAGCCTCGCTTCCTCTTCCCTTCCTCCTCGCCAGTGGGGACCGGGGATGCCATCCCTCCTCACCAGTGTCGAGGTTGCCGAGCCATAGATCCTGCATTGTCTCACGAGCGCCCCATTCATGGGGGCCCACCTAGGCGCCGCGCCAACCACGCCCTGTTGGCGCCATCGTCATTCGCGGGCCGCTCCGACCTCTTCCCTCCGCTCCGACCGGCTTCCTCGACTCGCTCCTCCCTCCACTCTGACCTCTAGACGGAGGTGGGAATCAGTGGTGCATGCTTGAGCAGATGGCTGGTGACAGTGGGTGTGGGGGTCAGAGAAGATGAGGGAGAGGGAGGAGGACCCAATGCTCGCTGCTTTTCCCAAATTTGCGCCACCACGTGTTTGCATTCTGCTTCACCCGATACGCAAAATGGGTTCCCTGTTTGCGTCCGCCGTTGGAGCGCGTTTCATTCAGCCGCCTATTCCGCTAGGTGTTGATTAGGCGGCGATTGGGTGCACCTAATCGCTAGTCGGAGGGTCAGCGCGTCGCCTAGGGGGTAGGTGGAGCCATAGGCGTCGGAAGGTCATCGACGCCGCCGATGGTGGTGGAGAAACGTCCGGCGGAGGTCTCCGGTGGGGGAGAAGGAGCTGCGGGCGGCGGCAGCGGCGGCGGGAGGGAGAGATGCAAGAGAGAGAGAGGATGCGAGAGAGAGAGAGAGAGAGAGAGAGATGCGAGATGTGGGAGAGACAGAGAGGCATAGGGTGGTTAGGTGGAGACTGGGCCTTCAAATGGGCCTTTTCTTCCATTCTCCCTTTTCATACCACTCATCTCCTCTCTTTTTTCTTTTCTTTAAGTATTTATACATAATTATTCATCGTCTAGAAAAAAAACGCCAAGCAACGCCTAGGCATGATTACTCTCGACTAGGCGTTAGGCAGTGGGTCACCGCCAAGAATCCGCCTAACGCCTAGCGGAACAGGGATTCAGCCACATGATGCATTTTGAGTTGTCGTTTTCCAATTTTGTTGGAGACGATCTAAACATCTGATGTGTGGATTCCCAGACCTGTTGACCTTGTAGGCCAGTCAATGATGTAAAGCTTGATGACCTAATGATTGAAATGCAGTCAATTAATTTGAGATTTTTAAGTTTGATAAATTAGGTGAACGATCCCAACGTGAAAGTTCTCGTGGCATGTAGATGTATAGCATGTATGTAAGAACATTGTTTTCCTTGGTAATTTCATCTTTGAAGTCTAAAATTATAGACTTTACATATTTTATCACCGATTACGATCTCAAAAAAAAAGAAAATTAAGTACGGTTAGTGCAACTCTAACAGTTTGCTAAATGATCTTGTTATTCTTAAAAATTTAATAAAACATGAAATTGTACTATCCAACAGTTTGCTAAATCAACTTGTCATCTTTTCCAACTTGCTATCCCTCCCTCCCCTCCGTGCGTGCATATATACGCGCTCGTATGCGTGGCCACATCCGTCGGGATTATAAAAGGTGGAAGGCTATAAACATAATTTTATTTGTCTCAGGTTCCTGATGTAAGTTTTTAAGAGGTGGAAGTGCATAAACATAATTTTGTTTCTCTCTCAAGTTTCTGATATAAGTTAGATCTGAGTTTGGCAAGTGAATTTTGCCAAATTATTGGAGATGAGCTCTTTTTTTTACATGAAATATTTTTTAGAAGTTGCCAAAACTCAAGATTTGGCAAGTAAAATTTGGGAAACATGCTCTTAATAGTGCAATACATTCAAAGTATCATGTTTTTCGTAATAGTGCAATACATGTTCAAACTAGAATTATAGTGGCATTATTTTTTAACTAATAACAAACCAAACCTTCCAATAAAAAAAAGACAACCAGAAGCTTTTGTTTTAAAAAACAGAACAAACCAGGATAAAACATATGATAAAAACGACATATCGTTCAACAAGTGACACATGCATATAGAATGTAGTGTGCGTTTTTTTCAAAAATAAAAGACGAAAAAGGTACATATATGTGTGCCAGCTTGTCCATCTTGCCACGATTGAATTGAAGCAACCTGACGAGACTTTAGACGTAGCACTCGTAGAGCTTGATGTCCATCTGCAGCCTGAAGTAGTACAAGCCCTCGAAGGTGTCGGTGCGAAGGGTGGCGATGCCGCGCGCCATGAAGAAGTCGCCGGTACCGCCGACGACGGAGATGTCCCGCGTCTTCTCGGCGATGATGTCGGCGCCCATGAGGTTGAGCGTGCCCTTGTGCGCCGTGGAGTTGAACACGAGCGAGAAGGCGAACCACGCGCTCCCCGACTCCTTCTTGTCATAGAAGTAGAAGCCCTCGGCGCGCGCCACAGTCTCCGACGACAGGGCGTGCCCCGCCGTCACCACGTCGTTGAACACCACCACCTCGCCGAAGTAGGTGTCGTTGACGGACACCGCCCTGCTCAGCAGCGTCGGCTGCACCGCGATCGCCGACGTTGCGTTCGCCGTGTTGGTGCCGTCGTAGAGGATGTCGTGGTAGTAGACCGTCATCTTCTGGCACGGCTCGCCGTCAGAGCTCGAGACGAGCTTCTTGCGGCCATGGGCGACGCCGGTGGTCAGCCCAAGCAGCAAGAAGGTGACAGTGATCAAGCTGAGCTTGTAAGATGGCGTGAGGCCCTGCATGTTATTAAAGTGTTAATATAATCGTTCAGTGCTACTCTCTATAATAACGTCAGTGCTATGGAAAGACTTAGAGAGGCTTGAGCAGCTAGCTAGTTACTGGAGAAGCTAGCTAGCTCTGTTGCTTGTATTGTGTGTGATCTCGAGCCGTGCATTGCGTATTTATAGAGCTGCGTGCAGTATGTATATATATATAGGAAATGATATACATCGAGGGCCTTTTATTCGTCTCATTCCAGGTATGTTGAGATTGAGATAGATTGGGTGTGTAATAAATACGCAATGCACCGCTTGAGGTAAATCAAAGTATGTTTATATCAAAGGGGTTAGGTAGGGGTCATGAATACAAGGATAATGAACGAGGTCTGGGTGTGGAGAATGTTAAAAGCTGACAATGTTGCTATAATCTCCTCAAGAGCAACTATTCCAGAAGAAAAGTTTTTTTTTCAAGGTGTGAATTCACCAATGGCCCACAATTTTGAATAGGAGTCTTAGAAACTAGAGGTCTTGTGAGTTGGGGTCTGATATGATTGCCACAATGCATAATGGCAAAAAATATTTTTTTTTTCTGGAATGATGACGTCTGGGTTGGAAATGCACTTTTAAAACTGGAGTTTGATAAACTGTATAATGTTTGTGAGAATAAGAACTGTATGGTGAGGTTGTGAGGTCCCTGGGTTCGGAAATGTCTGAATGGGAAAGGCTAATTAATGGATATTTTAGATGCTGTCCAGATTCAGGATAGTAATCTAGCAGATGCTTTTCGTTGGTCTTTCAAAGATCTGGGCTATACTCTACCAAATCACTGTATAATAGTAGAACGTTTAGGGAGTGATAAAAATAAAAGAATGATTAATTGTGACGATACAAAAACTATAGAAATAATACTCCAACCCCCGGCGCCCGCTCCAACGGGCGACTCGGGGGACCGCGCCGCCCCCTCGAGGGCCCCCTCCCCGGCCTCCTCTCGCCGCCGCCGCCGCCGCCCTTCCCATCGCCATGGCGGCGGCGGCGGCCAGCCGGCTACCCTAAAAGGGGCGCTGCCGCATCCACCATCCCCTCCACCCTAGCTCCTCCAACCCCTCCACCTCTCCCCGGGCGGCGAATTCGGCACCCCGAGCTCGGGCCCGGCGTCGGGTGGTCGGGTCCGGGCCTTGGGACCCCCGGATCTGGCGCTCACGGGCCGCCCGCTTCCCTCCTCGGTGACCTCGGGAGGGGCTTCCTCGCCGGCGGCAGCGATGGGTCCGTTAGGACATGGCCGTGGCCGGCCACCGCCATCGGTGGCGTGGATTGGCGGGTCCTAGGGCCCCGGATCTACACGTCCCGCGAGCCAGCCACCCTACCCCCCTCTCCCTCCCATGGGTGGCCGGACATCCATGGCGCTGCCGGTGGTGTCCCCGGGAGGACCGGGAGCCTACCTGGAGTTCTTTGGTGATTGTCTCGAAGATCTCTAGTTTGGTTTTGGCTAATTGATGACACCCTAGGACTAATCTCTCTATGCTAACTTGTTTGTTTAGATTGAAGATTGGTCTAACCAAGTGTGAAGCATGAGGATCATGGTGGATGCTTGGAGTGATCCAAAAGTTGATCAAGTGCTCGGACTTTGGCGAATTGAGAAAAGAGGTGATCAAAATGGTCTCAAGGCGAAGGTATTATCTTAGGGTCATTTTGATTTCACACTCAAGACATCACAAAGAGTGTCAGTGGTTTAGGATCAATAGTCGGACTATAAAGAGGGGAAAACGTCAAGAATATCGATCCTCATGTGCCTCTAGGTTCAACAATCATGTGCATGCATTCTTAACCTAGAGAGCTTACCAAACCTTTGAAATTGATTGTGAAAAAATGCTAAAAAAAACAAGCAATTGGTGATGTACACTAGGTGGTATTGGCACATTTGCAAAGGTGGTGGTGTTTGCGGGGTTGAGATGGGTTTGGTCCCTCCCCCCCCCTCGAGCTTGCGAGGGGATTCGGGCGTTTTGGGAAAATGAAACGCTTATTTTCTATTGCGCCGGATGCAATTTTGTGGCGAAAACAAGCTATCTCTCGGAGCACAAGTTGCATGTATGTGCAAAGGTGGAGAAGTTAGCAGCGTCGACGGGCTATAAAACAAAGTTTTACAACAGGACCGGACGCCGCCGCGACGAAAGCATTAGACGCTAGGGCGTCGCGACGGCGGCGTGTTGTGGTTTTGCGACACGGAACGGATGCGCGGGATGCATCCGTACCGGGCTTTGCGTCGGACGTCGGGCGGCGTGGCCGGCGTCCGGTGCGTGGTCGAAGCTAGATGGGCTGAGCGTTGGTTGAACGCGTCGGATGCAGAGTGGGGGGCATCCGACGGTCGGGTCCACAGCGTCGGACGGTGGCGGGGTTTTACACCCTCTGCGGATTTGCGTCCGATGGTGCATCGGGCGTGTCCAACGAGCGCATCCGGCGTGTGTTGCCGAGCATGCACCAATGGTCTTTTTCAAATGGTCAGCGACATGTGGCGCAACATGGAGCGCCGGACGCCATAGTGCGGCGTCCGGCGGTTGGCCTTTGGTGTGTCCGCGCCTTCGAAAAAGCAGGTTTGAAGTGGGGTTTTCCCCCACCTCTATATATATGTGTGTGGTTGGCTCTAGCTCTCTCTCTTGGAGTTTTTGAATCATTCGATACCTCTAGAGCTGAGCAAAACTTCTCGCCTCTTTCCCCACTTGCTTGAGAGCACGACTTTGAGAGATTGGGTGAGATTCAAGTGTATTGCTTTGAGAGTTGCATTCAGAGACACTTGAGGGTCATCGTTGCCGGTGATTTCTTGTTGCTTTTGGAGAGCACCACTCCTAGACCGGCTTGGTGATTGTTGGAGGCGTTGGGAAGAGAAGGTGCTTGTTCTTGCTCACCTCCCGGTGATTTGTGAGGGGTTTGTGATCTTCCCCGGTGGAGTGCCGAATCGATACTCTAGTGCATTGCGTGTGTGTTGAGTTACCCCTCAATTGCGTGGTGTCAAGAGGGCCTAGTGAGGCAAGGAGTGCGCACCACCTTGATCCACCATTGAGACGGTCGACACAACCGGAGACTAGCTTGAGGGTGCTCAAGTGAACTCCAGGTGAACAAATCAA
The DNA here is from genome assembly GCA_015847255.1 of Hyparrhenia diplandra. Classification (NCBI taxonomy): domain Eukaryota; kingdom Viridiplantae; phylum Streptophyta; class Magnoliopsida; order Poales; family Poaceae; genus Hyparrhenia; species Hyparrhenia diplandra. The sequence continues at coordinate 60,895 of JADLZK010004822.1, forward strand.
GTGTCATCTCTTGTGTTGATTGTTTCTCGGTGATTGGATTCATATTGTTCATCTTCTTTCGGCAATTGAATCATTGCCTCAACGTGTTGGTATAACACCTCCTCTTTGCCTTGCAATTACATTGAGATATATTTTGTGCTTTTGTAGAATTACTAGTTGAGTAGTTTGCTAGAATTGTGTAGTGTAATTTAGCTTGCTCACCTAGTTAGTAGAAGTAGTGACCTAGCAATTGTGTGAATTAGAGATTGTAAATCCTAGAATTGCTATTAGGTGGCTTTTGCCGATAAAAAGTAGAGCTAGAGCAACCACATTTATGCTTTGTTATTGTCTAACAAATTGCTCTAGTGTTTTTTTGCAGAACTTTTATTAGGCTATTCACCCCCCTCTAGCCATTTAGGACTTTTCACTATCGGCGCTGGCGGCCCTATCCGTGTATGCTCTAGTCCGGGTGGTGGTGTGGACAGTGCACGTTGTCCTGCATCATGGTGGTGTGGACGGTGGCTCTGGATGTGCATCCTCAACGCCGTGGTGGCGTGGATGGCATCGTCTCCCTCTTCTCTCGCATCGGTTGCGTCATGGTGGCGTGGCTAATGTCAGTTGAGTAGGCACACCAACCCCTCTCCTTTTTTGGTGGGTCTCCGTTATGCTTGGAGTGCGGTACCATGGCGAAAGCTTTACCCAATTTGGGCCGATGACGTCACCACCTTTGGGCGCCGTTCACTTCCCTGGAAGCATCCATCGATTGGCCATTCCCCAACATTGTGGAGGCCGGTGCTGTGGCCAGGGCGCCCCTCGTCACACCCGTCATGGCCGTCTTGGTCATTTTGTTGTGCCTATTTGTGCTTCACGCTTCTCTCTCTCGGTTGCCTAGCTAGTGATTGTTGTAGCTACTATCTTCCGTGGATGCTTTGCCGCGATGTTGGTCCTTGCTTGGGAGGATGTTTTACCACCGGTGAATTTGAAGGAGAGTGGTTGTATGTTTGCCTCGGAGGTCCTCCTTGCTTTGTGGTCCCGGGACGGTGGCCTCGGTGACTCGGAGGAGCATCCCCTTGGTGATCCTCCTCGCCCGTGGTGGTCGAGACGTCCTTAGTGACTCGAAGGATTTCACCTTGGTCTTCTTTGAGGTCCTTCTCACCCGTGGTCCTAAGGCGTCCTTAGTGACTCGAAGGAGTTCACCTTGGTCCTCTTTGAGGTCCTCCACACTCATGGTCCCGAGGAGCCTCTCGGTGACTCGGAGGAGGAGGGGTTTGTCTTTTCGGCAGACGCTTTTGCGGCCGAGGATGTTCTAGCAGATGCTTTGTCGTTGTTATCTCTAGCGGATGCTTTTCCGTTGTTATCGTCAATGGCTCCGATCACTACTAGCTTCCTAGGTGTTGAGTTCTTCCTATTGTAATAGGCTCAATTGTTGGGGTTGTTAGGTGGAGGTCCCCCTCTCGTTTCTTGTTGTGTGTGTGCTCATCGGTAATTTGTGGACTACTTGTGAGTCATTTGTATTTTTTTCATTTCTCTTAATGCAGTACGTGCTAATGCATGGTTTCAAAAAAATAAAAGAATGATTAAACTTTGGCAATACAAAGCTCCATGAAGAAGAAGCAATGGCCTTGTAACCGAAATTATTGCTTGTGTGGGCAAATGAGCACAACCAGAGCAGGCTGCTACTACAAAGATTGAGATAGATCCAAGGGCATCCAAACAAGCCCCAAGTTGGAATTATTGGGGATATAGCCCTTTTTCATTAAGTAGAAGAGAATTATTAATAGACATACACATAGATGATACAACAGGGATTCACAAGTAATCCAAGGCTTACCCAAGAGGGCCATCACCATCGGATCCGGCCAAGAGGGGCCGTTTTTGGCCACCACCGGCGCCCACAGCGCGCCGGAGCCGGAAGAAGCGAGATCCCGCGGGGGACCTCTGGATCCGGCCCCGAGGGTCAAGGGTCTGCCGGACGGTGGTGACCGCCTCGTCGGGAGGACACCGGAGAAGAGGAGGGTGGAAGGTGGGGGGGAAGGAGGAGGAGGGGAGGTGACCTGCGACGGCTTCCTATGGTTTAGGAGGCACCATAGCGGGGGCCGCCGGGCGGCGGTCCGGCGGCACCGGGGTGGGGGGGGGGGGAGAGCCCCGTGAGTCGCCGGGAGGCGTTCGGGGGGGAAGGAGAGGCGGTTTCCCACTCACGAGAGATACTAGATAGCTCAAGTTAGAATTATTGTGGAACTGGTTTGAATGATGTCCTGATTTTTAGGGGACGCAAGCCATGAGAATCACATAGGCATATCAGAATATACGCATGGTTGGTACCATCTCAATGTGACGTGTGACTTTATTATTATTATTTTAGGTAGCTACATCACATACAATTATATTTTATATACGCATGAAAATGACCATCCAAATTATTTGTTGCTCTTTTCGTTGTCAAGAAGTAGGTTTGCGCAAGTGCCAAATAGGAAAGTATCTGTGCAAACGCAGCATGACATTGGGATAGAGATAGATAGGTACTGTATATGTGATTTTTATCACTTCCCCAGACTACCAGCTAGATGGCCATTTTATTGTTACTATTTCAAATGAAAACCAAATATATAACTATATATATCCATAAAACACAGTATTAAAAGAATGACAAACACGTTTGCCAAGAGGATCTAATAATTACAAGAATAATCAGAAAAAAAAAAAAAAAAATAATACACACCATTAGATTATAAATACCTAGTACAATTGATGATAAATAATAATTTGGAAAATAGTAAATTAACTAAAAATAGCAATACGTAACCGTATGGGTTCGAAAAGAAAAATACCAAAATATGGAGCCTATGTAAAACATAATTATTACATAAAAAATAAACAAATTACTATGAAAAAACAATATTTTGATACCCAAATGAATTGAAAGAAAATGCCTAAACAAATTCAATAAAAAAATATGTAACGTTGACATCAAAAATTAGGGAAAATAGCAATTTGATTTCAATATATGTTGAAAAAAAAAAGCACAGAAATAGAAGTCATTGTATTGATATAGATAGATTTTAAAGGTCCAATACATCGTTATATTGTATTGATATAGATAGATTTTAAAGGTCCAATAAAAGTTATGTAAAAGTAATTCCATGTATACATCGTTATGACTAGATATTGTTGTCCCTTTGTCTCTGTTGGTGTGCCAATACGACTAAAGTTGAATTTTAATAACCACTCTTTTGCAGCTGGACAACAAGACCCAGACACGCCGGCAATTGTTGCCACCTTAAAACTAGCAACTTTCCCCAGCCAGCCCCACGCACGACGTGAGCAGCTGCATTCATCATCGTACGAGTAGAGACAACGGCATGCTAGTTGGTGCGATTGCGTCCGCTCGCGAATCAGAGGCCGTGTAGCAATGCTGGCTGTCCTCACGCCACAACCCGCAGCAATGCCGCCGCCGGTGACTGCGAGGCCGCCGGTGCGCACGCACTTGGCACCAGGAGCTCCAGTAGAATCCAAGCCGACTAGCCGAGCGGCGGGCACACGATAGCGGCGGTCCATCGTCATGAAGCCTTCAAGCGGCAGGGGCCCTCCCACCGTGGGACAAGAAATCGGGCTTTCTTAACGGGCCGAGGTCTGTGGCGGCGGCCCCATTTGGATGTCCAAAACATAATGGGCCTCAGGCTGAGGCAGGAGCACGGAAAAAGAACGTGCAAACGGCACCGAACGGGCGCCTAGAGTGGCCTGTGTGTGTGGAACAAGGCCGGATGGGACCCGAAAAAGAAGGAAAAAGTCAGGATTCACTCCCCAACTATCATGAAAGTTCGGCTTTTTTCCTCACTGGCATATCACGCCCCTCAACTTTTCAAACCATGCAAATTACCTCCCTCGGCGGTTTTGAAGGTGGATTTGCTACAGTAACCGTGGTTTTGCTACAGTGTCAGTGGGTTTGCTACAGTACCAGTACCTTTTCTTTTAAAAAAAAATCTGTTGAATCTTTGAAAAATTATAATAAATCATAGAAAAATCATAAAATAAAAAATTCAATTTTGTTGGACTCCATATGATTAGATCTACACAGTGAATATATAATTTGATATGCTTTAGTATAAAGTTTTTGCTGAAAAGATTTTGTCTTTTTCTTTTTATTTATTTAGTTGAATCTTTAAAAAATCATAGTAAATCACAGAAAAATCATAAAATAAAAATCCAATTTTGTTAGACTCCACATGAGTAAATCTACACGGTGAATATATAATATGGTGTGCTTTTGTCTAACAAAATAATTATAGAAGTTGCAGCTACGAATTATAAATATAAAAGAAAAAAGACAAAACCTTCGTAGAAAAAAACTTTGTAATTGAAGCATATCATATTATATATTCACTGTGTAGATCTAATCATGTGGACTCCAATAAAATTGGATTTTTTTATTTTATGATTTTTCTATAATTTACTATAATTTTTAAAGATTAAATCGAATTTTTAAAAAGAAAAGGCAAAGACACTGTGGCTGTAGCAAACCCACTGGCACTGTAGCAAACCACGGTTACTGTAGCAAATCCACCTTCAAAACCGCTCGAGGGAGGTAATTTGCATGGTTTGAAAAAATTAAGGGAGGTGATATGTCCGGTTTTTTTCGAGTTGAGGAGGAAAAGTAAACTTTTGTGATAGTTGGGGAAAGTGAATCCAGACTTTTTCCGAAAAGAACGTGCAAATCATCGGGACCATGATCCGTCCGACCATCCCCTGGTTTTCTGTCCATTGTCTGTTTCAGCCCAACACTTGTCCGACCAATTCCACGCTCACAAACCACAAGAAAATGCGCCGGCCCAATAGCATGTTTTTGGAGCGGCGGCCCAGTCGAGCGTGCAAGCAGTGTTCTTCAGCTTCTAGAGGATCCGATGCACGTGCGTTGCTTTTGTGTGAGAAATTTTGATATATCACCCATTTCTTATGTTTTTAAAATATGACCTCAACTCATGCGAATCATTTGGAAATTTGACCTTTGTAACAGTGAACGTGAACGCCGCCGTGAGATGGGTTCGACTCCGCCGGCCCGTCCACCACCACCATCGCCGTCGCCGTTTTCGGTCCGCCACGCACAGACTGACTGTTAGAACCCGCTGCGGCGGCAGTTCCCCGTAGATCTCACCGGAGAGTAGGGAGGAAGAAGGAGCAGGAAGGGAGTAGGTAGCTACGAATTCAAATTACAAGAGAATGAGTTTGTGTTTGATCAAAAAATACATTTTTTGAGATGATCAAAAAAGGGAACCGAGCATAGCTCAGTTGGTGAGCTCTCCCGGGTTGGGAGGCCACCGGTCATGGGTTCGAGTCCTCTGCCGGACGCATGATTCCCACAAAAAATCCCCTCGCCGTCCCCCGTGTGCCAAAGCATGGTGTGAAGCCCGACCCTTCACGGGTTTGTGGGCTCCCATGTCGAGCGGGGGTGGGGTTCGGGTTTTCCAAAGATCCGGTGAGAAGATCTTCTTCTTAAAGAAATACGGGTGGGGACATCGTCCCCTGCTCAGGTCTTGTTTTTTTTTTTTTTTTTTTTTTTTTTTTTTTTTTTGAGATGATCAAAAATTACATGCTCAGCTCAGCCGGCTACTACTTATCCTCTACGGAGGTCTTCTTGTTGTTTGATGGACCGGCCCATTCAGGCCCAGTAACTCGGGTGCTCAGCTTCTTGGCCCACGAACCTCTCCTGGACTTGGCCTGCCTTGGGGAGCCGTCACTATGAGGAGTGCTGACACCCCCTCCCTCTTGGGCGGCGACTTGCCCCCAAGAGCTGTTGGGAACCGATGTTTGATGGACTCTTCATCCTCCCAGAAAGCGAGTTTCTCATCCTCCTAGGAAGCGAGTTCCTCATCCATGACTCTTCATCTTTGAAGTCTAAAATTATAGACTTTTCATGTTTTATCGCTGATTATGGTCTCAAATTACAAAATTAAGTACGGTTAATAGTGCAATACATTCAAAGTATCATGTTATTGGTAATAGCGCAATACATGTTCAAACTAGGATTATAGTGGTAATATTTTTTAACTAATAACAAACCAAATCTTCCAATAAAACAGTGCTGACATCAGCACATGCAAAAAAAAAAAAAAAAAAAAAGAAAGCTGTGTGATCGGTCGACCGTGAAACGGGAATTGGGGGTGTGGATTCCCTGACCTGATGACCTTGGAGGCTGGTCAATGATGTAAAGCTTGATGACCTAATGACTGAAATGCAGTCAATTAATTTGAGATTTTTGAGTTTGATAAATTAGGTGAACGATCCCAAAGTTCTCATGGCATGTTGATGTATAGTATATTTGGGTTGCAATAGCATGTATGGAAGAACATTGTTTTCCCTAGTAATTTCATCTTTGAAGTCTAAAATTATAGACTTTACATGTTTTATCACTGATTATGGTCTCGAATTACAAAATTAAGTATGGTTAATGGTGCAATACATTCAAAGTATCATGTTTATGGTAATAGTGCAATACATGTTCAAACTAGATTATATTGGCATTATTTTTTAACTAATAACAAACCAAACCTTCAAATAAAAAAAATTGGAAATCAAAATTTTTATTAATTTCAAGAAATTACATCAAGGTGATACTCAAATAAAAAAAATGACGAGGAGCCTTTTTTAAAAAAGAAAACAAACCAGGATAAAACATATAATAAAACGACACATAGCTCAACAAGGGACACATTCATAGAATGAATATAGTGTGCATTTTTAAAAGACGAAAAAGGTATATGTGTGTCAGCTTGTCCATCTTGCCACGATTGAATTGAAGCAACCTGACGAGACTTTAGACGTAGCACTCGTAGAGCTTGATGTCCATCTGCAGCCTGAAGTAGTACAAGCCCTGGAAGGTGTCGGTTCGAAGGGTGGCGATGCCGCGCGCCATGAAGAAGTCGCCGGTGCCGCCGACGATGGAGATGTCGCGCGTCTTCTCGGCGATGGTGTCGGGGCCCATGAGGTTGAGCGTGCCCCTATGCGCCGTGGAGTTGAACACGAGAGAGAAGGCGAACCACGCGCTCGGCGACTCCTTCTTGTCGTAGAAGTAGAAGCCCTCGGCGCGCGCCACCGGCTCCGACGACGGGGAGTGCCCCGCCGTCACCACGTCATTGAACACCACCACCTCGCCGAAGTAGGTGTCGTTGATGGATACCGACCTGCTCAGCAGCGTCGGCTGAGCCGCAATCGCTGACGTCGCGTTCGCCGTGTTGGTTCCGTCGTAGAGGATGTCGTGGTAGTAGACCGTCATCTTCTTGCACGGCTCGCCATCGGAGCTCAATACGAGCTTCTTGTGGCCATGGACGACGCCGGCGGTCAGCCCAAGCAGCAATATGACGACACTGATGATCAAGCTGAGCTTGTAAGATGGCGTGAGGCCTTGCATTATCGGTGCAACTCTGTGGTAATGTCAGTGCTATAGAGAGGCTAAGCAGCTAGCTAGTTACTAGTTGCTAGAGGAGCTATAACTCTTCTTGTTTGTATTGTGTGTGATGTCGAGCCGTGCATTGTGTATTTATAGAGCTGATGTATGGCATATATATATATATATATATATATATATATATATATAGGAAATTAATTAATTATATGAGGGCCTTTTCAGATACGCATGCGTGAGGTCGGTTAGTCTTTAGGTCCTGTTTGTTGGTGGGAGTTGCTTCGTTCCGGACTAGTTTTTGAATCTGGGTAATGCTTAAGTAAGCATTTAGTTAAAGAATGATTCGAATAGATTAATCTAGTCTGGTTTTAAATCCGCTCATTTTGTATATCATAAAAACTCGGATTTATTTCAAACCTCTTGAGGTCCGGAACGGAGACAATTGGATCAGCCCGATTGAGTGACGCGGATTCACTCAAACGGGTTGCGCTAAAACAAAAAGAAACTATATAGCGTGTCATGTTAATTACTGTCTCAATGTGACGTGTGTGACTTTTATTATTATTATAGGTAGCTGCATCACATATAATGAAGGTAGCTGCATCACATGTAATGATATTTTATACGCGTGAAAATGACCCGATTTTTGTTACGATTTTCGCTGTCAGTAAAGTAGGTGTGCGCAAGTGTCAAATAGGAACAAGCGACATGACACTGGGATAGGTACTGCATGCATGTGAATTTTATCGCATCGATACTCCCCAAAGTATCTAGCAGGCCGGCCGCTTGCCATTTTATTGTTAATATTTCAGATGAAAATACGTAAGTATATAGTAACTCCCTCTGTTTCATCCATGGTCTCTATCGCTCGGTTTCCATGACTGTGAGGAGGGCACAAATTTCTAACGATAAACACGTGGAGGCGGAGGGAGTATGTAACAATGTTAAGAGGAGCACAGACGAAAATAAAATAATACGTACACACCATTAGATTAGATTTTTACTATATATGATCGTCTTATTTACAGATTGGATGAATTCAAAGAACAGTAAATTAAGGAAAATAGTAGTCCGTATATATGAGTTTGGAAAGAAAAATACCAAATATTAAAGCTGGCAAGAAAGCATGGGAGAATATTTGGAATGCAAGCTAAGCGTGCTATGGGATAAGAAAGCAAGCGAGCTTCCAAAGGTGCGTTATCTCTTGCTGGACACGCTATGTGTTGCCAACTACAGCTACAGTATAGTACCCCATTGTTGTCAGAAATTTAAAAAACTATAGTACGTACTCCAAGAAAACACAAGCATCATATATATATATATTAATTCGGAAGATGGAAATGGATGGGTGCTGCCCGCTGAGCGGCGATATCTGATGCATGCGATGACTGAGGACAGCTTGACTGTCGTTTAGTGTGTTCAAAGCTAGCACGGAGAAAATGTGAGATCGATCGATTCGATCGGCAAATGATAATCGGCTCTGTTCGTACGAACTGGTCCAGATTAATGCATTGGCTGCTGCACGCAGAGGCGTCCCGGGAAAATATGAGGCCCTGTTTGAAACACTAAGTGGAGGCCTAATACCTATGCAACCGTCGCTGGAATTGCCAATAGAATTCTATATGCAATGGTTGCGTTTATAAAAACTCTCACGTCGCTCCAATAAAATTAGAATTTCAACCATGCGAGGAATAGGGAGTCTGTCTAAAGTGACGAAGGAGAAGGGCTAGGAGAAAACTAGAATGGCCAACCAGGGCTCTCGGCTCACTAGAATCACCTAGTTCCAAGTCCAACTACGAATTAGTATCCCAATTAATTTTTAATAAAACGAATTAGTATTCCAATTTATAGTATGGCCAGCGTACGCGAGTCATGCACTCATGCTTAGAAGGCCGTGTTTTGGGCCATAGAATACCACTTTTGATTCATTTTCTAATTAAAACAAAGCCAATATTTAGTATATATGTTTAGTACACTTAGTAAATCTTGAGGCCCATGACTTTTGGAGACCCTGTTCGGTCGCACAGCCCATACGGGCCCAAGGACGCCTGCTGCACGCTGCTCCTTAATTTACAAGTGCAGGAGAAGGAGCTAGGGGAATTAACCGAACTTATAATTTCATCACGCACAACTCAGACGAGCCTGTATTTTTTCTGGTAAGGCTCCGTTTGGGCGCACAGCACCTTCACCGTTTTTTTTTTTAGAAAGGAAAAAGTCCACATTCACTCCCCCAACTATCACAAAAGTTCACTTTTCCTCCCTCAACTCCAAAACCGGACAAATCATCTCCCCCAACTTTTCAAACCATGCATTTTTCCTCCCTCGAGCGGTTTTGAGGGCGGTTTTGGTACAGTAACCGCTGTTTTGCTACAGTACCAGCACATTTGTCTTTTTTTAAAAAAAAAATCCGGTTGAATCTTTGAAAAATCATAGTAAATCATAGAAAAATCATAAAATGAAAAATCCGGTTTTGTTGTACTCCACATGAATAGATCTACACAGTGAATATACAATATGGTATACTTTAGTTCGACAAAATAATTATAGAAGGTGAAGCTACGAATTATTTAAATTAATTATATATTCACCTTATAGAATTTTTGTACTAAAGCATATCATATTAAATATTCTCTGTATAGATCTACTCATGTGGAGTCTAACAAAATTGAATTTATATTTTATGATTTTCTTGTGATTTTCTATGATTTTTCAAAGATTCACCTAAATAAATAAAAAAGAAAAGACAAAATTTTCATAGCAAAAACTTTGTACTAAAGCATATCATATTATATATTCACTGTGTAGATCTACTCATGTGGAGTCTAACAAAACCAGATTTTTCATTTTATGATTTTTCTATGATTTTTCAAAGATTCAACTTGATTTTTTTAAAAAAAGACAAACGCTGCTGGTACTGTAGCAACTCACGGTTACTGTAGTAAAACCGCCTTCAAAACCGCTCGAGGGAGAAAAAAAATGCATGGTTTGAAAAGTTGGGGGAGGTGATTTGTCCGGTTTTGGAGTTGAGGGAGGAAAAAATGAACTCGTGATAGTTGGGGGAGGAATGTGGACTTTTTTCCTTTAGAAAACAACTTCACAAGCAAAGATAACGGCACACGGCAGCGGCGGCCCATCGTCATGAAGCCATCAAGGCCCTTCACCGTGGGAGAAGAAATCGGGGCTGGAGAAGCCTTTCTTAACGGGGCCGAGGCCTGTGGCGGCGGCCATTTGGGCGTGTACGTCCGAAAAAAAAGGAAAAATCTACTTTTGGTCGCCAACTTTTACGAAAGTCGATTTTGGTCTTCAACTCCAAAACCGGACAAAGCGGGTCCCTCAACTTTTCAAACCGTGCAGATTTCGTCCCTCGGCGGGTTTAGATGGTGGCTTCGCTACAGTAACTCCGGTTTGCTACAGTGACTTTGGTTTCACTTTTTTTCTCTTTTCTTATTTATTTAAATTTGAATCTTTCAAAAATCATAGTAAATCACGAGAAAATTCATAAAATAGAAAATCCAATTTTGTTGGACTCCACATGAGTAGAGCTATGCAATGAATATATAATATGGTATACTTTAGTACAAAGTTTTTTTTGCTAGAAGGTTTTGCCTTTTTCTTTTTTATTTATTTCACTCAATCTTTAAAAATCTTAGTAAATTACAGAAAAAATTATAAAATAAAAAATTCAATTTTGTTGGACTCCACATGAGGCGCGCAATAACACGATGCGTAATTTTTGTGGCTCTTTAAACTGGGTTAGGTTAGCTAGGTTTTCTTTGTCTTGATGCGTATGCACGCATTACCGCAATTTGTGAAACGTCGATGGATCTGGCCAATAAATTAAATAGTACACCTATATATCTTTATTGTGTAAATATGCTCATGTGGAGTCTAGCAAAATTGGTTTTTCAATTTTATGATTTTTTATAGTTTACTAAAATTTTTTAAAGATTGAGCTGAAATAAATAAAAAAGAAAAAAAGGCAAAACCTTCTAGCAAAAACTTTATACTAAAGTATATCATATTATATATTCATTGCGTAGCTCTACTCATGTGGGAGTCCAACAAAATTTGATTTTCTATTTTATGAATTTTCCGTGATTTACTATGATTTTTGAAAGATTCAAATTTAAATAAATAAGAAAAGAGAAAAAACGAAACTACGGTTACTGTAGCAAAACCGGAGTTACTGTAGCGAAACCACCGTCCAAACCCGCCGAGGGACGAAATCTGCACGGTTTGAAAAGTTGAGGGACCTATTTTTGTCGGTTTTTGGAGTTGAGGGACCAAAATCGGACTTTCGTAAAAGTTGGGGGACCGAACCTAGACTTTTCCGAAAGAAAAACATAACGGACCTCGGTGCCAGTGTGGCCTGTGGTGGAACAAGGCCGGAGCGGACGGGACCCCGGCGGCCTGGCCTGAGGAGTGAGGAGGATATGGCCCATCTTGCATCGTGCCGCGCCCGGGTCCATCGGGGGCATGGCATCGTCAGTCAGCGCGTCTCGAGATCAGCGTGGTACACGCGTGCCAAGCATGAGCCCCTCGTGCCGTTACGCCGGCCTCTGCATCAGCCACCCCGACACAGCCCAGTGGCCACTCATGTGTGTTTGGACTTTGGGTACGGACACTGCAGAGCTAGCTGCCGCGTGCACGTACGCACCCTACCCGCCTGATTTTAAACGTGAGGTGTGCGTTACCCTCACGTGCATAAGCGGCACGCAGCACATACAGGTTGTGTCGTCGCGTGCGTGAACTTGCTTCTCCTTCAGGTGCATGCGTGCGGTCCATCGTGCGGAGGGCCGCGGCACGCGTGTCCGGGGAGCAGCTACCAATTTGGTTCCTTCGCTGCGGCGGCGGCGGCGCGGCCCCGGCCCAATCTCTGGAAACCGGCGGCAACGGCGGACCCGGGGACACGACGCGCGTGGCGTTTTGCAGCCCCAAGACGACCTCCGCCAAGGCCGCGTGGGACGACGACGACACGATGCCGAAAGACCATGGACGGATGGCGACCGGCATGGCCGCCACCGGCCACCGCGCGCGAATTGAATCCGATCCGGCAGCGGCAGAGGTGATACGGATCGCTCCTGGCGCCTAGTGGGGCAGTGCCGCAGTGGGCACACTCACCGACGCCACGCGGCAGCGCCGGACTTGATTGGATCTACTGCTCACACGTATACTGTAGTAGGCAGGAGTATACAGACTACTTCCTCTGCAGCATGCATGTTGTGCTTCTCCCTACCGTGCATGTGCGGACCGATGTGGCTCACACTCGAGTGCTGGATAAATAGATACTTATCATCTCGCGAATGGATTTGGAAATTGTACGGCGCTACAATCCTCTACATACTCAGTTGTACGTCTTGCAGTTGCAGAGACGAGTCGTCACGTTACAGACTACCCAGCACTGCGGCACATAATCGCTAGCGCTCGCTGTGGACAACGAAAGGCACTAATACGATGCACATGCCTCTTGGTCGGCAACCATCTATATGTAGCACAAATGACGACGATATGACCTCCCACCGTTGTAACAACACCGGTGAATACGGAATAAAAAAACCTCTTGATGACCAAAGCGCCAAATGAACTGATCGAGCAAGCCAAATCAAAACAACAAGTCGGTCTTTATAATTCATAAATAATACGCATTAAAAAAGAAACATATTCTACGCATAGTATGATTATTATTATTTCACAAGAGATATATACAGAAAGCTGCCAAAAGGCGAAATCAACGGTCCTCTATTTACAATACAAAAATATAAAGCTTTGAAAAATCAATGTTTCATATATTGTGTGATGTTGTATCGCGCGCAATAAAGGTACAAATGCCTTTTGGATTATGAAAGATAAACCAAAAAGGCAAGGGGGGGGGAGGGGGACAAATGTCTTGACCGTGAACATACCAAAAGTAAATGAGGGTTTGAGTCCTTATATAGCTCTAAAATTAATGGCTAGCTTGTGGATACTAGCTAATAGCTTATGATTAATTAGCTTATTAGGTTATTAAGTATTTACATCGTTTTAAATTATAAATCGCTTTGACTTTTTTTGGTTCATATATTTAGTTATGTATCTAGACATATTATTGTATTTAAATATAAAACAAAATGGATGTAAAAAAGTCAAAGCAACTTATAATTTAGAAAGGGTGGAGTACATTTTTTTTACATATACTGGACATAATAGTTATATATGTAACACAAAGTTAAGTTGGTACTAAATGCCTCCTGATCAAGAACATATAACTCAAATGATCTCTCACAATATTATTTGAGCAGGTCAAACCTCTTCGTGGCAAACAAAATTAACGCAAATGAGCTCTCACATGGGGTCGTACCAACTGAGTGAGCCAAAAATCATTCGATATATGTAGATACTATGCCAAATATTCTACAGAGCAATTTGAGGAGGGATAGGTATAGCATGTTGAAGCAACATGTACACTAGACAATAACTAATGATAGCCTTTGCTGTACACAATACAGCTTTGAAAGATCAGCTCGCTTAGGCATGGTCACAAAAAAAAAGATCAAATCCAACTTTTCTTATACGCAAAACACATAGTATCTAACTTTTCTTACTGGGTCATCTCTTTAAGTTAGCAAACACAAAGCAATCAAACAAAGCAAAATGTGATTCTACCTCGCCCCATAGCCAGATTATCAAAGAAAGGCCATGAAATACTAGATATTATAGGATCTAGTTGCACAGTTAACAAATTAAATATAGGAATTCATATATGCAATTCAAGAGTTTAGGGCTATGTATCATAACATGAAACAAGTTAATTTAGTGTTCATTGATGAGACAAGTTAATTTAAGTTAATCAATCAAACATCTTTTTCACATCATATAGATCAACAACTTTTTTTTTCCACAACCCACACAGAGATCGAAAATAGCATTTCATAGCTCATAACTGAACCAAGCAGACTAAAAATAAGCCTAGCTAGAGCAATCACAAATCCATGATGTGCATTATTTTACAGCTCCATGACGTGATTAGGCAATATACACAACAAGCTGGTGAAAGCAACACACAAAACAATAAGAGATCAATGGTCTTATAGAATAACGAGTTTTGACACTACGGAACCAGGGGATTTCCCGTGAGCCTACTCCTCACGGGAAAGGCCTCTTTCCCCGAGGGGGTAAAACACGGGATAGAGATGACGGGAAAAGAAGGGCCGGGAAATAACCCTTTCCCGTGAGCACGGCAACTACACCGCGGGATATCCTTTAGCACACGGGATAGACTTAACGCGGGGGGGGCGTCAACGGGGGAGGTGTGTGGAACCCGTTATGGCCTACGTGGCTGTTGCATAAAACGGCGTTTTGGGGTTATTTCTGTGAGCGTAGCGGAAGCTCGCGGGATATCTAGAATCTTTCCGTGAGTCGAGTTGTGCTCACGGGATAGATTTGGCCGATTTCCGTGAGCCCCCCTCCACTCACGGGGAAAGATTTCCCGTGAGCTTGGCGGAGTTCTCACGGGAAAGGGGCGGGTGGGGCTCACGGCGGTTACCTTTCCCGTGAGGCCCGTTCTCACGGGAAAGGGGATGAGAGTTTCCGTGAGCTATGCCTCACGGGAAATATGTTTTCCGTGATCTTTTTCTTTCCCGTGATGTTTTTCTTTTTTGGCTCACGGGATAACTTGTGATTTCCCGTGATTTTTCCTGTTAGCTCACAGGAAAGAATTTCCCCACGGAGCGTCGCGAGAAATCCGGTAGTGTGATATATCAAACCCCAACTTGTCTTGTCGACCGCATTTTCCTATTTGTTTAACAATCCATGTCCCTCGTTAGCCAAGATCAAACCAACTACACAAACCAAAAAATAAATAAATCATTATGTCACACTCATGATCATGCAAGCTAGTTTAAGAACACTTATTTAAAAGGGAAAATAAAAAATATTATAGCAAGCAAAAAATATCTACTCATCTACTATACTGGTCATTAGTCCAAGAATATGCGTGCATCTATGTTTAAAGAGGTGAATATACGACTATGTAGTATATATACACATAGCATCTGTTTCTGTATTTGTTAAAGAATGATCTCTTAGAGCATCTCCAGGTGGTAGAAATTTTAAATTGAGTCGCCAAATTTTAATTTGCGATGCCAAACTAAAAATATTAGGAGCTCAAATTGACATGCAACTCAATGGAGAATCAGACCCGGCCCCTAACTCGCCCGTCCAGCGCGCTGACGAGTTGTTGCTCCGGCAGCCCGAGGTGAGCAGCAGCTTCGACGTTCTCGCAAGATGCACAGCATCGCTTCCCACAAATCCTGCGATTAGCAGTAGGGCGAGAGGGCCTCCGAGCGCCTGACGACGAGCTGCCGCCTGCAGGCTCCACGGGCAAGCCTCCCTGTCAACCGAATCGAGCTGAAGTCTGGATCGATCGCACCCCTGCTGGAATCGAGCTGCACGCATGTGGTTCTTGGGATGGGCGGGCAACAGAGGGGAGAAGAAGCAGGTGGCATGCCGCGCAATCGGCTTCTCGTGCTCAACCTCCACGGCGGCGGCGCCGCGAGATCCTGACCGAGTCGTTCCTGAAGCTCGCCCGGACGCTGCAATAGTCGTCGTGCGCGCGGCTGATGCGCACGCTGGGCGAGTGTGCTGCACGGAGGACTGGAGAAGCATGCTGCGCCGACAAGCACGAGGAACACAGTTGCTGCTTTTGCATCCGTTCCCGGCGGTGCTGTCCCCAGCGGTCGGAGCCGGCGGGAAAGAAAACGCCAGCGAGGGGCGGCGGGCCCGGAGCGGCTGATGGAGCGTCACGCCGGCGGGACGCCTCGGAGGGTGGCTTGGCGCGGCAGACGCGGACTGCGCCGCTACTTTTGTGACTGCGTCGCGGCCTCCAGGAACTCAGCGGCAGCTCCACTGAGTCGACCGGGCGACGGCGGCGAGCAGGCCGAGGGGGCGAGGACAGGCCGCGGCGTCGCGAGCAGGGCGGCCGGCCTCCAGCGCGGCGGCAGTGGCGGCGAGCAGGCCGAGGGGCGAGGGAAGGCCGCGGCAGCGCGAGCATGGCGGCCGGCCGACGCGAGTCCCCGTGACGGGCGAGAAGAGAAAAAAAGGTGGGACCCACTGGAATAGGGGATTCCAGATTTAGAGGGTTGAAACTAAAATTTGGGGTTTTATAAAATTTAAGGGCCCCATTAAGGGGGAACAATTTCGGGAGTTGATTTTTATCAAAACCCCTGCAGAATTTAGGGTAGAATCAAAAAAAAATAGGGGTGGGTTGGAGTTGCTCTTATGTTTGAAAACAAAAACAAAAAGAGCAAAAAAAAAAAAAAAGGGCTTTTGATGCTAACAAAACGCAAATGAAAATTTGAGTGAGCCGAAAACAGCCATCAATGGGTGACACACACACTTTGGCGATGCGATTTGACAATGCAAGATCAAGATGCACACAAGAGGCCGGTGAAAGCAAGATCGAGACCAGACACTGAGCAATCGTCAATCTTCATGGTATATACAATAATAGAGTTTTTGAATGATGAGACCCAAACACCCTCTTATCCACATCTATCCTTGCATTATTCTGGACAACGATCCGCGTCTCGACATTTAGCAAAAAACCAAACCTGCTACATGCATGCATGAACCCAAAAAATAAATTAAGTAAAATAAAACTATTATACATCCCCAAAATCATGAACCGAAACAACACCATAAAAAATTTCAAAATACTCATGACCGGGGCCAGTCCAGTCTCTCAACACCTCCCATTAAAAAGGTATAAATATCTATGTTTTTCAAAAAAAAAAAAAAAAAAAAAAAAAAAGACACACGAACGCTAGAAGCCTAGAATAATAGAGCGTGTGGGCCCTATCGCGAGTCCCTTGCAATCTCCATCGACGGCCCGGCCCCAGTATAAAATAAACCCGCGCTGCTTGGCGATGGCCGCTAGCTGCTTCCCTCCCTCTCCCCACCTAACGTTACCGGCCGGTCAGCCTCTAGTCCACCGGCCAGCCGCAGCAAAGCCGCGCCGGCCTCTAGTTAGTTCACCGCACCGCACACGCGCGCGGACGGGCGGCCAGGCCGGGGTTAGCTACTGAGCTGCGTGCGTCAGGGTGGTCGACTCCCGTCCCCGCCTAGGATCGACGAGCGACGAGAGAGAGGAGAGCCCGGCGGCAGAGGAATGCGGATGGGGAAGTACGAGATGGGGAGGACGCTCGGGGAGGGGCACTTCGGCAAGGTGAAGCTGGCGCGGCACGCGGGAGACGGGCCGGACCTTCGCCATCAAGATCCTCGACCGCCAGCGCATCCTCGCCATGAAGATCAACGACCAGGTGCGTCGTCTGCCCCGCCCGCCGGACTGTTCGGTCGGTTCCCTTCTCGGAATCAATCGTGCGCGGCCGTGCCGCCGGTTCTTTCCTAGCTTCTGTCCTTTTGCATGCTTTTCTGGTATTCCTCCGATCCGATGCTCTGCTGACCGAGTGACCGGCCGGCCGGCCGGGCGCCACAGATCAAGAGGGAGATTGCGACGCTGAAGCTGCTCAAGCACCCCAACGTCGTCCGCCTCTACGAGGTGAATCATTAAGAAGCTCGCATCCTCTCCTCTCTCTCTTGATTCGATCATTCCGTGCTAGCTCCTGTTTCTTCTTGGCGTGAGAAAAATGTTATTGCCGGAGAGGAGGAAGAAGGGGAAGGGTAGTTTGGGCAAACTAATTAATTTGCGTGCGGGGCCGACGATGGCGGCGCGCAAGCAATGAGCAAGCGATTAGCCACCCGTGCCGTTGAACAAGTTGCGTGTGAATCTCGAGAACGCGCGGCAAATCATAGAAAAAAAATCAGGTCGCAGCTCAGTCGTTACTCTGCTTTGACTATTTCGTTGCACAAACAAAACGGGCTCCCTTCTTCTTTGAATAATAAATACTATAGTACTAACATTTTAGTCCATCAAAAATAGTGCTACTTTTAATTTCCTTTACTTGACTTGGACACCCTCACATCCCTGAGAAAATAACAAACAAATGGACGCCCCAAAGGACCAGCCAAAGTACCTTTTTTCTACTCCACACACAAGCAAGTTAGGCCAAGAAAAGTATTCGACTGTTACATTCCAAGAAATGCTTTCTGTAGTCTGTACTCTTGCCACTTATTTTATTTTAGTTTCCTTATTATATTTCTCCGGGTCTGTTCTCGGCTGGTGCAGAGCAACCTAGCTGTAAACATCAAAATAATTCAATTCAATAATAATACTATACAAATAAAAGATTTCCTGCAACGAAAACAAAATTCCCGGGTGTCCACGTCGTCACGTCAGGCGGTGGAGTCCTCCAAATCAGCTGACAGCCATTGGGGACTGCTTGAGACGGTGAGGGGAGGCCGTCAGGTGAGGACTGTCCGCATCCACGAGGGCCACGTGCGATCCCAGCCGTCAGCTTGGGCGATCGGGCGGCGGCTGGTGCTCCCAGCACGCCACCACCGATGAAGCGAGGATAGCGACGGCGGCTCCGTCTTGTCCTGAGGCTTTGTCTGGCTACTTCTCTCTCTACGCTACCTGTAGGAGATCCGGAAGCCATCCAGCCAGACCAAATGGATAAAATGCCTTTTGATTCGTGGAGGTGGCGTGCAGGGATCCCAATTATTGGATGCACTGCGTCATCAGCTCATCCTTCCGGCCGTGCGTTTGGTTCTGCAAGGCAGAAAAAGAAGGGTGAACGACGTGAGCCCAGCTGCCTCACACAACACACACATGGATGATGCATATTCAAGTATTATGACCTGGCCCCACAACGCTAGGAATTCCATACAATAATGCATTATGCATAGGTGAAGTGTCAATCAGATTTAGCAGCAGATGGACGAGTTTGGCTGGCTCACCGACTGGTTTCATTAGTTGGATGATGTCCACATCAGCCTTTTGCTTCCTAATAATAGAGAAATGCTAGAAAACGATGCCTGCCGGCTGAGGCAATTGTCAGCAGACCAATGTCGAAGTGGGTTGTCCCCAAGCCCTGAGTTCTAACTTCTAGAAGTACAATAACTGTGATAACTGAGAAGGGGGAAATGGTAGATAAGGGCATCCTTTATTGACAAAGTTAGGACTACACCCAGTGATGATCTACACTAAAAGTGGCATACATACATACACTAAAATATAAAGTTGCGTGAGAACATAGAACTAATCTGTCTGTTTCGGAAAAGGACTGAACCATTATTTAACCTTCTTTTCTTGTGCAGGTTTCAGCAAGCAAGACCAAAATATACATGGTCCTAGAGTATGTAAATGGAGGAGAGCTATTTGACAAAATTGTAAGAATTCTGACCCTTCATTGTAAATTAGTCAAGCCTCATGCTTTGTGAACCAATGAAGCCAATTCTTGAGCTACAGCTACCAAAGGCTTTCGAATGCATACCAAACTCAATCTTCAATATCTACAGGCATTGAAGGGTAAGCTGACAGAGAAG
The DNA here is from genome assembly GCA_015847255.1 of Hyparrhenia diplandra. Taxonomy (NCBI): domain Eukaryota; kingdom Viridiplantae; phylum Streptophyta; class Magnoliopsida; order Poales; family Poaceae; genus Hyparrhenia; species Hyparrhenia diplandra. Next base: position 80,690 of record JADLZK010004822.1, read on the forward strand.
GAAGCGAGAAAACTATTCCAGCAGCTAATAGATGCTGTAGCATATTGCCACGAGAAGGGGGTTTATCACAGGGACCTCAAGGTAATCACTAACCATAGCTTTTGAGATACCAATCCATGATAGGAATGGTAAACAGATAGTACATCACCAAGACCTTTCTCTGAATCTTTTGCAGCCAGAGAATGTCCTTGTTGATGCAAAAGGGAACATAAAGGTTTCTGATTTCGGACTAAGTGCCCTTCCACAAAACCAACAAGTACGCCGTCCACTCTGATGTCAAATCAATGATCAATCTGAATCATTTTTCCTGTGCCTAAAATGATGTCTCTTTTTCCAGAAAGATGGTTTGTTGCATACCACATGTGGCAGCCCTAACTACATAGCCCCTGAGGTAAGAATTAAGCACTCTTTTCGTTCTGGTGTTGAACCTACTAAGATCCATGGTTGCATCATCACTATCTACTTCAGTTCTGCGTGGTGCACATGGAAGGTGGAATTGCTGACACGGGTGTTTTCAGGTCCTTCTGAACAAAGGTTATGATGGCTCGATGTCTGACATATGGTCCTGTGGTGCTATTCTATATGTAATGCTTACAGGGAATCTTCCATTTGATGACCAAAATGTGGTTGTCCTTTATCAGAAGGTATAAAGCAAGGCATGGGGTATTCCTGGAATATTCATTTGATGACCATATCTCACAGTGTTATGTTTATTTATTCTCAGATTCTGAAGGGAATGCTCACATTCCAAAGTGGCTCTCTCAAGGTGCCCAAGATATACTGAGAAAAATCCTGGATCCTAACCCGATTACACGCATAAATGTGGATGGAATAAGGGCACATGATTGGTTCAAGCAAGGGTATAGTCCTGCTGTGCCATTTGATGATGATGATGAGGAAGATATCAGCATGTATGAGGACAGCCTAAATATGACTGAGGTAACCTGTGTGAGCTGTACTTACATTTGCCATACAATAATACCATCGTTTTAGGCTTTTAGCAGACTGGTAAAGACTGAAATTTGTCTGTGTTTTCTAAAGCATAATGGCATTCAAGACAAGATAGCAATCAACCAAATCAATGCTTTTCAGCTCATTGGGATGTCCTCCTGCCTTGATCTATCCGGATTTTTTGAGAAAGAGGTATGCTCAATGTTTGTTTCAATCTAATTTTTTTAGTATGTTTTAATTTCCTCACATGTACTAAAGACTTTAAATTGAACTAACTTCTATCCCAGACAAAAATGTTAAAAGGTGTACGAAAATAATAGTAGCCAGAAACCAGAAATTGACAAAGCCTGCCTTGTTTAGTTGTCTCTGTGTTTTTATTGGGCATTAACATTGTTAATAATACTCTAGAGATATAGATGTTTTTCAATCTTCCACTAAAGTCATACATGTGCCTTGAGTTGTAGGATGCTTCTGAAAGGAAAGTCAGATTTGCATCAAATTATTCCCCAGCTTATTTGTTTGAGAAGATTGAGAGCATTGTCAGAAAAATGGGGTTTCAGGTACATAAGAGCAATGGCAAGGTAAGTGATATCCTATAATGTATTCATGTTCACGGACTTCCAGCTCTGTGTGTTCAGAATCAGGATGCTGAGAATCATACTGTCATATCCTGCAGCTAAAAGTGATCCAAGATTGCAAGGGACTAGCAAATTCTAGAGGGCAAGAATCATTATTAATTTCTGCTGAGGTATTTATAGTGCATAACATATTTGTAGTTTAATGCAGCTGTCTCCCATGATGCCTAGTGCATTTCTATTAGACTTCTTGTTTTGTTTGTATGATGTTTCTTGTGGACCCTCCTATTATTAACATTGTGGTATTATGATTCCAGGTGTTTGAGATCAATGAATCTCTTTATGTTGTCGAACTAAAGAAGTCGTCTGGAGACTGCTCCCTGTACAGAAAGGTATTGCTCCCTACCTTAATAATTCTGTATTTGAAAGGCTTGATGTTCCGGGTAATTTCACTTTAGAAGATGTTTGATTTATTCTGTCTATCATCTTTTTTCAATGTTGCAGTTGTGTGAGACGCTCTCAGAGGACTTGGGCACATGCAAAAGCCAGCAACTTTTAAAGCAGGATTCTATCAGACAAGAGATAGGTAGATATAATAGTAGCTTTTAACAAAGGGCCCCTTACTAAACAGGCTATAGACACAAACTAACACAAACAATATACTGAATTTAAAACAGTATATTGGCCATGCACCTATTACAAATGTGCTCCCTTCTGCCCTTTGTCATGAAACCTTAATAGGCTTAGATCATGAAAAATTGGCAAGTGACAATGTATCGGACTCCTAAGGGATAATATGATGTAATGTAAACAAGTAAACTACACACACAAGAGATTCAGAGTTACCTGGTCAGGTCTCTATGTTTCTCTTGTATATTGATATTGGAATGTTAAGACTGTTTGGTTTTGAAGCCCCTGGCTGACTTCCATTGTGATATGTTGTTCGTTGAAAGAAGTCCTTTCAGATGCATGTTCAACAAAAAGAATGCCTGTGAATATCATGGATCTAAGATAAACTCCTACAAGGTGCATTTGGTACAAGTTTGAAACTTTGCCCATCACCAATAGTCCTTACATGAGCATTGTCCTTCACTGAAATGGTGGAAACGGTTACGGTCTCTAATGATCAACTTGCGCTCGTACAACAAGGAAATAAGCTTAATAGCTGAATGGCAGTCTTCACAGGCTCTGAGATTCTTTGTTATTCGGAGAGTTGAGCCTGCAGGAGTGGTTAGCAGCCCAAAAGCAATTGCCAGCTTCTCACTATGTTCAGCCAATGCACGTTCCTTAGATTGCTCATCAATGTCTTGCAACACTAAGCCTGTCATTGGCTTATATCCAGCTTGTCTCAAGCGATCGATCATCTCTTCCAACATTTTGTATATCTCCTTGGACCTTGGATGTGATCTATCACCAGAAACGAACTCATGAATTGTATTCTGCCACTCAATCGAGCTTCTTCCAGGAATTCTCTGAATGCTCTCCCTCCTAAGGGTCCTCCTCATCTCTGCAACACCTTCCCAGGAGTTAGCTTGTGCATATATGTTTGACAGTAAGACATAGTGCCCATCGGCATGAGGATCCAATACTCGCAGTTTTGCCATAGCTTCCTCTGCAACTTCTACATTCTTATAGATGCGGCAAGCCCCAAGAAGTGCCCTCCAGATGACTGCATCTGGCTCGAATGGCATGTCCCTGATGAGCTGCCTCGCCTCCTCAATATGTCCTGATCGCCCCAAAAGATCAACCATGCATCCATAGTGCTCAACTTTTGGGTTTATACCGTGCACGACACTCATTGATCTGAAATACTTCTTGCCATCGCTCACTAGACCAAGATGAGTACAGGATATAAGAACTCCAATGAAGGTAATCTCATTTGGTTGCAGTCCTTCTGATAGCATCCTTGAGAACAAGGAGAGAGCATCATGGCCAAGCCCATGATTGGCCAACCCGATGATCATCGAGCTCCAAGTGAGCACATCCTTCACTGGCATAGAGTGGAACACACTAACTGAATTCTCAATGTCTCCGCACTTGGCATACATGTCAATCAGAGCAGTCCCCAGCTTGACATCCAACTCAACCCCATTGCTTTCCACAAACTGATGCACTTCAGCACCAACAGCGAGCGCCCCCATATCACCACACGCCGAGAGCACGCTCACCATGGTGATGCAGTCCGGGTTGACACAGGCAGCACGCATCTCTTGCCACAGCTCCAGGGCATCCCTGGACCTCTTGCCCTTGGCGTACGCCGACATCATGGAGCTCCACGAGAAAGCGTCCCTGTTCTCCATGCCGTCGAACATCTCCCTTGCCAGGGTGACCTCCCCGTTCACCGCATACCCGTGGATCATCGTGTTCCAAGAGACCATGTCCCTCTCGCGCATTCCATCGAACACTCTTCTCGCCTCGGCGACCTCGCCGCGCGCGACATAGGCCGCGAGCATTACGTTGCAGAGGAACACGTCCCTGCGCGGTGCCTCGTCGAACGCGGCGCGCGCGAGGTCGGCGCGCCCCGCCTTGGCGTAGGCCTCGACGAGCGCGGTGCGCACGAAGAGGTCGGCTGCGGCGAAGCCGGACTTTAGCGCGCGCGCGTGGAGGGACGCGGCGCCGAGGCCGAGGCCCAACATAGCCGGAACGGAGCCGAGAGCGCGGCGGTTGCCTGAAGCGCGAGGGAGAGCGAGAAGGAGTTGCCGAGGAGGCGGGGCGCCCGCGGCAGGAGCGAGCGGAGGAGGAGCAAGGATTGTAGCGGGAGGCACGCGCGGAGGTAGCCCCGCAACGCGGTGGTGACGAGGAACGCGTCCGGGCACGCCGACTTGACGGGCGCGCGTGCGCGGCCAGGTGCTCCGGCCGCGCCGCCGCTCCGCCTCCCCGCACGCGCATGGGAATCGCGCGAGAGTCGCGAGGCGTTCGAGTTCGCCGCGGCGAGGGGGAGGAGGGAAGGCGCCGGCGCCGCGCTTTGGTGGACAGGGTTTTCTAGCCGTCGGATCGGCGGAAGAGATCCGACGACTGGAGGGTTGCCACCGAGGCGTCCGAGGGGAGCAGGTGCGTCGACCGGCTCTTGGCCGCTCGATGCCTGCGCGACTAGCGAGCCTTCCTTCTCCACCGACTTGCGTGACGCCGCCTGACCAAGCACAGCCGCGTGCCGCCGTCGCCCCCGCCTCCCTCCATCGCAGGGGACGGGGTCGGCATCGGCATCGGCATCGGCACGGCACGGCACGATGAGGAGCAGCGAGGCCATGGAGCTCCTGGGCTTCCCTCCCTACTCCCGGCCATCCCCTTCCGAGGTCCGCCCTTGACTCCCATCGTCCCTCTCACTGCTCCCAAACGAACGCGATCGATTCATCCTGAGCTGCTCCGCAGCGCCAAATTCTGAGCCCATTCTGTTGGATTTTGGGGAAGGTTGAGCAGAATTTGCTATACGCTTTCGGATTCTTAGTTTCTACTCTGCATCTCTGTGATGCAGGTGAAGGCTGCGTATAGAAGAATGGTGATGGAGTCCCATCCTGATCGTGTCCCAACGCATCTGAAATCGCAGGCCGAGTCAAAATTCAAAGGAGGTAAGGTAAAGTTTTAGATAAGAGCTTGATATCACCCTGCTTGTTGTTGTTTATCATGGAATCACTGTACAAAGAGTGAAAAATTTACTGACTTCTTTCTCATCTGCACTTATGCTTATTTTGGATGTTGTAGCGAGTATTCATGGTATTTTATATTTTCTAGCTTAGTAGCTTTGGGAAACTTTTAACTTATACCAACACAGTAATCTGCAAGCAGAGATGAACATGAAGCCAATTTTTTTTCAAGATCGTATACTTGTTTATTTTTTTTTTTTCACATAGATGCCAACCATTGGGAAGGTTGGGTGACGTCTGAATTAGGTCCATTGCACAAAGCTTTGTCACATAATTCCTAAGTTCTGAGCTTACTCTTTCCTCCACTATCATTACAAAATCCTGTTCTTGTACCTTGCAGATAGCAGAAGCATATTCTTGTTTGAAGGATGGTACGTTCTTTATCACTCACATATTTCGTACTTTGCTTTTGGAAGAACCTACTGCAAGCAGTAAGGTATTCACTGTGGTGTGCTGTGCACTGATGAGTTGTATCCCGTCGTTCACAGGAAGAAGGTCAGGGAGTAGGATGGAAGGTAAACTTGATTACATAATAAAAATTATTCACACAATCTTTGTGTATAGTTAATTAGATGTATTGTTCACGCAGTTCATGTTATGCGTTCTGGTGTTCCGACTGGCTACGGAAGATCAAATAGAACATTGGTTAAAGCCCCATTTCTACTCATAATGTTTGCAGCAGTTTCTTTTTGGTGCTTTTAGCGCATCAAGGTAACCTACGCTTCAACTTTCCCATTTTTTTTTAGTTATTTGTTATAAACTCTTTTATCTAATCGATGAGATCATTCTGGATTTGTAAAGGGCATATCAACGGCAAAAGGAATTGTGTTCCTCTCAGAACCCCTTTCTACCATAGAGGAAGACAATTGGGCTCTGTCCATATTCATAGGCGAGGAGGTTCTTGTTACATTGTTGTACAGATGTAAAACAATCACACCATCCTGAATAAACGTATCAACCTGTGTCTTCTGGCTTCATTGTTTCAGACTTCAAAGCATGTAGAATCATTTTTGTGTTGGTTTCCTGATTTTGTCTGCTTGTTGCTACGTTAACTTTGCTTTGAAACTGCTTCAAGGGACCATTCGTTCATTTTAAGCTGAATTGTGCAGTACAGAAGTAACCGCAAGACCATAGCCAAGTTCTGTTATCAACAAAACAATTGCCACGTGTATTTGCCAAACTTGTACCAAGGGTGGTCTTCACTAGTTTGCCTTACCCTTAGACATGGCTACTAACCAAACAATTTTGCCACATGTTCGACACGCCACGGTGGCATTGTGGCAATGTAACATGCGACTGGAACCTGCTACCACAAACCAAACAGGCATACCCATATGCTAAACTACGAAGGTCTATCAAATAGACAAATAGTCATTTCATATTATATAAATTGTGCCGATGAGTTTTTTTTTCTTGCACTAAATACTGCTTACACAATATCTAATGTGTACAAGACCGATACACATCAATGCAACACACAGAATAGCCAGTTTATGCTGTATGGAAACCCAGCCTGTTTAATTGCATACGCTGTGTCGAAGCACAGACCAACTAAACGACCATTCAAAGCACGAACACACAACATCATATCGAAGCATTTAACATGGCAACATAATAGCTTACATGAAGCACCATAATAGTTTGATAACTGTCAGCATTACAAGAAACATCCCACCATCTAATGTGGGAGCAAAAAGATGCTGGAAGGGGCTTAGATGAACTACAAACCCTTCCCAACAGAGGCAAAGAGGCAACATACAGGTAACCTTGCAGCCAACAGCATGACTGTCTTTAACGAAGTTTGCTTGCATTTCAGACTGTTGCCATGCATCAAAAGTTGATACACTGAACTACACAAGACCTATCCATCCATACTTCTGCAATGAGTATATGTAGAAACTGGAATTCGATATGGATAGATCAAGGCTTCAATGAGTAGCTTAATAGCAACAGCTATGCAGCTACACCAATATACTACAGAAAATTTCCTTGACGTCAACTCATACTTCATGGATGCTTTTTTAAGCCATCTGGATACAATGAGAGTAGATCATAACCACCAGCATCAGGCATTATTATACTGCCTGAACAAAAGGTGTTAGTCCTTTTGAACCACTTTACGCTTGATTGCATAATCATCTTACCACCACAACTATCACCCGTAGGAATAACCACAGCCAGGTCTACCCGGAGTTCTTTTAGCGTGTCCCGTAGTATATCGACAGACTGACTCCCACTAAAATGTAACAGGTCTAAGGCTACTTACTATTCCACTCCTGCTAGGATATATTGTGTAGAACTACTTAATATCCCCAGGCTTGGAAAAATGCAGAGCATGCTAGGAAACCCCAACAGAACTTAGCTTGTGTGGACACAGCTTGTACCAACCACCAGAACCTCAAAATATTTCAATTGGTACAAGCGGTATTGTGCCAATGCTAAGCCTTTCCACTAGCGGCAGTAGAAGCATCAGCCACTATTATGTTAAAGGACAACGGCTGCCAACCTGAAGAATGGGGCACGAACCACTTTTTTATGTTGATTATGATATTCAGAACCTGAAGGACTTCAGCAAGGGCAAGATGCTTCAAGCATGTTTTCTTCAACACAGTAGCAGCTTGATACCTGAAAGTAAAGAAACATTGCAATAATAAAGCCACGCTCTTAGGGAAATATGATATAATACACATTTCAAGGTAACGGAGCCTTACCTAGATTGAGAACTCTTTATCTCAGAGTAGCCTGGAGCAGAAGACATAAAAGCGTGAACAGCATCTAGAGTTTCTTTGGGGTACTTTGCATTATCATCCATTATATTAACACATTTCCAGAGATTTTCGTCCTTTCCCAGAAAGAATGACATTTTCCCTAACTTTTTCTTGACAACAGCTTGATGCTGCATGGCAACTTGAAGTGCCTTCTTAACATCAAAATTTGGTAGATTAGCATCGCCATAACATATACAATCTGCTATATTTTGTTCTGTTGGAGGAATCTTCTCAGTCTTCAAAACCTCCAAAGCACCTAAGATATATCTTACAAGACCTTGAGGGTCCGAAGATGGCTGTGGACATCCTGGGTTGGCTCCCCAGTGTCCAATATTTTGCATGTTGCTAGGCATGTTTGGTTGAGTTGGAGGTCTGTAACTATAATCATTGTAACCAGGTTGAATGATATGAGGGGCACCAGGATGGTTTGGATGGTAGTTGGCATGCAAACCTTGGTTACCATGAATACCTCTAGGGTATTCAGAAATATTCAACCGATTCATATCAGGATAATTGATTGGTGGCCCATGATAAGGTGGGGCACTTGGCCAGAATTGCAATGGTGCAGTAGGAATACCATTATGCACAGCTGGTGCAGGACATGAGTTGCTTCTATGTGGGATTGATGATTGAAAATTGCCAGATCCACCTTGAGGACGATGGTTCACTGGGTTCTGTTGTCTTGGATGCTGAGAGGATTGGGGTTTCTGATACTTTGGACGACCATTGCTAGTCATGTCAGGAGCGCCATTTTTGGATGAAGACTCAGTTGAGACACCAGGCTTCTTACCATTGTAAAAGTCATGAGGAGCACTCTTTTGATGGGAAGGAGTAGGTTTTACAGTTTTTTTGGACTGTGAAGATGGCTGGTTTTTTTGTGTATTCAGCTGATCCACCTGTGCCCCACCCCCATCTTGCAAATCAGAACTTGGTAATGAGGATGACAAAGGCTGAGATTGATTTGGCTCGCTAGCAGTGCTTCCTTGAGAACTATCAGATACTCCATCAACTGAAACTTCCTCGGTCCTTGTTGGCTTAGATACATTGTCTGACTGGTTTTTCCTAGGTTGCCTAACTTTATATTGTTTATCTGCCTTGCCGTTACCACCTTTCTGCTGGTCAAATGGGATGCTACCCTGCCCTTGAGTACTGTTATGCGGAGTTGCATCTGAAGAACCTGAAACTGTGTTCCTTGACGCATTTGAATGGTCCACAGTGCCATTTGATATGATACTTATGTATGGGGACTCTGTCAATGGTGGTTCCCCAGCCACAAGGTCTCTCCATAGCCAAACATGCTTTGCTGCAGCAGTAAGCGCTTGAGACACATTTGGAGGTTGTGCTAGTAAAATATTGTACCGTCTCATTACTAGCTTATGAAGGGCATTCGAGAAGTCCCGATCACCAGATATTAGCAAATAATTTGCGGGTGGAGGGTTATCAATAGCCCAGATTAACATGTCAACTAAGATCTTCTTATCACTTGCGTCTTTAATACCTGCCATTTGTTACAAGATATAAAAAAAAATAGACAACATTTAGCCATCACAGGCGAATAGAAAACTGTTTAACATTCAGGTACAAAATGTGCAAATGCATGAGTTTCAAGAAGAAGAAGAAGAAATTATTGAGTGTACCAAGCTTCTTGTATGAAAGTTAAAGTTAAATCTAAACTTGGAAATAGATGGCTAAATAACTTGTGCTGTGCCCATTGGCAAGATCCTAGAAGAATAATAGGTTATTGTAGTGGCGGCATTCTTCATCACAATGAAATATCTGCGGATCTTACAGATGGAAACGCTAATTAAAACAGTACTTCTCATTGCTCATCAATAAAGAAGTAGCTTTCACAATAGCTCAGACTACTAAAAATCACATCACTGATAAATGCTAAGTATTGTATCCAACAATTGTTCAGATACTAGTCAAGTCCTTACAAAAATCTGGATCAAAAGACACCACACCATGGGAACAATCAACCTAACTCTTTTAATATATATATGCAAACTCAAAGGACAAATACATAATAATAATTACAAAATTCAAAACCATATCATGTAGATATAATTAGTCTTACTTAGCAGGTCAAACGAATAATAGCAAATAGACACAGCAGAGTCCACGATCACACCAGGACATCCCAGGAAATATCACCTCTGACCAGACATCGCTTGAAGTGCAAACAAATTGGTAAAAACTCAACGAAAGAGACCAAAAGGTCAAACATCACAAAACCTAAATCAATCACTTTCCCAACACACTCCCGTCAAACCCACCAATGCCAGCATAACCCACAGGCCGTAAACACCATAAGATGAACACATCTCTGGTAAGGAAACTTCCAGACCCTAAGATTCCACAGTTATCCTCAAGTATAGTAACAGATCCATTAAACAGACGCAATCAAAAGCACCGGGAAGGGGTGAGAACATCAAATGGGGGCTGTTCAGTTCAGAGGCAATAGCAACAGATCGGCGCAATCCGCATGCATTGGCAAGGCGTCAGCGGATCATCTCGCCAGGAGAGCCATCAGGGAACAATCGGGGGTTGGTTGGGGGAGTACGGGACGGCGGGGGAATCCGTACCTGCGGGGACGTGGTTGAGGGCGATGCCGGTGCTGGAGAGGGCCTGCTGGACGTGGTTGGGGACGCAGTTGGTGTCCCCGTAGGCGGAGATGGTGATGGGGCCGATGTAGCCGGCGGCGGAGAGGGCGGAGCTCATGTTCTGCGCGATGAGGTGGGGATCGGAGTTGCGTGGGACCTGGCAGTTCTCGATGTCCCACCACACCGAGGTCTTCACCGCCGCGTACTCCCCATGGTCCCCGACACCGCCTGGTTTCGCCGGCGTAGCGGTAGGGTTGGGAGGTTTTATGGGGTGGTTCGCGAGGGCGGCGGCGGGGGCGGCGGCGGGGTCGAGGTGGCCTGCAAGCAAGGTAATTATTTTTTCCCTGGTGTAATTTAAAAGCGTTATTACAAATTTGGCCAAGTGGAGAAAGTTGCTTATTAAGGCCCGCCTCTCGGTGAGTTTCATAAAGATTTGTTTCCAAAACTATCATGTCATGTGAAATGAAATAAAATTTGGATGAAACCCTACTCACAATGGAGAGTTTCATTCTGCGGTTTTCATATGCATTTAATTTCATGACTGAGATAGATAGATAGTTGGTATGTGTCAAGAGAGTTTCACCAAGATGAAACTTTTTTCATTCTCTCTCCTCGAGTTTTCATGCAAAAAGTGAACTTGTCGATGTGGCGCCCTATTTAATGCGCATTGAAACACCTATTAAACTCCCATCGGAGGCTGGCTGGGGGCACGCTAGTTTCATTGGTTTTAACATCCGGGGTTAAAAGTTATTTTTTAAGCTTTCTGATTCTGATACTGTCCCCCTGATAGAATACAAAGGGTATTATTTTACCGCTGTCTATAAGACATTTCATGAGACATTTCATTTCATGATGGTCGATGTCTCGATGTGAAGTTTGTCGTTAACAAAGTGAACTACTTGGCACCAAACGTCTATTCTAGTGAAGTTTGTTGGCAGAAAGACAACGATGTATTTGGCAAAAATCTATTCTCATGTTAGATGGTTGCTCCATCCAATTCGATTGTATAAGACACTTTTACTTGTCTAGATATAGAACTCTTGTTATTATACATCTAAAATAGGATATGTTCAAATGTTATAGTCAAAACTATGTATATGAAAAGCCATAACAACTTATTAGTTTTAGACGGATGGTGTACTTTTGTTTATTTGTTATTCCCATTGATATGGCACAAAGCAGAATTTATATTTCTACTTATGCATATATAGAGCTAACTATTAATTAATGGCTTATTTCCTTCCAATAATATCTTGTAAAATTACTGCCATGCTCAACTACATGGGGTACAATAGCTTTAGGGCATCCGCTATAGTAATAGCTAGTGTTAGCTACGTAGTCCAATCGTCGATGATGTGGAGATGAGAGACAAAAACAAAGACTATTTTATTTTATATTATTAGACTCACGAGCTTCTTTTCACATGTCGTTGGGCAACCCGAAATAGTCTAACTATTTGCGTGTAGCCAATGACTATTCTTTCTTCTACATTTTTTTCATGTCCCACCACACCGAGGTCTTCACCGCCGCGTACTCCCCATGGTCCCCGACACCGCCAGCCCTAGTTTCGCCGGCGTAGCGGTAGGGTTGGGAGGTTTTATGGGGTGGTTCGCGAGGGCGGCGACGGGGTCGAGGTGACCTGCAAGCAAGGTACTTATTTTTTTCCCTTGTGTAATTTTAAAAGCGTTATTACAAATTTGGCCAAGTGGAGAAAGTTTCTTTGGTTTTTTTACATACATCAGGGGTTAAAAGTTGTTTTTTGAGCTTTCTGATTCTGATACTGTCCCCGTAATAAGATACGGAGGGTATTATTTTACCGCTGTCTATAAGACATTTCATTTCATGATGGTCGATGTCTCGATGTGAAGTTTGTCGTTAACAAAGTGAACTATTTGGCACCAAACATCTATTCTAGTGAAGTTTGTTGCCAGAAAGTCAAAAACAACGATGTATTTGGCAAAAATCTATTCTCATGCTAGATGTTGCTCCATCCACTTCGATTGTATAAGACACTTTTACTTTCTAGATATATAACTCTTGTTATTATACATCTAAAAATAGATATGTTCAAATGTTATAGTCAAAACTATGTATATGAAAAGCCATAACAACTTATTAGTTTTAAACAGATGGTCTACTTCTTTTTTTTTGTTATTCCCATTGATATGGCACAAAGCAGAATTTATATTTCTACTTATGCATATATAGAGTTAACTATTAATTAATGGCTTATTTCCTTCCAATAATATCTTGTAAAATTACTGCCATGCTCAACTATAACGGGTACAATAGCTTTTAGGGCGTCCGCTATAGTAATAGCTAGTGTTAGCTAAAAGTCGATGATGTGGAGATGAGAGAAAAAACAAAGACTATTTTATTTATATTATTAGACCCACAAGTTTTTTTTCATATGTCATGGGTCTTTTTGAAATAGTCTAACTATTTGCGTAAACCAAATTGACTATTCTTTCTTCTATATTTTTTTCATGTCACGTCACATCTAGCTAGTCAAATTCTAACCATTATGCATTTATAAGAAAAATTTTAACATCTTCTTAGAGAGTCAATTTTATTATCTGAAAATATGCTTGTATTAAAGGAATCATTTTAAAACTATTTACTTCGTACAACACCTCACTGAAAAGAAAATCCATCTTCAGTCGGCGGGAGATGTCAGGTACAGTCATCATGTGTTTTTGTTAGCACCTAAGTCAATTTTATTATCTGAAAATGTCATTTGTATTAAAGGAATCATTTTAAAACTATTTTACTTCGTTTACAAAATACCTCACTGAAAGGAACCATCCATCCTTAAAAACTCGGCTTAAAGATGTCCAATGATACAGTCATCATGTGTTTTTTATATATTTTAATAAATAAAGCAAGTTTATTAGTACTACCAATAAACAAGCACATGATGGGGCGGCAGCAGCAGCAGAAGAACAATTTGCGTCATGGGAGGACAAGCAAAGCGAAACAAAGCCTTCGCTGCCGCGTCAAAAGTCAGCACAACCCGGAAAGCTAATCCAAGCTGCAGCTGCCAGGGTTAAACTTAAACCGAGTGAGGGAAAGCGGAAAGCCGCTCGCTGCTGGTTTGTGCTTCGCTCGTGGGTCTGCCGCCGGCCGGGGCTCAGCTCCTCCGCTTTCCACGGCAGCAGCAGCTTGTGTGATCTTCTGCAGCTGCCCAGCCAGCACCGCTAGCAGTTGCAACCGTTCGTGCGTCATTTTTCTAGTCTAGGAGTCACATGGTCTGCAGATGCAAAGCGCTGTAACGAAAATCTCACACGGGAGGAGAATAGAAAGTTCTATTCCACTCTATCCAGTCCCCAGCACGTGAGCCTCACGTGGCTGTGAGGGCCCACGGCTCAGTGACCGACAGAGCTCATGTTCTTTAGACAAATTAGTACTAACAGGCAGTGACTGAGTTCAGATCTTCTCAGAAACCAAACGTGCTGCTGGCCTTGCCTACTGGAAAAGGTTCCAGACGCTGCATTTGGCTACTTGCTTTGCTTGGTTCTCTGCTGGTGGGAAGCCGGAGCTTATTCATGATGCAGGAAGAGAACTGGTAGCAGAGTGCAACAGGTGCAGCAGCAGCAGACCAAAAAGAGAGCTCAATCTGTGCAAGTGATGAACTTCAGCTGTTGTGAATGGCACTGAAGTTGGTTGAGACATCCCTGTCTTCAGCGCTTCTCCATCACGGCATCCTCTGACTGTGTTGGCCGTTGGGGATCCAGTACAATGTAAACAAGCTTAATCTGTTGAAACCAATGGTTCCCCAGTCTGTATGTCTCGGTGGCTTGGCTTGTGTGATGAACCTGCAGTGTAAAGACTGCAAAATTCAGGAACAAGTACTGCATCTGCATGTATGGATGGATATCATATACCTGCAATTTGTTTCCTTTTGGTTTCGACCAGCGGCAAGAACCAGAGGTATCAACAAGTCCTCCGTTTGTCAGTCACTGTAACGCTGCATACATGTTTTATGTGATTGCCACATTAGTTTTTCCACAATACATAATAGGGATGAACATATTAGTCTGACCACATAAAAAAACATACAATCAAATCACATGTCAGTTTTTCCCCATGATATTAGAAAAAAGAAACGCTTTATAATGACACTCTGAATCTCATCAACATTTCGCGATAAATCAAATAGAAAAGCTAGATCATACATATATGTCACATCTAATAGGGAAGCACTACCCCTGTTCCCTCAACAAAATAGGGAAACACTTTTCTATTTTTCTTATATTTTTTCTGTTAACATGTGGTAATTCCATAAAGATTGACGGTAGCGAAGCCCAAATCCAGACTATGTACTGTACAACAACAGGTGCAGCTATGAAATTAGCAGCTACTGAGAATAAACTCAGATTTGCACTCGTATGAGCGCTTCTCCCCATTTACAATGCTGATTTCTGGGAGGCAAAGGGATCATATTGTTTTTCTGAAACCTGACAGTGGGATCATACTATTCTTTTTTCTTTTTTCTGAAAGCCGGCAGAGAGATCATACTACAGGGCAGAAGTAAGTAGGATGTAGCAGTGCTGTGTTCACAATGCAGCAGAGCTGAAATCTGAAATCGAGGGGACTATATGGTCGAGAGTCGAGACCAACTATAGCTATAGGTGGCTGGCCTATTAGACAAAATCCGCAGACCAGCGCTGGATTACAAGAAGAGCAGCATAATTACAGGAGAAGAGTGGTATTGGGGGCCACAGAAATATGTCGTCAAGGCAAGGGCTCCTCTGAATCTCCCAGCCGTGACAAGTGGAGGTAAGCATCCGTACCTACACGACAGATAGAAACAGTAGTTATGTTCCAATGTCCGATAATTTATGATGATATGTGTGTTGTACTGGTTTTAGTCCGGTTTTCCAGGATTAACCGGACAGGTTTCTTCCCGTTTCCCACAAAACGTGGACTTTTTTTTTTTAAACAAGTAGGTGGGGAAGCTCTCCCCGAATTAAAAAAAAAAAAAAAAAACAATTTATGATGATATATGGAACTGCAGGACATGCATGGCTGAATTGTTAAATGCTTGGATTGACCGACTATTTACTGTATCAAGTGAAGTATGGCCATACCGTATCCTTCCATTGAGATGATTTGCAAGTCACCGCCAAAATATCGAGCGTAAAGCCGGCTGATTGGGAGCCCAAAACCATATCCGGCCATAGTTACTCCTAGATTAGGTCTATCTAGCTCAGGAGGATCCTTTGCAGTGCTATACATATAGGTGAAAATTCTTGGGAGGCCACTTCTTGGTATCCCACCACCTTCATCACTAACCTGTGCATTAGAAGGTGCACAAATTAGTTTTCTTACAACAAATACATAGTATCGTATTGACCCACAAACATTTGTGTGTATCGTATTAACCCACAAACTTGAACTACCTATAAGGGGGGGGGGTGAGGTGAAAAACTAGCTATAGTTTACATATATATAACCTCTGCTACATCAAGAGTGTAGCACCAGACTTCATTTAACTTACAGTAACTTACGTCAGCAGAAGTTCCACTAAATTTAATGAAGTTTACATTTTTCATTAAGTTCATCAGTATACTACTGCACTTGACAAATGACAATGGAAGTTCCATAAGTTTTGCTGGCCTTTACAAATTTTCAAATGGGTAACTAAATGAATACCTTGATAGTAACGTCCTCTTCTCCATCAGCAACTATAAGTCTAACTGAAGGAACATCTTTATCAGAATTCATATACCGTTCCTGCACCGCACGTAGAGAGTTCTTCACCAATTCAAATAACATCAGATGTAGGTGATGTGTCACATATCTGCATTTGATGAAGCCAACAAGTTAGCTAGTGTTTTTTTTTTTTTTTTACATGGAAGGGTAAGCCAATTAAAAGGACCAAAATAACAAGGCGATAAAAATGTACACAAACAAATTATGGGATCTATAAGAGGCATCCAGATTGAATTCCAAAAACATTGTATGACATCCCAAACAAAATGATACCATCGCTAATGATCCAAGTCCATAAAGGTAACTTATGAGAGATTACAGGACTTACGGAAATGTAAAATTTGGATCACCATAAATGTTAATGTCAGGAGCTGATCCATATTCCCTTAAACAAATAGCACGGGCATCTTCACAAGCAGCTTGAGCCACCTGTATTGGGGATAATCTTGTATTAATGAGGCCTATGACACCAGAGGGTTGAGGATCATGCAAAGCCACATGCTGCCCTGAAATTAAATGAGTCCAAATAACTCAGGCCACATATCTAATAGCAACAGACACTCAAACTCTGTCAATCATTTGACTAAAGCCATGAAGATGCAGTTTCAATTAAAACCATATCATATTTTACATGACCAAAAATCCCAAAATATAGTTTACCAACATATAAATGAGGCAAAAAAAAAAGTGTGCTCAGTTTGATAGATTTACAGTGAACTTTTGGATATGTTACTATACTGCTTTCAGGGGAGGGAAGTAGCATATGTGAGTATAGTAACTGTTATAAAAATAAATAGTATATTATATGAGAACATTTACCATAGCATATCCAAGAACTAAACTGGCCAAGAACAAAGTTGGCAGTAGATTTTACCCTTCATAAATTAAGCTCCTGACAAAACAGTTTGAAGGTTGCGAACCTATCAGCATGCGGATGCCAATCCTTGACATGTAGAATCGATCAAGGAACTCATGGATCTGATCATCGAATTCAAAGGGAACATTCCTTGAGTGGCCCAGTTCCTTCTTCAGCTGCTGCACTCCCCAAAGCCATTGTTGGAACCACATTATTGTGCCGCATTTTGACCATATTGATCATCTCTGTGAAAGAGAGCTCGTCGTTCCGGCTCCTCACTTCAGGGAAGTATCTGATGTCGCGGAATGATTCCAAGTACCAATCCCGCACCTTAATTAACAAATAAGAAACGGTTAACAAACCAAACATCAGTTCCGCTCCCCACAGCAGAATGGTCACATCGGTAATAGTATTTGTCTAGCTAGTTTAAGAAAACATCTCTTAATAAAATAAACATTCTTTGCTGACTTGAGATATTATTAGTGTTTGACCAACTAAGATAAAGGAGGTGAAGAACCCCACTCGTCAACCCACCCCCAAAAAAAAAAAAAAAAAAAAACAAATGTAAGCAAGCCAGCAAGCAAGAATATCGCAAGATTTGCTTTTTAGAAAAGGAGGAATCTCCCACAATTAACGATTCCTTCTAATCGCAAATTTTTATGATTCCTAAAACAAATGGAACTATAATTTCGTAGGAACAAGGAATCGAAGCTAAAATTCTACTAGTGTAGTGGCAAATTAGAATGAGATACTATGAGGCTACTATGAGAGTGACTGTTTGGACAATTGGACCACGAGTGGAACAGAAAGAAACAGACCTACAAACAAAAAGGAAAAAGAAGCAACATCTACCCATAAATGAAGCACCTCTTCAGGATTACTCGGAACTAAAATCCTGCTAAGGATCCCTATCTGCTTCAGTTAATTAGGAACTAAACCAAAAGGTAATATCTGTTTCTATTCATTATTTTTTTGAAAGATCTGTTTCAGTTCACTAGGAACTAAACCAAATAGTGGGTTCAATAGTAAAGATACGTATGGGTCTGTAAAAATCCACCCCAGATGAATCATGAACGGAGGTGCGTCAAACCTGTGGATTCACAGCTGGGCAACAAGGATAAACAATCAGGCCAAGGGAATGGCCAGCCAACCAAAGACGTACCGAGTAAAAAACTAACCAAAATTGCTTTTTTAAAAATAAAAAATAAAAACTAACCAAATCAATTCTAGGAGACAGAGAGAGACAGGGAGAAGCGTGGGAGGCATCGAGCGAGGCGGACCTTGAGGATGGCGGGCTTGTTGGAGAGGCCGAAGGGCAGCGACTCGAGCTCGAGCGCGCGCGGCGCGCGAAGCGGATGGGGAGCTCCTTGTGCAGGAACTGCGCGGAGAGGAGCAGGTTGCGCGGGGTGGGTCGGGAGCCAAACTCCATCATGTACCTCAGGGTGACCCCCGTCTGCTTCATGCTCCCCATCGCCCCACCTCCTCCGCCACCGCCCGCGCCACCGGCTCCGACGCCATCGTCACCCACTCCGCGCCAACTCTACCAGCAGCCGCAGCCGGCAACCGCCGCATGCAGATGCAGTCACCGGTGGGAACCGGGATCAGCGAGTGGGCGAGGCTCAGAGGCTGCACTGCACGAGCACACACCAGCTAGCAAAGGCGCACGGACGGAATGGAACCAAAAATGGCGGAGCCGTGCCCGCGCTTATAAAGGCTGCCGGCCGGAGGCGAAGAAGGGATCTGTGGTGGGCCCGCGTGTCAGTGGGCCGGTGTGGCCGGTACCTCGTGACCTGCCTAGGCCCACCTGTCAGAAGGTGTAGCGGTTTCTGTGGACAGCATCCGAATCCGTTCCGTTGAAGCGCTTGCATTGCATGCAGAGCAGGTAGAGGAGAGTGAGACGACACATGGCTTAGCTTATCCACGAGGATTTAGGAATAGATCCCCATGCTAATCACACCGCCAGCACGGCAGGCACAACACAACCAGACGACTTGACTGAATCATATCATATCGCTCATGTGCTTTCAGCGAACAATCTCAGGACTTTCACCGGAATTCGCCATTTGGGCATCTGTGATTCTAAACGACTTCTGACAGGACTTTCCATACGAGTTTCTGTTAAAGATGGAATCTTAGTAGTAGTAGATTAAGTAAGCTAAGCAGAGAGTAGACTTGACTGAATAATATCATATCATGTGCTTTCGATCAGCAAACAATCTCTGGACTTTCGCCGAAATTAGCCGAAAAAAGGAGTCCTGCTGGTGTTGAATTTGTTTACATGTGTGATTCTAAAAGACTTCTGACAGGACTTTCCATACAAGTTTTCTGTTAAAGATGGAATCTTAGTAGTAGATTAAGCTAAGCAAAGGGTGGTGCATCAGTGCTAATCCCGGTTAAGATATGGAGGACGGACGCTGTCGTTGCGGTCGTCGTCACCGTCACCGACGACGACGACTTGCCTGGGAGAATTTCCGGTGCAGTGGCACTAGCGTCGGGCTAGCTACCAGAGAATAAACGAGTGCCAGACGATTCATTTTGGACAACTAGTGGACAGGATCCATGGCTGGATGCACACCACAAAGCCATAGCTCATTAACGAAAAAAATCTTTACAAGGTGACTAGCTGGTTGCCTTGCTTCTGGTGCAATAGATCGATGCATGGTCGTCTCGTTTCTCACCGGATTGGAGAGCGAGGATTAGATAGAGTTCGTTCTCTCCTTTGTCCTTTGTTGTGAGCTCAGACAGTTACTTCAGGAGGAATTTGAGCCACAATAATATTCTCCAGGGATTCCATGGTTAAATTTGAGTGCAGATAAAGATGGTACCTGCTAGAATCTATCATCTCTCTGTGAATTGAAGTGAATTAAAATGATTCGGAGGTTGTGTGCTGTACCTAATGACAGCGGCCTCCATGAAGAGGGATAGATAGATAGAGCTCCAACCATAGAGCAAATGAGCAAGACCACAAGTTCATCTTTATGGTTCTGTAGAGTTCCAGACATACCGCGTCCTAGAAGAAGAACACATCATCTCACTCAAGTCTTGTTCACTATCATCGAATTAGGTAAGCAGATGCATCACACCGAGTACTGGAATTAATAGTGATCAGAACAGCAACTACCTGTGTTCTATCCCCATTGAGACGAAAGATATCTATCTATGTGATGTTTATCTTGAATGGATTGATATTTAATTTGCAAGAGCAACCCTGCAGCAAGGGGATCATTAACTTTTGCCATCCGGATGAGATCAGAACAGCAACTACCTGTGTTCTATCCCCTTTGAGACGAAAGATATCTATCTATGAAATGTTTATCTTGAATGGTGATATTTAATTTGCCTAGCAACCCTGCAGCAAGGGGGCATTAATGGTGGCAAATGACATGTTGCAATGGTGGTTGCAGTGGCAAAAATTAAAAGTGCCAAAAACATACTAAACCCTTTCTCACTAACGAGGCTAGATGACATGTTTGTTTATGGTCTTGTATCAACATGCTAATAGTTTGAGCTCAAATGGTTTTAATGGATTGGTTTCTACTATGGGACTTATTTAGATTGGTTGCAAATGGATTGTCCTATTAATGGTTTGGGTTTGGTTTGGATTAAAAGAAAACAATTTACTTTGGTTTGGATTGGGTATAATTGGTTTGGTTCTAACGACGGGCTAAGCCCATGGATTAGAATGGTTGCCGTAAAGGAAACCACGATTGGGTCGGATCCGGTTGCCGCCGGTTGTGTTGTTGGCGCGAGCAAACCCAAAGCTGCCGCGTTTGTCCGACATATAAACACGGCCACGCTCGGCGAGCAAGCAAACCGATGTTGAAACTGTTTTGATGAATCATCGTCTTGGAGTGGGTTAAAACCGTGGTTTGCACTTTGGTTTTGTTTTTGTAGTGAAATTGCAAATGATCCGGGTTTGGTTTGGTTAGTTAAGGTGAAGTAGTGGGATGCTTTGGGTTGGTTTGGGGACGCGCGGCGGCGGATGGACCTTGTTGGTTTGATTTGGATTCGGTTTGGATTCCAAACCATTAGCAGGCTGAGTCTTGTACAACTTGCACTACATGAGAACACGATTTCTGGTCAAGAAAGGCTAGTTCATTCACATGGAAAAGCTGGTGTCCATCATGGTGTGATATTTTTCGCTATCCACAGGAACGACAGTACAAGAAAAAGAAAGAGTGAAATCCCTAATGGCATATATACCACCACCAAACTATTCATGATACATTTTTTTTTGGCTGATCGGAGCACCATAGCAAAATCCGACTGTAAAAATCAGTCATCCACAAAGATATATACTTGGTTTCCATGCATGTTCAGCGATCGAAACATCACACTTAATTCCACTTCACTGTCGTTGGTTAATTAGACAAAGATATATATTGGCATCGCCGCGTTACTAGTCCTAATTAATGAACGAGAATACAACCTCCACGGGTTACGCCTATATGTATGTATAAATACGTACAGTTGGAGTAGTAAATAATCCAACGCGCAGGTTACTAGCTGCAACCGGAATGGAAACACATCATCGCTCATGAGTCTGCTTTTGTGTATACGTCTTTGCATGTTGCATTGTAAGTTGTTTTGGCTTTTCATATAATAACCTGAAGAAGAAATATATATGGGTGTAGTGCTAGACTGCTAATTAACTAGTGTGTGTGCAGCCATTATGGAAGACAAGGCAGGAAACAGACAAACAAGGGAAAAAGGGTTTGAGAAGACATGAAGGAAGCCCTCCATGAATGCAGTGCAAAATCAGAGCCATTATCCTAAATCTCGGTCGTTGTTGCTTTCAGATGAGGGTTTTGCAGTGCAGCAGCCTCAGGCTCTGGGCCACAAAAATTTTGGCCGGAATTATTGGCGTAGCTGGTCCCACGGCCTAGCAGTGACGTGGAGAGCCAAGAGGCACATCTCTGGTCGGACACTTGGTACGAGCCATGGGGCCTACCCGTCCTTGTGCAGTGGCAGGACAGGAGCAGAGCAGAGGCGAATCTCTTGTCCGACTCTATCCGACGCGCTGCCGCCGGTGGGTCGGTCGCCGGAGCCCGGAGCCAGCCACGCGGCGGCGGATTGGAGATGATCAGATCAGCTGATTGATTGGAGCGAGCCTAATCCTTCTTGTGAGTTGCATGCCACTGATTGTTGAATAATTAGGAGATCAATCATGGGCGAGACCTGGATTATTGTCAGAGGTAGATGACTGACGTGCGTGAAATGCAGGCAATAGCTGACTGACGTGCCTGTTCGTTTTGTGCCCACAGTCTATAGAAAAAAAAAAAAAGACACTACTCCTCCTAGTTATAGGATGCGAATGTGATTAGAGTTGAATTCATTCTAGTGCGATTAATTTGCATATATATGAGCGTTGCGTGCGTTGGGCGCTTCGTCTTGGATGAGCAAGAAGGGACAGGACATGGTGGTCTATTGCCGAAAGGCGAGGTTCCGATAACATGCATATTCATGCATATCGCTGTTGCTTTGGCAAATGCATGATAGACGAGACGACGAATATTCATCCATCCTCTGCCTCGCTCGGAAAAGATCATACAAAATAGTAGCAATTGGTAGTAGACAAGTAGGAATCGGTGTGGAAGGATGGACAGGGGCAACATGCTTCCGATCCGATTCGTTACGCCGAAACAAGCTAAGGCCACGTTTGGATCGACAGGGGCAACATCAATTAGCTTCGCCGTTATCATCGTTTCCCCTGTATATTACCGTTCCTGCTTAGCGCGCTCTCTCTCGTGAAGATGCATGTGCATGGCATATATGAAATAAATAAAAATAACTAGTTGATGCGTGTGCACGAACACGATATATAAAAGCTTACGCGGCGGATGGATGGATAAAGCTTATGTATGCATGATACGTGGATGGATGACTAATAATATAGTAAAATTGGTTTGATATATCACTCCTGGGACAGAGACTAGAGTAGCATGATTTCATTCATTTATCATGGACAAGTCCAAATTGCATGCAATTGGAGATGATGACTTGGATGCTATATTATTGTGTTATTATCTATGATGACCTACCTCTGCTTCCTATGCATCGTTTTGATTGAATCGTCTGTTAGTTTTCTTCCCTCTCTTTTTTGTTTCTTCGCTACCGTACGTGCTTTCCTCGGCAGGTTGGGCCGCTTCTGGATCCATCGGGGAGGTTGGGCTGCCCCTTCTTCCCGATCCATCGTGCCCGACCGCTGCTTAGTCAGCTGTCCTCTCACCGGCCCATTCACGTTCACGGAAGTGTGGGCCCGTGACAACGTGTGCCACCTATCCATCCATCCGTTGGATTGCAATTGTGGCAAAATAAAGATAAACAAATCTGAAAACCATCCCTGCTGCTGCGATTATCGTTCCGTGCGCCGTTGAATTCCCTTGAAAATTCATTCCGTTTTCCCTTTGGATTTGCTCTAGTAAATGAACAGTCCAGTGAACAAATTTTTTTGGCCATTCCAAATGTCACACCTCCATTTTCACGTTTCAATCAGTTTTGGTTGATTTGATCGCAAGAGAACGCAAAAGGTACGCTACACCTACTCACGTACCAGTGCTACGCCTACGACTTTGTTGCGTTGCGTGCGAGCTCTCCAGTCAGCCCAGGCCCAGACCAGCCCCGTCCCGGCCCGGAAGGACGCACCCAGCTCAGCAACGGCTCGCCCCTCCGCCCCTTCCCAAAAAAAAACAAACCGAACCGAACCACCGCCCGCTGCTTGCTTTCCTCTCAACGCCAGCTACGCCGAGAGAGACCAACCGCCGCCACCGGAATGGCGGGGTGACCAAGCCCACCCACCACCGGACAAGACAGAGAAACCGCCGCCGCCGCCGCTGCCGCCGCGACCCACAGGACACCGAGTAGCGGAGGGGATCCATTCAGCCAGCCAGCCATGGCGAGCGACGTGCCCATGAGCCCCGAGCTCGAGCAGGTGGACGGCGAGATCCAGGACATCTTCCGCGCGCTCCAGTGAGTCAGATCCCTCTCCCTTCCCCCTTCTGCTTCCACCAATGCGCTCCTCTTCGCCCTCCTGGCCTCGGATTCAGTCGCGCGGCTGGACTGGACTGAGGAGATGCTTCTCCCTCCTCCGCGGCGTCCGGCGCCCGGATTTCGCCGGGTCCCGCTCCAGTCGCAGGCTCGCAGCCAGTTCCTTTATATACAGCTACTACTCCCCAGCTGCTTCCTACGTTCTCAATTGCGTTTCGTGCTGCTTGCTCCAGAAATGGATTCCAGAAGATGGACAAGATCAAGGACTCCAGCAGGCAGTCCAAGCAGCTGGAGGATCTCACCGCCAAGATGAGAGAGTGCAAGCGGTACGTACGTGTCTGCCTCAACTCAGCCAGCCCCGTGTCTTTTTAAGCTAAATAACGCGTGCATTGCTATTCCTGACTCGAATCAGAGACTTCAGATCTTCTTCTTCTTCTTGGACCCAACATGGAAGCACTTTGAGACTCTTTAGTTAGCTAATAAAGTTAAACACCCTGCTATCTTTTGCAGCTTGATCAAAGAATTTGACCGTATACTCAAGGATGAGGAGAAAAACAACACTCCTGATGTCAACAAGCAGCTCAATGACAAGAAGCAGTTCATGGTTGCTACTTGTTTTTTCCCTTCACATTTAATTGGTTTTGCTATTTGTTGCTTTTGGACACGGGTATAAATAATTATGTTTCTTGTGTGCTATTACAGATCAAAGAACTCAACTCCTATGTAACCTTGAGGAAAACGTAAGTATAAGCCTTTCCCTTTTATCTGTTTATAATGCCCTCAGATTGAAGCATTCTATCTATATTTCAAAAATTCTACATTGAATCCCTTTATTTGCAAATTAATGTCAGCAGTGTTGATTTTTCTCTGTTGAGATTCACTTCATGCTAAGACGTGTGTGTCCACTGCATCTTTGTTCGTGTTGCAGGTACCAGAGCAGCCTTGGTAATAAGAGGATCGAACTGTTCGATACCGGTAACGACCAAGTGGCTGACGAAACTCCAGTTCAAATGGCATCAGGTAGGTGGTTATCAGTAGCTCCTAACAATATCCTCTTCAAACATCATAGGTGTTAAGTTTCTCACAAATGTACCTGGATGGTTCTACAGAAATGTCAAATCAAGAACTCATTAGCGCTGGAAGGAAACAAATGGACCAAACTGACCAAGCTATTGAGCGCTCAAAGATGGTGTGCAACTAAAATTTTCTTTTTTACACAACAAGCAGAATTCTGGTATTGCTTAGAGAGCACAAAAGACTCCATATACTCGGGAAGCCTCCATAAAAAGAGAAGAAAAGAACAATAACCCTCTTCAGCTCTTCCATAATGGATTTTAATGGGACCATTTTCTTGTAGGTTGTAGCACAAACTGTTGAAGTTGGAGCTCAGACTGCTGCAACTCTGTCACAGCAAGTAAGTTTTCTTGAATGGTGATATAGCCTGTTTGTTTACAACCAATTTTTCCATCAAGTTTTTGCCAAGCTCTACAGGGACCTATTGATCACAAAACTTTTGTAGTGATGTTTTTTTTTTGGTGTGGGTGTGTCATTTTCACAAAGATTTTTTTAGACCAAAGAACAAAGTGGTTCAATTTTTCCTAGGAATGAATATCAATCAATCTCGATGTTTTCCAGAGCAAATGTAGCTTCTCCTTTTATATTAGTAGTATATGCTTCAGGAACTGGACATGTTTGTAAAGGCAGAGTAGATGTTCTGTATGCAATAAATAGTTAATATTTAGAATCTGGTTTCTTGATCTGTTATATGTATAAGTTACATTTTACCTGTATAATTTGTTTCCCAAGGTCAACATGACAACCATCCATATGCTAGTGTGATTGTTATCTGAATATCATTTCATCATTTTTTTCAGACAGAACAAATGAAGAGAATAGGCAATGAGCTAGATTCTGTCCACTTTTCACTGAAGAAGGCTAGTCAAATGGTGAAAGAGATTGGCCGTCAGGTTCTCCATCGCTCTTTAGCACTCAAATGCTTGTTTTTTTTGTTACCTCTATGTGGCTGGATTTACAATTTTTTTTTTTATTTCAGGTTGCTACTGACAAATGCATTATGGCGTTCCTGTTCCTGATTGTCTGTGGTGTTATTGCAATAATTGTTGTCAAGGTATGTTGTTGACTCCATGAAGGTGTCATTCATTCAGTTTAGGGAACAGAAACAGAATCCACATCTATGAGTAAAACTAGTACCAGTAGCCAACACCTTTGGGAGTGCAAATCCATGTGGGTCGGGTTAGTTATGGCCCCTATCAATATTCAATAACCATTACCCTTCTTTCTGACAGATTGTCAACCCACATAACAAGAACATCAGAGATATTCCAGGGCTGGCACCTCCCGCCATGAACAGGAAGCTGCTGTCCATCGACGCCGTAGGACTCTGAGTGTTGTGAATGGCTGCCCCCTGCAGCACAGTGCAGCGCAGAGCCACGATACATGATTTCGCGATTCTTTTGTCCTTGTATATTGTTTCATGCTGTTTACGCCAGCCATTCTTTCCTTATTGCATTGGTGAGTAGTAGCTTCAGGTTTCTAGCGGCACCCTCGTTATTTATTTGCTTGTGAGCACCGGCTTTCTTCTGGTTGTCTGTTGTATACGCGGTAGTGATGTGAATGTGAGAATTGAGATTCTTCATGGTTCATTTTGGTGAGTCGTGACCCTGGTTTGTCACTTGTGAGCTTGTGGTGAAGGTTCTCACTTCTCAGCTTTGGATGCGTCTCTGTTTCTTTTCTGCTCGTGCTGGTTCTTTGAATGCTTCAAACTGCAGCACCACTGTTTTTCCTGTGCTTCTCTGTACTCGAAGACCAGGCGTTACGCCGCGTACGAGAAAGTGGATACAGAAACTGGTAGGTTGCATCGTGGGTTCCGATGGCATCATAAATTATTCACACTAGGTGAATACATAGTCTATTTTTATCTATAGTTATATGAATGAAACTATCTTAAATTAATTTTTTTATGGATAATTAAATGCATGTTAGTGGATGAAGCTATAAAAACTATCATAGTTACATATGCTATAGTTGGTTATAATTATAATTTCTAGTGGATTGTTGAGTGGATTATTGATGTGTATAACTTGCATGTTGAGAGAAATATTTTAATAGGTTTATCTTTATAGTAGTATAGTAGATTTCCTTCCTCTCAGTCGGCCTGAACGTTCAAGCTAAACACGCCGCTCTAAGTGTCTAGAATGCATCTAAGTGGTGTCCAGAAAACTTGCTAAGTAGTAGTTCCTATGTTTATCACATATTGCCTGAAAAAATACTAAATTTCAGGCATCTAAAATATAGCAACTCCCTAAATTATTCATGACAAGGAACCAGTCACACAACCAGGACCAATGGTGATCAATTAGGCGCCACTAATTACAAAAGGCGCCCGGGCAACAGCAAGCTCTCTTGCGCACCCCCAGGCATTACGTTGTCAGGTGTTTTCGTGGTTATAAATAATAAATAACACACACCCATAAACTCAAACACCCTACATTCGATCTGCAAGTTGGCAGATCTGCCTACAGAGGAGGCATTGAAGGGAGCTCGTCATCCTCGATCATCAGCAAATCAGCGAAGAAAGGATCGCCCAGACAATCTCCAGCGGACTCGTAAGACGCCAGGCGTTTCTTGAACGAGCGAAGCTCCCGCTCAATTTTGTTGCCTAGAGCCTAGCCAAAAGTGTTCACAGGGATAGAATTAAGAAACGCAAACACTGGTAGATTCCTTGGTTCACAGGATTGAAAAGCGGAGGGGAATGACGAACTAACTCACACGTGGTTTCAGCTTCAGTAGCACCATATCTACAAGGTAGATTAACCACACCACGTTTGTCTTCGGGAAGCTGCAATGCAAGTATAGATTCAGGACTATATCTGGCATCAAGTAACTTTTTCAAGGTAACTTCAACATCTGATTACTGTTTACCTGCCCTCCCAGTGTTCTTGGGTGATCTGTTTCATTCTTCGATATGTTTCTGCCTGAAAACAACGAGATGCAATGCGTTAGGTAAAGCACAAAATGATGTTTTAACATACTACTCAGGCAGATCAGAAGAAAACCTGCTTATCTCCCTTTTTCCCTTGAAATAGTGCAGGGTCCGGCAGAGAGGTCAAGGAAAAGAATGGCAGTCCCTATAACAAAATATCAAGTATTTGTAATTCCCTTCTATCAGTTGCAGCAATTTCTTATTTACACATGGCAAAAAGTTGTTGTAAAATTGTCAAATGATGAAAAACTTAAAAGACTAAAGGAATATTGCAAACTGTAGAAACAGCGGTAAATGCAATGCAAAAATGAAGAACTTAGTCTGTTGATAAGTACAGATAATTCGGGGGAGGCACCTGTGTTGATCCTGGAAAGAGTGAAGTCAATAATGGAAACATTCAGACCAAAAGTTCTTGCATGCATCCTCTTCCCTTGAAGAGTGAAACTGATCGTATGATTTGTGTCTGGAGTTTCATCCTGAGCCAAAAGAATGTTACCCCTGCCATGCCATGCACATAGTGGAGTTAACTAAAATATGAAATATAGAATTAGGTTGTGAAAGCTAAAGCACTTAGGTATTAAATATATTTCCATTATTTTTTTTGATAAAACACACCGCTTTCAATATACACAGTGATATTGGCTCTGAGATTTTAATTTAAGACATGAATCAACTGAAGCTGAGTTGAGAGAACAGACCAGTGCAAATCTCGATGTTCAAATTCACAAGCACTTTCAGCTACAGCTAAGGAAGCAGTAACCTGCATCAATAGAATGAAATATAACTTTGTAGTTGAGGTCACAAATGTATAGTATAATATATTATAAAATTCGCTATGTGGACCTGAACCAGTAAACTGTGAGCCTCTTTGTAGTCAACTAGAGCGAAACTTTCAAGATCAGTGCCACCATCAGCTAGCACAAAGACAATGTAGCACTGAAACAAAGATTACTTATGTAAGAGGTAAATTAAGAGGCATGTTCTGTTTCCCATGTTCCACCACAATGACATATATTTTGTTTCCCTAAGATGAGAACTTACCTGTTCCCTTGTAAACTCCTTTGGATGGTCATTTTCAGATCCACGTTCCACATCATAGTCTTCCCAAGCATGAATCAGAGAAGGGTCATAGAGTCCTTGACAGACACGAAAGCTGCAAGATGTATGAACTTGAGAGGCACTCAAACAAAGGCATTTAGTGTTATTGAAGTACCTTTGTATATAACAAATTAAAACTATTTGTAGTCAGGCTTCAATCATTTAGTACAATTTCTAGATAAATAGTGTTGTAGAATTTTGAAAGAATACAGGTTCTTCATACAAGCTATAAATAGTAAAGTTTTATGTATTTTCAAATTGTGAAGATAATGAAAGGCACATACTCTTTTGTCTCAATGAAGCCATTGCATGAATTTGTTTTAACATCATCACCCCGGTCTGCTCTCAGATTATTAAGCGTTAGAGAAAGTAAGACTTCCTCAAGTATTTCTTCCGATCTCTACAAAACATAACCACCTCTCATGAGTACCAAACAAATATAGACCAGATAACACTAATTAATGAAGTGAACCTTCTGGCTTTCTCCGTTGACTAACAAGTCTCCGTCAAAAGGTACCACTTTGCACACTGTTGTTCCGACCCTGTAGGCCTCCCCATAGGTCCCCTCACCCAGCTTCTTGATGCTGCCTGGTTCACTATCAATGACAATATCATTAACCAACGGTAAACCACAAAAGCATCCAGAAAACAAAGGCATAGTATTTATGTTGAAAGGTTGAACACCTACCAATAAGCAGAGAATACTTCAGCCAGGGTGACTGGTGCAGACTGCCTGCAAACCATAAGGAGCTGCTCAAAAGCAGACAGAGCTTGACCATTCCATGGAATGCTGTCGTCAACAGGCTCCTCCTTTATGTCTACTTTACCGAATGATGTAATCAGGTTGTCTTTTGCAGTGCTCTTTAAACTGATATCGGTGTAGCCTACAGGGATACTGTTGTTACTGAGGACTGATGGTAAGATGGGTGTCTCCATAAGCTTGAACAAGGGCTCGGATGACGCATGTCTTGCTCTTGCAATACTGGAAATTTTCCACCTCTCCAGAATTGCAGGTAGATCATGAATTATGATACTCTCCTTCATCTCTTTGTTCCACGAGGCAAAGTTCTTAGGAGAAGGACTTTCTTCCATGAGATCAAAAGCATC
This sequence comes from Hyparrhenia diplandra, assembly GCA_015847255.1. Classification (NCBI taxonomy): domain Eukaryota; kingdom Viridiplantae; phylum Streptophyta; class Magnoliopsida; order Poales; family Poaceae; genus Hyparrhenia; species Hyparrhenia diplandra. The sequence continues at coordinate 110,994 of JADLZK010004822.1, forward strand.
AACCTCTTCAAAATATGCCTTCTCCTTGCTAAAATCTGGAGGGCCACCCTGATGTTTCTTCTGTAAACAACATGGAAATCTTAACAAGAAACTAATTCAACAACATCAGAAAAAAATGCATGTAGAAATAGTAGACCCACCGCCCGGTTGCTAGGTTTGGGTGGTCGTTTCAGTGGTCCACAGGGTTTCTGTTGAAGACTTGTACCGGGTGCGACAAAAATACTCTCTCTCCCTCTGTATTCAAAACATTTGTTAGCTAAAAACTTACTTGAGACTCATATAATGCCGAAACTTGCTAGCAAGGTGAAAAAGTTTGTTTAGAGGTTGGCTCATAACAACCTGCCAGTACATCATAACATAGCAAGGAGAGGGATTAAATTAGATACCGAGTGCCCAGTGTGCATTCCTACGGCACTGGGTTACGTGCCCAGTGTGCATTCATATGGTGAAGATTGGCCATTTTTTTTTTTTTCAAGTGCAAAAATGTCAAGGAGCGCTGGTGAACAATGAAACGTGAAAAAAGAGAGAACTATGCTGAAAGGCTGCAATTCAGGTACTGAAACTTTCAGTTTGGTCCCCGGTGTGGAACAGCAGGTGTGCAATAGAAGATTTGATGTCCCCTGAGTTTGTGAGTCTCGGTTTGCAGTAGAATGTGTAATCTGTTATCCGATTGTTTAACTACTTATGGTGCAGGTATGTATGCCTCTAATCCGATTGAAAGTAAAGCTTCGCATCACACGAACATATCTGCTGACTGCTGCTGCTGAAGAGAAATGGAAGCTAGCAGGCGCACCTGATGGAGAGCGACCGGTTCCAGCTGGTCCGCTTTCGCGGCACGAAGCTCGGCCGCCGCAATCCGCTGAAGCTGGCCCTCCTGCGGGAACACGAAAAAGCGTCACCCAATCACAGCAGAGGCATCCAGCCCTAAATCCACAAAACCAGTGCGAAGCCGGCGAACGAGCAAGCGATTGGAAGCGGGCGGGAGCGCTCTTACGTCTCCATGTTCGTCCTGCCAGACGACTCCTCGGCCAGGCGACGACCGTACACGACGCCGACGCGGGGCGGCCGGGCCCGTCCACTAGCCACGATCTCCGACCACCGGTCGCCTGCGCGAGGAGAAAGGGCAAGCGGGTTAGTGAGCAGCGCGATCTCGCCGCGGGCGGGCGCAGCGGGCTCGTACCTTCTCGAGACGCCATGGGGGCTAGGGGCTTCGGCGGGAGGAAGGCGGAGGAAGGTGGGATTGGGGAGGAGGGAGGGGTCGAGCCTGGCAGGCGGGGTACTTTGAAATTGAATGAGCCTGGAGTGCGTGTGTGAATTCGAAGTCCGCGGCCGTTGGAATGGCCGATTGCGAAGCGGCGGGGTGGGTGCGGTGGCCGGCGGCGACGGGGTGCAGTGGAGTGAGGTTTCGTGGGCTCCAGAAGTATGGGCCGGGCTCACGGGAGCAGATCTCGTGGGCCTATACTAGCGGCGCCTCTAGAAATCACACAGGGACGTTAGCTTCCTCCAGTTCAACTAAAACCCTCCCAAAAAAAAAAAAAAAAAAAAAAAAAAAAAAACAGTTTTGTTGAAAAAAAATCGGAGCATGTAAGGCTGTGTTTAGTTCCCTAAAATTGCCTAAAAGTGAAGCTGAAAAGTATCGTAAAGCACTTTTCGTTTGTATAAGTAATTATTATCATTAGGCTCAAAAGATTATCTCTCAAGAAAGTACAATTAATTATTTGTTTATTTACATTTAATGTTCTGTCAAAAAAATCGATGTGACCAAAGATCTTGAGGCACTCTTCAGAGCCTAAATAAGCGAGGCCAATGTATCGACGAGCTCGAAGAATGTGTCCTAAACCATGATGATTGGTCCAGAACTTAACCCTAACCCTCGGTTACGGGTTACAACTGTACAGTAAAAACAAGGGTTTTTGCTATGGTACTCTCAAATAAGCGTGAACCGTCGATCTAGACGTCTTTTATCACATATTACTTTAGAGGAGGTAATATCAATATTATATATTTAATTATTTCTGATTTTTGGAAGGAAATGAAGTGTCCAAATATGTTGTCCATTTCTTTTGGAAAGTTTAGTGTTGACTTTTTCTTGAACGTGATGGAGAATTAGCAAAGACTTTTTTTTATTTACGTGACAAAGGTGTGTGTATGGTGAACATTTTGAACATGATATATACAGGTACGTTTTTTAGAACGTGATATGTACATGCGTGTGTACCATCGTGCTTTATTGTTTAACTTGTTTTTATAATAATGTGCTGATGGGAAAAATATGTAATCTTTGGTGCAAACAAAATAATACCAATATATGAGGTCCGTGACAACTTTCGGTACTTTGGTGTAATCTTTGTTTTTCTTACATGACAGCTAGCGTGATGCTTTTTAAAAATATCATCTCAATCGATCATTGTAACATAGTTTTAATCGTGTTGGCATAAGGTACACGTTCAACAATGTAATATGTTATCGTAATATACTTTAGATTGCCAAAATTCATTGCTAAAATTAACGTGTCATGTACTAATTCTTTTTATGCTGCGGGACCGTCTCTTGTTGATGGGTTTGCACGTCACTTTGCATGCAAAGGGAAAAAACAAGATGCATGCAGAGGAACAAAAAATAGGAAGGCCATGAGCCCATTTATGTGCCTCCCGTGATTTGGGGGATTTAAAATCTTTTTTTTATTTTCAGGTTAATTAATCAATTGAATAATATAAGAAAAAAACAACCACAATCAATGGCTCAGATTTGTTTGAGGTATTACCTCCTAACAAGTAAATGGTGTACCTTAGCATTGCCCTAAAAACAAATCTTAGTGAGATCGTGTCACTTTCACGGAAATCTCACTTCTTACAACGGTCCAAATGGCAACTCTACGCAAGCAACGCGTACATTGCACTATCAGATTTACAGGCGTGGAAGGTTTCTCCTGGACATTGCCAATTTGCCATTTGGGCCTTACTTCTGAACAATCTTTACAGCCCCGGCCAGAGATGTCGCGCCGCTGCCAATCCAAAAACACAAGCGGTGTCTAACGGCCGACGCACCAGCAATTCCAGCAAGCAGCAATGATTATTGCCTCATCGATGCCGGCCATGGTGCGTCCTCGAGCTTCCGGCCGCGTGCCTGCGAGAATGTTCGTGCCTCGCATGGGAGAGGAGCATGTCGGACTGTGCTAGCCGCCTGCTGAAATCACTGCTGCCGCGATGGTGGTTATCGCCCTGTAGAAATGTTCCGGTCATCAGAAGCCCACAATTAACTGCTGAATGTATAGCATCTATAGTGCAGGTACTTCACCATTCTTAGATTTATATCTTGTTGGTTTGATCTGGCTAGAAGCTCAATTGTCTCGTCCATCTCCATGGTCTTCTGTTGAAGGTTGTCTTTCTCCAACTACAATATGCACACAGTTTAGCATGTTCGAAGTCAGGTAGTAAAAGTTTTGGAGGGAAGTTCTATGGCGCAGAAGTATTTTCTGAACCTGTAACATTTCAATCTGCGCTTCCAGCATCTGCTCCCGTTGCTCAAGCTGTTCAACGAGCAGTTGAGCCTCCAATAGGTCTGTCTTTCTTTGGTCCATGGCATCAAGCAACCTTCGAAGTTGAAAGAAACAAAATCCCAGCATGTTCACTTGATTCAGTAATTCCAACTATAAGCAAAATGATCACATGAACAGTTCAGGAATAGAAGTTTCACCTGTCCCTTTCCAGAATGAGACGACCAAGTTGTTCTTTCAGCGCTTCAAGTTCTGTATCCTTCAGTGGCAAAACAGATGAAAAATGAGGAACACTATCTCATTGTATGATTCAACTTAGTAAAACACAGATTTGTTGGTGGCATACCTTCGCCTTCGATTGCTCAATTTGTTGCTGGGATGCTATCAGCAACTTTTGCAGCTCTTCTTGGTCAACCAAATTCTAGACATGTGAACAACAAATATCACCAAGTGAACAACGGTATAACAATAACAATAACCCCTAAATATTTACAGCTTGGAGACTTGGAGAAACTTCTGCTACTTACAGCATAGTTTGTCATATCTAGTTTGACACCAAGCAGTTCTCTTATAATATCATGCGTCATGGTATCCACAGCAGCTAGTCTTGATGTTAGCAAGCAAATCTATGGTCGAAGGAAAAAAAAAGCACAAACTTTACGGGAAAGTAGCTGAATATTGGACAATAAAATAGTCTAAATTATAGTTAAACATGACAAAACGGAGCATAATCACTTGTATCTTATTTCCCAGAGAAATGATAAGCTATCAAAATTTCTTCAAGGAAATAATCTTTCCCAGTGCGGCACAAAACTGTAAGCATTCACGTCATTAGCCCTTTCTTTTTAAGTAAATAGATGGCACCTGATATCATAGTATAAGGCTATAACTAGGTAGCATGGCATTTGAATTCAGACCAGATGGTGAACCTCATTGCAATCTGAGGACATGTACAGAAGCAACATTGTGATAGTGTGTCAACCTGACAATGGTTTGGTTTGAACCGTTTTTTTTGCTTGGTTTTACAAGTGGTTTAATTTGGTTTGCTTCAAAACGGTTTGACATCTATAATGGTTTGGTTTGGTTTGGTTGGTTTAATAGTTTTAATGGATGAGAACGGTTTAACAACAATAAAGTGCAACCGCTAGCTAAAGCGATGCCGCCTGCAACTGCTAGCTAAACCATTTAGCTGATGGTTTGGACGAATGAGTCAATGGTTCGGATTGGTTTGGTTTTTTAAGTGTAGTATAGTGTAAATGGATTGGTGTGGATTTGGTCTGGTTCTTGAACCATTACCAGGTTGAGTGTGAGACAATATATCATGATTGGCCAGTCACCAGTGCTAAATAATTCAACCCAGACTACTACAAAAATGAAGGTCAAAGGAACACACGTTACCTCTTTCTGTTTGCAACTAACCAAACCTTCTAGTTCTTCAATTCGTTGGCGTGCTACCAAGATTTCTTGATCCTTCTCAGAGTTCATTTGTTGAATAATGCTAGATATGCACCGGAAAGGTGAGTTAGATCCTCTTGCTCGCCCTGAAGGCTTTTCAGTTTTGGCATGGACAGTCTCAGAACTAGATTCATGCGGACCAAACTTCTGTCTGGAAACCATGTGCTCCATTTCATGGTACTGCACAACAAGAATTAGTAGCACACAGACAGTAACGAATAGACACAAAACAATATAGGTAGTACTCCATACCTTCTCCTGAAACAACAAAGACTGTGCTTCCGAATGCAGGACCAACTCAGCAATATGCTCTTTGTATTGCCCAATCTATATGAATGAATCGCTGGTTTAGATGACTATTTAAGAGAAGAAAGAACTCAAAATCTCAAATAGTTGTACATAAGTTCGACATGAACCTCATCATCTTTACGCTTTGCTTCCAATTTGAGACCCTCAATCTTCTTTCTCGACATCTTGATGTGCAAGAATCTCAGCTTGCAGTCTCCTACATCGAAGATGCCATCAATTGAAACAAGTTCATAAAGACCCCTTATGGGTGCCTCATGACAACAAGCAATTCAATTGAACTCTTACTTTTCTAGATGACATTTCCCTGACATGATTCCTCAGTAGCATCACATTTTGGTGCTTTTTCTACAGCAAGCATGTCATCAAAATCTTGAAAATGGGCTTCAGATTGTTTATGTACTTGATAGCTCCTTACTTCCTCTTTAAGGTTGCGTACCTTCAGCAAAAATAAGATTATGTGATAGATAATGCTGTGCAACAAACTAGAGTCTGACTCTCGAAGTTCACACACCAATGCTTGCATAGTTCTGAAAAGGTTAAATCTAGTGGAAAATGAAAATTTGTGGTACTCTTGTGCTACATGCATTATAATCACTATTACAAAATGTTTATAGTAGTCATGTATGATAGATATTACTAGGAAAGCACAACCAACAGGAACCAGCAAGAGACTTGACTGCTGGTCTCCTCTCTGTAAATTGCTTGGAAACAACCAGCAGGAGACTTGACAGCAGTCAAGGTCTCCTCTCTGTAAATTGCTAGGAAAGCCACTAATTGTGGCCCTATAAATTTATCCAGCAACCCCCCACTTATGGGTGTGGTGTTTCCCTCTATTATTCTACATGGTATCAGCCTAATTAGATCCTTCCACTTCTGCTAGTCTTTTTCTTTCTCCCACCTGCGCCTGGGCACCTCTTCTTCCCTGTGCACATCCACCACCCACCATGACAGAGGCCTCAATGACCAGTTCCACCCTGTCCTCCATGACCAGCGGCTCCCTGGGATCCGACGTCTCCTCCCATGGGGTGCAGCCGCTGATGCTGCATCCCTACTCCAACATCAACATCAAGGCCCAAGTCCCCTTCACGTTGGAACTGAAATCCAACTATCGGAAGTGGGCGACCTTCTTCAAGGTGCTGTGCGGCAAGTTCGGCATCCGCCCGCACATCGACGGCACGGCGCCTCCCCAACCTGCTGATCCCGAGTGGGTCATCACCGACTCCTGCATCCTGTCCTGGCTCTACGGCTCTGTCGGCGACTCCGTCCTCGACCTCGCCTTGGCGGACGACCAGACTGCCCGGCAACTCTGGCAGGCCATCGAAGAGCTCTTCAACGCCAACCGGGAGCCTCGCGCGGTTCTCCTCCTCGAGGAGTTCCACACCCTGACGCAGGGCGACTCCACCATCTCGGAGTACTGCCAGCGTGTCAAGTCCAAGGCTGCTGAACTTCGTGCCGTCGGCCACGTCATCGAAGGTCCCGCGCTCGTCCTCGCCATGCTCCGCGGCCTCAGCCCCCGCTTCGCCAGCACCGTTGACGACATCACCAACGCCACTGTCCTGCCGTCGTTCTCCCGCGCCCACGACATGCTCGTCTTGAAGGAGATGCGGCTTGCTCATGACGCGAAGACTGTCATCAACACTGCCCTCCTCACATCCGCTGCCTCCGGCTGCACCAGCCCGGGCGGGTGCCGCTCCACCTCCTCTGGTCCCTCCTCTGGTGCCTTTGGCGGTGGGCAGCAGCCCCCCTCCAGACCTGGCAGCGGGTACAGCCACAAGAAGAAGGGTGGTGGTGGTCACTGGAAGAAGGGCGGTGGCGGCGGCGGTGGCAGCAATGGTGGGCGCGCTCCCTGGCAGCAGCAGGGTGGCGGCAGCAGCTCCTCCTACCGCCCCATGGGCCCCTGGATTTGCTATAATCCTTGGGCACCACAGGGCCAGCAGCAGGGCAGGCCACAGCTGGGGCAGCCCACCAGCGGCTGGCGTCCCGGCGTGCTTGGGCCCGTGCCTGCACGTCTCCCCGCCACCACCAGCGTGGGAACAGCAGCAGCCGGCATGGGATCAGGCGGGGCTCATCGCTGCCCTCAACCAGATGGCCGTTCAGAACCAGGCATCCTGGGTCATGGACTCCGGTGCTACTTCCCACATGAGCACCAACGATGGTATACTACTCTCCCGCCTCCCATCGTCTCTTTCCTCCATTACTGTTGGCAATGGTCAAAATATTCCTATCACTTGTCGTGGCGAGTCCATGTCCTAGTCGTTCCATCCCTTGTGCGCAACCTACTTTCTGTTCGTCAGTTCACTAGGGATAACAATTGTTCCATTGAATTTGACGCTTTGGGTTTTTCTGTGAAGGATATACAGACCCGTCGCATGATGCTTCGCTGCAATAGTGCCGGCGACCTCTACACCATGCCTACAGCCCCGTCAGCACCCCACGCCCACCTCGCCATCTCCAGCGACCTCTGGCATCATCGCCTTGGCCATCCTAGCTCCTCTGCCGTCGACACTCTTAGGCATAATAAGTTGATCCATTGTAATAAGGCAGCCAACAGCTTATGCCATTCATGTCAGCTTGGGAAACATGTGCGTCTCCCGTTTTCAGTGTCTCGTTCATCCAGTACAATGCCATTCGAACTCATTCACTGTGATGTTTGGACATCTCCTGTCACTAGTGTTGCTGGAGCTCAGTTTTACCTCGTCTTACTCGATGATTTTACTCATTTCTGCTGGACATTTCCGCTCAGCCACAAGTCCGAGGTAGCCACCCACATCTCCAACTTCTGCAACCTAGTACAGACCCAGTTCAGCCTTCCCATTAAATCCCTACAGGCTGATAATGGCAAAGAGTTCGTAAACAATGCCCTCACCACCCTCTTCGCCTCCCGCGGCATTCACTTACGCCTCTCCTGCCCTTACACCTCCCCACAAAATGGCAAGGCCGAACGTATTCTCCGGACACTAAATAATATCATTCGCACTATGCTTCTCCATGCTCACATGCCTCCCTCCTTTTGGGCTGAGGCCCTCGCCACGGCGACCTATCTACTCAATAGGCGCCCAAGCTCCATTTGTCGAATAACATCCCTTACACATTGTTGTATGGTTCGCCACCGGACTACTCTCACCTCTGTGTCTTTGGGTGCCCCCGCTATCCCAATATGACCGCCCACGGCTCGCCACAAGTTGGCACCCCGTTCCACAAACTGCGTCTTCCTCGGTACCCCTCCTCCCATAAGGGGTATCATTTGTTTTTGACCTGTCCACGCGTCGCATCATCATCTCCGCCATGTGGTTTTCGATGAGACATGCTTCCCGTTTGGTCTTACCTCACCCGCATCGTCTTCCAACGATTTGGAGTTTTACTCGAGGCTTCGGCCGCGCCGGTACCTTTGCACCGGCTGGCGCGGGACCTCTCCCACGTTGTGTTCCCCAATACACAGCCCCCGCTCACCTGGAGGAGCTCCACGCACGACCCCGCCATTCTCATGCGCGGGCCCGTCCCGGCACCGCCTCCCACGGCCGGCGGGCACCACCCGACTCCTACGGCGCCGCGGTAGTGGTGGCCCGGGCCCCTTTGGCGGCCCCGGTCGCGCCACCGCCATTCCCGTAATCGACGACCGCCGCGTCGGGCGTGTGTTACAGCCGGTGGGCACCGTCACCCCGCCTCTCCTCCCTCCTCCCCCGCAGGCTCCGGCCCGCTCACCAGGCACGTGACAGGCTCCCTAAAGCCGGTGGTTCGACACGGCCAGCACGGCGCCGCCCACGGCCAGTGGCTATCGCCTCTCGCCGTGTCCCGCCGCCGGAACTACCGGCGCTCGCCCGATCGCATGATGGCGCGCAAGCCATGGCGGATGAGTACGAGTGCCCTCATCGATAACGATTACCGCAGCTTGTTCTCGACCACCGGCTACATGTTGTGACCGGGCAAGTGGATTTATAAGCATAAATTCCACTCGATGGCTCTCTAGCCCGTCCACAAAGCGTTGGGCGGTCCGCGGCCATCACCGGACGCACGGCATCGACTACAATGAGACTTTCAGCCCCGCCGTCAAGCCCGCAACGATTCGCGTCGTCCTCAAGATCGCTGCCTCCCGCTGGCCTATACACCAACCGGGCGTGAAGAATGCCTTTCTTCATGGCCACCGACGAGACCGCTTCCACGCCAACAACCACCGGGCTTCGTCGACCCCGCTCATCCCGATCATGTGTGTCTTCTCGCGGCGCTCCCCACGGCCTCAAGCGGGCCCCGTGCTTGGCACCCGGCTTTCGCCACTTTCCTTGGCGGTTGGGCTTTCGCTTCGGCTCGCCCGACACCTCCCTCTTCGTCCCTCCAAGTGGGGGTGACACGGCACACCGCTCCCACGCCGACGACATCATCCCGACGACCTCGACACCGGCCCTTCTTCAAGACATTATTGAGCGTCTACACTCGAGTTGGGCCATGACGGATCTCGCGACCTCCACCACTTCCTCGGGATCTCTCGCCACGCGCTCCTCCGACGGGCTCTCCCCGCCCCCACGGCAGTAGATGCGCTGGATCTTCTGGCGGCGGGCATGGCCGAAAGTGTCACCGACATCGACACCGCTGACACTCGTGCCAAGTCGCTACCGATGGTGCCGCAGCCGCCGGCCCGGCCCGAGCACAGAGTATCGCAGCGCCCTCCCACACACGCCGACCGCCCGGATCTAGCTTATGCAAGGCGCCAGCGTGCCCTGTTCATGCACGATCCCCGGAACCTCACCTTGCGCCGATCAAAGCGCATTCTTCACGCCAAAGGTCCCTCGCCGGCCGGCCTCCACATCAAAGATCGGGCCAATCGACAAACCGGTGGCTTACTCGACGCCGACCGGGCCGGCCGCCCGTGATTCCCCGCCGCTCTACATCGCCAGGTCTTCCTCGAGAGACAACCTCGGTGTCCTTCCGGTCGCCTAAACGACAAAACCGCGGTCCCGGCCCAAAGCGGCGAGGCCGAAAATCGAATTGCTCATGTCGCCGCCCGAAGTGTTGCCGGGCTTCGTCGCCTTCTTCAGAACTACATGTTCCACCAAGGTTGCCACCGGTCTACCGCGTGACAACGCTCGGTAGCCGCCTTCATGATCGCCAACCCGGGCCCATCACCGCCGCAAGCACATTGAGATCGACATCCACTTTGTCCGAGAGAAGGTGGCTCGGGCGGCACGCGTTCCTCCATGTGCCGTCACAATATCGTCATTGATATCATGACGGCGGGACTTCCCCTGCATACCGCTTGAGGATTTTCGGTCCGCCCGGCGGCATCCGAATCCCGACGCTCGATCGCGGGCGGGTGATAGATATTACTAGGAAAGCACAACCAACAGAACCCAAGCCAGAGACTTGACTGGCCGGGTCTCCTCTCTCAGAAATTGCTTGAAACAACCGGCCAGAGACTTGGACAAAGTCAAGGTCTCCTCTCTCAGAAATTGCTAGGAAAGTCACTAATTGTGGCCCTATAAATTTATCCAAAGAACCCCCACTTATGGGTGTGGTGTTTCCCTTTATTATTCTACAATGTATTTATTTATGACAAGTTGCACGATGAGCAGAGAGAAAGCACAAAACGAAGGAGACCGTTGAATGTACCTCTTCCTCAAGAACAGTTACGGTTCCTTCAAGTTCATCGACAGATCGTTCAAGAATCTTAACCTCCTCCTCTTTTTCCTCAGCATAGATTTTACTAATCTCCGCAGTCTACAGAAGCATGACAAACACCCACTTTCAATTCAATTTGGAGTTGTGGATGGGAAAAAACTAATTACAAAATACTTACTTGACGAGCTTCAACAGCAGCAGCTTCACTTTCCTCAGCTAAAGCCATTGCCATCTCAAGCTTGTCCCTTAACTTAAATATCTCTGCCTGGAGATTTTCTCTGTCATCACTCATTACTTTAATGCTATTATTTAATTCTTCATTATCTGACATCAATTGACCCACTTCAGAACTATTTAGCAATAGTATTTGGCTCTCCAATCCCTGTATGACCTTAACTTTTTCTTCCAACAGCACTTCTGTTTCAGTGTTCTTCACAGTTTCATCTTCCAACATCACTCTCAGATCTTTGTTCTCCTTCAATAGCGCTGAAGATAAACTTTGAGATTGCTCTAACTCTGATCTTAAAATATTGAGTTTTGCATCATTTTCAGCCAGTTCTTCCTCAAGTACCTTTTGTTTTTTCAACATGATTTCCATTGTAGAAGTTTTCATGTCTAGTTCTCTTTTAACATTTCTAAGGGCAGTAGATATTTCATCTCTTTTATCTTTCGCGTTCGAGGTAAACTCTTGCAGTAGTTTAAGATCAAAAGACAATCCTTCTGCAACATTGCTCTTCCTGTCAAATTCTCTTCTGAGTGATGCATAGTCTGTACTATAATCAGATTGAGAAGGTTTGCTGCTACCCCACTGGCATGAATGCGATTCTACCTGTTGGCGAGCAGACCCACAAGCATTTGCATTTAGGTGATGGAACTGCTCTGTAGATCTGCCTTTTTCTTCTATAAGCGATACCATGTTCGCTATATATGATCTTGAGTCAATTATACATCCTTTCAAGTCTTGTCCAAAAGTAATAATCTCTGAGCAAAGAGCGAAGAGTTCTACCGTAGAAACACTTTGAATTTGCAGAAACGACTTCCTTATTAAAGAAGCAAGCTTTGCCATCTCTGTAACACACTCATTTATCTGTTGATGCAATTTGTCATACTTCTGGGATGTACAAGAGCTTGATGCTTCAAGTTCCTTCAACTCACCGATCAGAGAACTTTTCTCAGACAACAACAATTCCACCGCTTGCCTGCAATTCTCTCTCTCAAGTTTTAGTTCTTCATTGGCCTTCAACAAAGCTGAAAGCATAAGTTCAGCCTCTTCCATGGTTTCTTGAGCTGCCTCAAAATTTGAAAATAAGGTCAGAACCTTATTTGATTTGTCTTCCACAAGATGCATCACACCATCAAGCTTTGACTGCAAGGTTCGCACAATAAAATTCCACATTATCAATCAGATTTTCATAATCCAGAAAGAAACCGACAACTGGGGTGCATGAAAAGGCATTTCTGTGCATAATAAAGAATTTCAATCAAAACAAAATTAGTGTCATAGATTTTTTCTGATTTCAGTTTGTATGAAAGATAAAGCATTTTATACATATTTAGAAACATGAGTATATAGATTGTTATGTGCAGCGCTGTACTTGATCTTTAGATAACAGTCAATTTTAAAGGAGAAGGTCAAACTTTGTAAGTTTTGACTAACAGTCAAAGTAACTCTAAGAAGGTGTTAATTTTGTAGCAACTGCAAATATACTATAAGAGAATTTTCAAGGCATAATAGTCAAGGGCATTAGTGTAATCTCCTAGTCTAGGGATTCCCCCTTGTGCTCTCATGTACTCTATATGTAGTCCCATTATTTGTAACAAAAAATGAAGGCCATGGCCAAAACCTATATTGAAAGACTTCTCCCCACCAAAATATGCCTTGCTATGATGGACACAGAGAGTATATGCTAGCAAAAGTAGAATATGTATTTTGATGCAAAACAAGTTATGTGGCTGTTGCTTAGCTTGGAGTACCTGGTAATCTGGATTAGCTTGACTGGCTGCTGGTTGATTTTCATCACAAGGCAATTCCTCAATCATGTCAACTGAACTTTGAGGCAACACTAGGTCATCACAAGAATGTCCTTTTGCTCTTTCTGCAAAGACACAATTTTCTGCTTTCGAATTGTTCTTTAGTTCTTGTATTATACAATCCTTTTGGTGCAATAAACCTACTAGCTGTAGTTCTTCCTGAGAGCTTTCTTCATTATCCAATTGTTGAGCTTCTGTTATAGCAAGAGTTGCACCTTTTAAAATATGCAGCTTTTCCTTCACTTCCCTGCCAATTTTCTGCGCAATTTGTAGTTCAGTTTGAAGTTTGAAAATCATCTTTTCTTTCTCAATGCTAATTTTCATAGCCTTCTCCACATGTTCACTTACAGAACTATTACTGTGAGGAAATGAGCTAATCATATTATCAATATTCTGATATGCATCATCCAATGATCTACACCCATCTGTTAAGAAGCTTGTTAGATCAAAAATTGCAGCCTCCCATTCTTCAGATAAAGAAGCAATTTCTACATCTTTTTGCAACAATAATCTCTGAAAGCTTATTAGTTTCTTCAGCCATAAGAAACAGCTTCTCTTTGAGATCTAGATTTGTTCTTTTAAGGTTTTCCAATTCATCCTGTGATAGATGTTTACTTGAGTTCACTATTTCAATATCTTGGCATAATAAAGTCTCATCACACAAATGTATACCCCTCACTGGAGCTTTTTTTCATGGACATGATATGTGTCATCCTTCTCTAGAAAATTCAGCTGAGTCAGAATAGTGCTTTTGTCAAGTACATCATGTGAAGGCCCCATAGCTAAGTTGAAGCACTGAGACAATACACCATCATACTCTGATGTTGTTGTAGGATCCCTAAAGTCACTTGTTTCTGGATCATGCAAATGAGGAGACTCTGGATCTTCACTGTCAATTTCATAAGGTAATTCAAGTTGAAATGATTCTGAAATATTTGTTGTGCTCCCTGCTTGCATGAACTGTTCGTTGACATCGTCTGATAACAAATATGAAAAATCCTGCCCAGCTTGATCCTGTTATGAAGTCAAAATAACAGATAAATGTAAGCTATGTTTAGACCTAGGGTTATGGGTTATGCACAATGAAAGAGTAAAAATTCAACATGTTGCATTGCATTGATGCTAGTGGCCACAACATTCTCCTTTTCCTCAGGAGCAACCTGAAAATAGGATTAACGAATATGAGCATCAAGCATTGAGTTATTGGGGCTGTGCAAATGTGCAAATGTCATACGTACTTGATTTGTGCAGGGCTTCTGGTATTGTATCAGCTCACAGCGAAGCTTATTTACTTCACTGCAATCAACATGAATGGTAAATTGATCACTAGATTGTTTAAGGGCTCAGAAATAAGTAGATGTAAGGTGTGTAACAGTTAACATCAGCTGTAGATTGTGATAATCAGGAACTATATATGAATATACCTTGAGATAAGGCAGTTGTAAAATTACTTACCGAGCTAATAGAACATTGTTTTCTAAGCATGCATCCAGTTCCTTCCTGCAATTGCCAAGCTCCTTGATGAGCTCATCACCCTAAAACCAATCCATCCCAGAATTAGAAAATAAACTCAGGTCACTCTTCACTATATGTTGATGAAGCAAATTAGGTTAGCTTGCAAATTATCCTGCTTCCCCTTATGGGTTATAATATGATATTTCTCGATAAAATTTGGGCTAAGCTTTTGGCTTCCTTTGGAACAGAGAACAGGGACCACATCAATGCAAATAAGTAATAAACCAAAACTAATGAGAACACACCTGAGCTTCTACATTTTTAGGAGCTGCTGCGTATTTCTGCTCAAGAATATGAAGGAACTGCAAATAGAAAAGTATCAGAACAGCATGCTGGATTAAAAAAATTCCAGCAGGAAGAAGCTCTGGAAGGCTGAACATACATGATTCCGCAAAAGAGATATCTCGGTCAATAACATCTCTCTTTCCCCTTGCTTGTAGAAGTTCTGAAGCCTGTATGTCAGTAGAGTAGAATAAGCTACACTCACTTTCTTCAAAAGCACAAAATATCCCAAGTTACTATGTAAGTTTTCTGTTTGCAATCAAAATCATTAGAATTCAAAAATTTTATATTGCAATATTACGTCATAAGTTCCTCAATCAATCTCTTGTTTTCCAAAGCTTAAGTGAGTCAATTGAGGATTTTCATTGATTTGTTCTTGCAACAACTGAATCTCCTGGGACAATGCAGCATTTTCAACAATCGGGTGTAATCTTTGTTTTTCACCACGAAGTTCGAGCCTCTTCCTCAAACGCTGTGCATCAGACTCCATAAGGTTGACCTGTCAAAACAGATAGCTAGTATCAATATTGAACACATACAAAACTCATTCATATAAGAAGATGATTGTATGTTGCATATTTGGGATATAAGGGTGCACTGATTATTAGCCCTTCTTTAAGAAATTGAGACATCTGTAATAGAAAATAATAATACCAAACGGTTCAAGTGCTGTATTTCTGCTTCCAGCTTCCCAATCTTAGTCTCTGCTGATTTCTCTCTCCTGAGGCTCCCAGCCAAGACATGTTCTAGATGGCTAACCTGTTATTAATGTATGAGTACTTTAAGTTTTGCTATATGGTCACTATTATTTACCAAAATGAAAAATTATGCGCTGTGACCTTTTGCTTTAGGATATTCAGATCACAGTCTAGTTGATCATCTACTCCACACAAAGTTTTGAATTCATTGGCAAAGTCTGAATTAAGCAACAAGCTAGGTGACCCAGGACAATCTTTTTGCTTCTTCAAGCATGTCAGTTGACCCTGAGAGAGTGAAGTCACGCATTATACAAAGAATCACCTCTAATTCAGTAAGGGAGTTCTGAAAGGGGAAGAAAGCAACACTTACCTTTAGTTCCTCTATCTGTCTTTGTAAAGCCATAACATCTCCTGAAGCATCTTCATTTACTTTTGCCTAACATAAGTAAATGGATCCCTAATTAAGTCAACAGGGAAACATTCCCATATTTCTTAATAAAAGTGATATAATTGAAAAAAAAAAGTACATTATTTTGAATCAGCTTTGCACGTTGGGCAAACTTCAAGGTACTCAATGTCTCACTGGAAGAACTGCAATAGAGGTAATTCATAGATGACTGAGTCAAGCACATTGTGAAGTATCTAGAAAAACACTAAATAGCAGTTAGCGGAATGATTAATATAAAGATACAGAAGATGGATACCAGATAGATGGGCTGACATTGGAAACAATTGTTGTTTTAGAGTTCCCTCCAAGCGAATCCTGGCAAGATATGATAATGAGCCAGAGAAAACAATGGACACAATAAGGGGGAAAGACTCATGTGCTTTTATTTGTATTTTAACCTGAAGGAGAAATGTAAGCCTTGAATCTCTATAAGGAACATGACGGCTTCTCCCATTTGCAACATCCACTAGAGTCATAATAACAAGCCTGAAAGAGGATATAAATGGATTATAATTTGCTGACTTGTGTGTGGTGCTTAAGCTACAACTTCTCATGCTAGCAAAGTATCAATCTTGATATCCAAATGTGAATATATTTGTTACATTCAAAAAATTCAAAACAACAATATTATGCATCAGTATTATTTACATGGTCATGAAATAGGGCAGATTTCATAAAATTAAAAAATATTGTGAAACTTAACATGAAAGGGATGCATTTCTTATGCCATTATAAATGCCAACATAAGCATGAAGTTAACCTTGCTAGATATAAAATGCTTGCAGCTGGATAGACATTGGACATGCAGTTATTTATTTTTGTTTCTGAGTCCAAATAGTATGATCACCAAAATACATAGAGAATACCGTCGGAGAACAAAAGGTTACCCAAGGGTTGACAGCGATCTATTAATGTTTGCAGCTTCTTTCAAGCGTTCTCCTTCAGCACCAGAGCTTTTCTGCCTAGTTTGAACAGAGTCAATATTTGTGAAGCAAGAGAACATTACGACTTTATTATGTAACTCACCTCTCAGAACCGGCAAGATCAACCAAATTCAACCTCCCAAATCGGAGGTGTTTCATCGAATCACTTTCCCAACGGCTCTCAATTACGCAAAGTAAAAACACTATGTGAGCGGCTGCTCTCGCTGTTCATATTTGTGGCAGCCATTTTCCTGTTTGCAACCCCTAGTAGATGAATATTTCAGGAATTTCATTGGAGTAAGTTATCCCGTAACAATTACAGCACCTTAAATATTCAGATTCAATCAAAAGGAATGATGGAGAAAGTAGAAACATTCTATCACCTGTAGCAATAGCAACATAACATCTTCAACAGATGACACATAACATTCCATTAGATTTTCAACATATACACCTTTCTTTATATCTTCACGGATCTACAGAGAAAAATAAATCTGAGATTTCACATTCAGTTTGTAAAAGATGAAGCAATTCCCACTCATAGTTAGCTCACCTGAAGATTGGTTGATGAAGGTTCAAGTAGATCAGTTATTTGTTCATTGTAAATCTCTAGAAAAGAGCATTTGCAGATATATTTAAGCTTTTCTTCTCTCGCGCTCTTCTTCCTTCACATTCATTACATTTTAGTCTATTAATCAACAATAATTCAGTAAAGTAATACAAACATCATACCTCATTTATCCGCCGAAAAAGATATTCAAAAATGCGAGGTGTCAAGCCAGCATCCTTACTAAGCTCATTGCCCAACTTTGTAAGTTCTCCCATCATTGTGTAAGTTTTTCCCACTTCCCGTCTATAAAAGTATAGTTATTGAGTTACATACGGTTCAAGTATGAATAGGCCAAGTTGTCAGTTTGTCTTACCTGACCATAGGCAAACAGGCAGCCATTGTATCCTGACATGCAGTTCTCCACCATTGGCAGACCCACGACTCTGAATAGACTTTCCTAATTGTTGTATAGACAAAAGGTTGCTTAGGCTAAAGGAAGACCAATACAGAAAAGAACAAAGAGAGTGCCAGCACACTAGAGACCTGCGATGTTGTTTCGCATGCAACATGGTCAAACGTGAACATTGTTTCCGGAGGTCCTGTCCAGCTCAATGTCTTTGAGCTATCCTGCAGCAAGCATCTTTTCTGACCATGAGTAGCATTCTCGGCATCACTAATTGGTCTTATCCGTATCAGAACCTGTAGAAACCACAACAAAAGTCCGACATATTAGCTTCAGAAGAAGCCTGAGGGGTGTGCGAACACATCAAATTCAGCCACATGTAAAAGAAGTCACAATTGGCATGATGCAGAATCACTGACAAATGGCTAGAACTCAACGGGCATGACAAGCCCTCAAAATGCATAAGCCTTACATGGTTAGACATTATTGATTATTCTTCATATATATTTTTTTTGCAAAGGTGATGACACCATTATTAGTAGAATTACATGATGCTCACGGTTAAGCCAGAATAATACCAGGATTACTTGATCGTCATCAAGATTCAAGACCACTATTTCTCAATGAGCACGGTTGCCAATCTAATTGATACAGGATGATTATTATTATAATACAGTCTATTAGTTACTACTTCTACTGAACAATTACACCGACTTCACAGGTTCGAACTGCAAACATTCAAACCTGCACATTGCGATCCTTCCAGAACGCGGGGTCCTCGTCGAGGTCGAAGTGGGGCACCTCCAGGGGCACCTCCGCGGTTGCGACATCCCTCAGATCGAACACCCTCTTCGCCGCCCCAACCGATGAGGTCCGGTCCCTGGCCCCCGACCCCGCCGCGGAGGTCCTGGGCGTGCCGGCCAGCGACTTGGCGTCACCGGCGCGGACCGAGGGTTCCGCCAGGGATCCGCGATGGCCGCGAGCGGCGACCTCGGCGGCAGCGAGAAATGCGGAGCGGGGGCGGAGGCGAGGGCGAACGCGGATGAGGACGAGGAAGAGGGGCGCGGCGGCGAGGTCTTCGTTCTCATTGGACTCCGCCGCCGCCGCGGACGCGCGGCGGGCTCGCGAAGTGGAGGCCCTCCGGCCGCCGGCGCTGGCGCCGGGGGCTGCCATAGCAGTGGTGGGCGAGAGCGTGAGTGGGCGAAGTGAGGTGAGCGTGAGTGGGGAGCGGGGTGGTCAGAGGCCGGTGGCGGTGGGTCTTCCTGGCCTCGGGGGCTAGTCTCCGCTCCGATTCAAATTTGAACTGCGCATGCGTGCCGTTGAGCTTTTGAGCTGGATCTGGCGGAGGCTCTCGGTTCGGCCGACGGCCGCGGGCCGTTGATCCAGGAGATCTCTTGATCCAGTGGCTGAGAAGTGGTTAATTGGTTATTGGGAAAGGTCCGCGGGCGGGCCGTTCGCGAGGCGCGCATACATTCACGCGTAAAGCGGTCTCATAGGTCGTCTCATGCATCGGGATTTTTGATGGCGTGGAGGAAAGAGAGAGGAGAGAGAATGAGGTAGTTGCTTCGCAAAAACAATGACCTCATGAGCTAGAATTTAGGACTATGAGATAACTATTTTACCATTGTATGAGTTGTTGTCGTCATGCACCTCACAATCCTATTTTCACTCTCTCCATAAATTAAGAAAATGCGCATTGCTACGAGACAACTCAGAAAGACAACTATTGTACACGTAGTCTATTAAGTCGTCTTAAATTACGTGGTACTATATGAGACTAGTTATAAGACAACACCAATGTACTTGCCCTAATGGGTGGCCAATATATCTATTGTTGGTTGTTTGACCCTGAAGATCAAGATAAGTCGTGATTTTTTCTAACAGAACATGCAGTTATTTTATTATGCGACTATCTGAAACTTGAAATTGAATTACTATAGTTTAGTGGAGAATGGATGAAGTTATTTTCTATGGGCTTGTTTGGTTTGGACTATAGAAGGTGAAAGGGCCCCACGTCGTTCGACAGCCCGGGCGGCGATGATCGCCGTCACTCCTCCCTCGCATCTCCCTTCGCCTTATCGTCGCTAGAGCATTCAGCTTGGGCTCATGGATAGAAAGGTGGCGGTGGGGCTAGCACAGTCGTCAAATATGGACGGCCACAACTAGAACTAGACAAAGAGTTTGCAGCGGGCAGACTCCTAAAGATTGTCGTGCGGCGAAACACAAAGCAAGCGGTGGTTAGGGCCTGGTTAGGGCCATACATAGGTAAGCTGGTGGGTGTGCCACACTCTCACACTATTGTGGCGGTTCTAAGAGGTGTTGATGATAATTAATTATTATAAGTCCCTTTAACTCATCGGTCGTCCACAAGTTAGTAGCATGTGGCAACAAGGGTCAATGGGCTTTGATGACCGTGAGTTTGCGGTATGAGCAATGGCAAGGAGGCTGTAGCGGGATGTGCAACGTTGGTCTTTGAAAAGGTCACGATGGGATGCGCGATATCGACAGAGAAGGTAACACATGGTACTTGATAGGTGTGGCGATGGAGGAACATGCAAAATGGCCATCGGTTTGGTCAAAATTCGAGAGTTAGGGACATGACAAAGTTTAGGGATTTACTCCCTACGTCCCATGGAGTTCGTCGTTTTTACTTTTGAACTTCATGTTTGACCATCCGTCTTATTCAAAATATTTATGCAAATCATAAAATAAATTAATCAATATTCAAGTATCTTCATTGATAAAATAAGTCGTAACAAAATAAATTATATTTGTGTAAAAATTTTGAATAAGACGGAGCATCGAATAAGATGGCACGAAATCTAGGGTGACAAACTTCGGTGGGGACGGAGGGAGTACATGTTAAAAAAATTAAGAGTTAGGGACTTGGTAGGTGTGGGCGATGGTCGAACATGCAAAAGCTTTCTATACATCAAATAAACCTATAACGACGTACAAATTGGGTTGGAGGAAATATTATATTCGGGTTGGCTCGACGGGTCGGCGAGAATGACAAACTTGGCAAAGTATGCATCTCCCTCGAGGCTTTTCACCTATGTGCCCTTGTAAAAGTTTGATTGGTCCTATATGCCCCTTTAAAAGTTTTTTCTTTCTTTTGTCTTTTAACTTGAATTTCATTCTGGCCCCCATACCCTTCCGTCCCTTCTTCGTTTCGTTTTTCTCCGTTTAGGCTTACTGACGTGTGGGACTGGAAGGTGCAAATGTCCATCATGCCCTTCCTCATGGGCACGCATCTCATCTCCTAGGCAGCTGGGCAGCACGCGAGGGGGCTCTATCGCGGCAGGCTGCGCGGACGCCGGCAGTGCGGCGTGCGAGCTCGAGCGGCGAACGGCAAGCGGTAGCTCTGGCGAGGTCGCGCGCATCGGCGGCGGTGGACCGTGCCCTGCGCCTTCCCGCGCCCCCTGAGACTGTGCGTCGTCGCGTCGAGGTGGGCGTGCGCGCTGTCGCGTGGAGGCCGCGCGCGCCGTTGCTCGCCAGGTGGGCCTGTGCGTCGTCGCGTCGAGGCCGCGCGCATCGGCAGCGGCGGCCTGCGCCCCTGCGCTGCGCCTTCCCGCGGCCATGGCTGCGCCCGTGCGCCCGCTAGCGGTGGTAGCGGCCCAGTCGGAGCGCCTGCACGCGGCCATGGCTGGACGCATCTTGGCTCTAGCAGTTGACTTGAGAATTTCGCTTGCTATTTCATTTAAAGCTTGCATCTTGATGTCACTTTTGATTGATTTCCAGCTACGGATTGATTCACTTATCATAAAAATAATTTTGTCATGGGATTTTCTAGGATCATGTTTGCTATCCTTGTACTGAACGCAAGGTGTTTGTTGGAAGGCATAATTGTCTGCCAGTTGCTAATTATATAATTTTACTAGCATCGCGCCCGTGCGTTCTTCTACGGGATAACTATATTTTTTATATAAAAACATATTGATCGCATGATAAGATAACAATGTTGTGAAACTAAAAACACATAGATCGCACCATGCCGCCACGTTGAGTTAATGATTCACGCCAAGGCTGCCATAGATCAGAGTTGCAGAGGGCACGATCCGGCACAATCACGGCACAATGACGGGCTCGGCGACGTGGTGGCATCTGGCAGAGTTGGTCATTGGTGTGGCGAGCGCCCGCTTATGCGGCGCGTGGGCGAATGGCGAGCAATGCCGCCGAGGGTACCCTTGGAGGCCCGCGAGCACGCCGAGGGCGGTCGCGGCGCCCGTGATGACCGCGAGCGTAGCGGTGGGATGCAGCCGGGGGCGGTCGCGAGGCGGCAGCGGGAGGAGGCGCCGATCGGCGTGGATGGGGACATCCGGCAGCGATGCGAGGGAATCTCATCGTTGCGGGTCGGTAGATGTCCTTGGCGGCGAAGCGCGACGAGGGCGGCCGCGATGTCCGCGAAATGGTCAAGCCGGCGCTAAAGGGAGTCCCAACATTGAGGGCAGCCCGGTCGAGATCGCGTGAGGCGTCGACGGCGTCGCGATGGGAGGCGCCTCCGTCGCGTTGAGGGCACCGGTGGGGAAGGGTAGTGGAGCGGGGGTGGCGTGTCGCGGTCGTTTGCACATGGGACGGAGGATGGGTCCAGCGGGGAAACTTTCACGGGCGAGAGATTTTTGTTACCCCGGGTCGTGCATCTTGATTTGGAAAGAACATGATTGACGTTGAGTGCGCCTTTGCAGGCTATGACTTTTGTCTCGAGAGATGGAAGGTCTAGCCATGCATACATGATTAATGCGAGATTGATTTTTCCCTTTTGAATTTGGCAAGAAAAAGAAAAGGGAAGGAGGCATTAGCCATGCATGAATGATTAATGACCAATCATTTTTTTTCTTTTCTTTTGAATATGTCGTAAGAAAAGAAATGAGAAAAGAGGCATTAGCCATGCATGCATGATTAATGACCGAAATGAGGAAAGAGGCGTTAGCCATGCATGCATGATTAATGACCGATCAAATTTTTTCTTTCCTTTTCAATTTGTCGCAAAAAAGGAAAGGGGAGGAAGCATGCATGATTAATGACCGATTGATTTTTTCTTTCCTTTTTTTTAGCGTTGAGAGCGTCGCGGATTTGATTTCGCATGAAAAGTAAGGAGAAATACGTGCATTGGTTGCCTTGAGTGGGGGTTGACTTTCCTTTTTTTTTTAGCGTTGGGATCGCATGCAGGCAGATGGAAGTACCAAAACCAATGTCGCACCAAAACGAAGTCTTACTTTCGTTCTTTTTATGTTGTAGAGATATAAGGAAAAATTATGATGGGATCACATAAATGCAAATTATATAATTTTTGGTGAAAGTCAGATTGTCAGTACTATATAAATGCATAGCTAGCCACTAAAGTATTTTCTGCACCTAGTAGTTTCACCTTGTATGCATAATTTTTTAGAAATTTATATTTTGCGTTTCCTTCGGTTATATGCTTACATGCCGAGGCATCGCGCTGGTTGGTCAGCCTGGCGAGGCCGCGCGCGTTGTCTGCCTGCCGAGGCGTTGCGCTGCGGGGGCTGCCGGTGGCAGCGCAGCTTGATCGAGGGATTGTAGAGGAGGGAGCAAAGGAGTCTAGAGATGGAAGAAGGATCTGACTTGTAGGGTCCACAGCGTCATTGAGTAGAAGGAGCATTGGCCCTTACGAAAAGAAGGGCACTTTGGACTTTTACCACTGCACTTTGACACCGTTAGGAACAAAGTTGGACGGAAGGGTATGTGGGACAAAATTAAATTCAAGTTGAGCATACAGGTAAAGAAATTTTTTTGAGGGGTACACACAAGCGAGCAAACTTTTATAAGCGTACACAGGTAAAACTCTCATCTCCCTCGGACTCTGACCGTGTCAAACTGTCAACCGTCAAGCCGTGTTTGGATTCAGCAGCGTCACGATCAACGGAACATGGGAGCAACTAACACTACTATAACTAGATCATTTGATATTGATATGACCTTGCTCAACGGCTCAAGCAATGATCGAGTGGTGTCGTCGAACGTACGGATGATAGCGCCAAGTCAACATTTGTTAACGAAGTCGCTTCTTTTATTATGGCAACAATCCAACAGCACAGCCCTTCGTCACTGAACTATGCAAGAATCGCACATGGTCGTGCAGGGATCATCGATCGATCGCCAACAAACCGTGCGATGTTGTTCAATCACCAAAAGTCAACCGCAACTAAACAAAGTGTCCACTTGACTCCAGTCTTTTGCGTTGCAATTGCAAGCATGAGCTTGAGCTATACAAAAGGCCATGCTGCATGCATCCAAATGCTCTTCATCACACAATAAGCATTCGGAATTATTAGAGCTAACCTGCAGGGGGAAATTAAGGATGATGATAACCCGCAGCCGCAGAAATGGCAGCGTCGTCGTCGTGCGGCTGTCCTTGTGGCTCCTCTACCTTCTCCTCTACGTGAGCCATGAGTCCAGGCAGGGGAGGCTCAGGGTTCGACCACGCCGCCGCCGTCGACGCCGAGCGCCGTGCAGGTCGGCGCGCTGCTCGACCTCGGGACGGCCGGCGGGAAGGCCACCCGGGCGTCCATCTCGCTCGCGCTCGAGGACTTCTATGCCTCGCAGCCGCGGTCCACCACCACGGTGGCCCTGCACGTCGCCAACTGCAAGGCCGACGAGATCACCGCGACCTCCGCTGGTATACATTTCACCAAAATTTATTCTCTGTTACCATCTGTTGATTAAAGACCTGTTAATAGAGATTCATGGGCTCCGGATCCACCAAAATCAGATTGGATGTTTTTTTCCCATTTGCTGTGTGCTGCAGCGTGCTCGAAACTGTTCGGCTGATTTTGATTGATGACCGATTTTAGCTTATTGAATAGTATTGAAAGAATAATGTTTGAAATAAGATAAGCTCAAGACAGGCGAACACGGCTCGTCTCGGCCCAGGATGATGATAGCCTCCCAACTTCCCAACTAGGCACGTGTCAGCTCCGTGAGTTGCACCAGCGAAGCTCTAGTTTGCCTTTGCCTTTCCCGTTGGAGAAAGTCTTTTTTTGAGAAAAAAAAAATCACCCGCTTGCCCGACCACCCATCCTTTGCTAGGAGACAAGGTGGGATGGGATAGATGATGGAGCCGCTCCTTTTTCTTTGGGACCATTTTTCCGTGAGTGCCTAGATGAGAGCAACTTTAATAAGCTTGGTTATAACTTGACCTATAGCCAAGCCATCAAGAGTAGTATAAGAGCTAACATGTATAATAATATTGTCTCTTCAGCTATTCTAAATATCATTTTTATTATACGTAGGACTCTATGTATTCAGGAGCGGATGTGAATCTAGGGCTAGTAGGGCCACGACCCTAGGCGTGGCTCAAAAATTTCCTATAGTAGAGAGTTTGGCCAAATAGGAAGAGAGCAGGAACTTGCGGACGTCCTGTCTCCATCCCCTACGTGAGAATTGTTCATTTATTAGAGCAAGTACAATAATGGGCTTATAGCCAAGCTAGTCAATATTTTTGCTGATGTGGAGGAGAGAAGAGAGAAGAGAGCTTGGCTCTAAGTAAGCACGACACAAATGCATAGGCAATAGTGGGTCTCAGTAGAGATGTAAGTGAGAGGAGAAGAAAAGAGATTGAAACCATATAATAATAAAAAATGTTTGAAGATAATTAAAATATGAACTATTGTATAGCTTGACTCTTATGTCTTGTCTATAAGCTAAGTACTTGACTCTATTATTGACCTTGCTCTTAATTGATTTGGTATTTTTGTAGAGTTGCACGATAAAGAGGACTAATCATGAAAATTGTTTAATTTGTACTTTCTCTGTTTCAAATTGTAGTTCACTTTGGCTTTTCTAGATACATTGATTTTGCTATGCACCTAGTTATACACTATGTCTAGATACATAGTAAAACAAATAGATCTAAAAAAGCTAAAGTGAATTACAATTTAGAACGGAGGGAGTAATTCGGTAGTGACCGGTGGCCCTAGCCTTCAAAAGTTCAAAGTTGATGAGCTCCACCACTGCATGCATTTATTCATCCCATTCGTTTATCACTTTCCAAGCGAAGGCTTATTCATCCCATTCGTTTATCACTTTCCAAGCGAAGGCTTATTCATCCCATTCGTTTATCACTACCGCTACGCTTGACGGATGGGTCATGATGAGCATAGGAGGTGGTGGCCCTCACAAACCATACGGACTTTGTGCAGGCGCCGGTATTTGGATGCGTGGACCAATAGCTTCTCTCAACTCTATTCTCTCTCACATTTGTTGATATGTCTTGGCTATAAGCTTCTCATTTTAATTTGGTTGATTTGAAGGGACAAGCCACAAATCATTAGGGATCTCTATAGATTTCTAACGGGTTGTGCCGTGTCGGCCCGGCTTTCTTGCCGTACCGTGCCGTGCCGCCGAGGCACATCGTGCCATGTGGTCCGGGCTGCACCGGGCTTCGTGCCTGACCTCGAGCCCAGGTGTCGGTGTTCTCAAAACCGGGGGTCTCTGGGCACCGGCAATAAAATTATTTTCTGCTTGGCGTCCCTAATCCGGATGGTGATGCAAGATGAACACGAGATTTATCCTGGTTCGGGCAATAGAAGGCCCTACGTCCAGCGGGGGGAGAGGATTTGTATTATCTTGCACCCATGGTGCTTGTAGTAGGGGATACAAGCATGGTGAGAGAGAGGGTGAGCCTCAAGTCTCACGTAGAATGGAGAGGAGTCCGGAGAGATCCCTAGTGGATGTCCCGTAGAGAGGAAGGAGCCCCCTTTTTCTCTTGTGTTCCTCCTCCTTTTATTCTTTGCCAGGTGATGCTTGGGTGTACACGTGCCTATGTGCATGCATCTTGGGGGTACAGTTTGCTTCCTTCTGGTGAAGAAAGAGGACGCGCGGTATGCGTCATGCCTGGTGCACGGTGGTGTCTTTGTCTTCTCTTCCTTCTCTTCTTGTTGGAGCATGACACATGTCTTTGCACGTGGCACTAGGAAGAGGCCATGGGAAGAGGCCTCGAGGAAGTGGCCTCGGGTGGCATGCTTGAATGTCCGGAGATAAGTGGGAGAGTGGGCCGTCGTGGTCGCCGTGGGCCGTCGTGGGCCTCTTTTAATTGGGTATCCATTATTTTGGTACCCGCAGTAGCCCCGAGGGAGTGAGTCGACTTCCTTTCGGGGGTTGTATGGTTCCCATCGCCTTGACTTCGTTGTTCTCGGGGTGGATTTCGTCTACAGGGGGTGCGCGCCAAGCGCACCCGTCTCCCGAGGCCCCGAGGCCTCGGTGAATGGTAGATTCCTTCGAGGTCTTTTAATCTCATGTGTACTGGCAAGACCCGTAACAGCCTTTATTGTGCTTGTTTGTGCAGGGGCTCGTTCGTTTGCGAGGGCGGCCCGAAGCCCGCGCTTGTGTGCGCAAGGTCGTTCCAGGCTTCCTTGGCTTTGAGCATATGCTCCTCTGTCGCCCTTCTGGAAGGGAGGAGGAGGGGAGGCGTGCCACAATGCCCTGTAAGCCGAATGTGACACGCTCCGATGAGCGTTGTAGCGGGGAAGTCTAAGTGGAGTGCCCGTGCCCCCACCGGAGTAAGGGTCGGCTGTGTGGTCTAGGACTCACTCCATGAGAACTCGCGGGCCGTTCAGCGGATCCCGGTTTCCGACAGGTCGGATCCCGAGGGCCTGTAGGCCTCCCACGGATGGGACATCCCTATGAACAGTTTCCGCAAGTCTTAGACACGTTCAGGAAATCCAGAGCCCCCGAGGGCTCGGGCATAAACGGTTGTGCATTTCCATCCTGTCCCTGGCTCGGTTGTCCTGAGGCGACTGTAGAAACCCCTGAGGGCCCAGTCTTAGAACCTCTGGACCGTAGAGGGCTCGGAGCCCGGCACTGCCTCTCGGGGCAGCGCTTTGGACGATATGACCCTCGTCTGAGGGTTGAGCATGCCCAACCATGGGTCGGGCGCACCGGTAGGCGGTGTTTTGATGTGTTGCCTCGGTTGAGCGAGGCGGTTTCATCCCATCGGGACCTAGCGCGGAGCGCCGAAGAGGTTGGAGCAGTATGGAACCATCCTTGCGAGCGAGGTGGTTTTCGTCCGATCGGGACCTGGCGCCCGGCCGCCGAAGAGGTTGACCATCCTCGCGAGCGAGGTGGTTTTCGTCCGATCGGGACCTAGCGCCGAGCGCTGAAGAGGTTGACCATCCTCGCGAGCGAGGTGGTTTTCGTCCGATCGGGACCTAGCGCCGAGCGCTGACGAGGTTGGAATGTTACGCCTATGTGCGGGAGCCCATGACGTGGCGTCGCACGTTTCCATCCCATCTTCGACGAAGAGGTGGGGGTGGACCTGCGAAACAATCCATACCAGAGCATTTATAGATTTGGAAAGGAAATATAGATCTCATGGCATTGTGATCCGTCGAGACATATGAATTATATTTTATCATTTTTTTGGTATATTCCATGCCTTCTTCTTCTCTTGCACTTTTAAAATTGTTTGCGAAACTATTTTTGATTTGTAGGCCATCCTTAGGTCGGAAGGTGGCGAGTGGAGATCTTTGTAGCCGGAGGCGAGGGCGGTCTCGCAGCTTCAGCCGGCCTTGCCCTTTAAATAACCTTTTCGCATTTGTTCTTCCCAAGTGCAGCAAGAAATCGGCATGGAATTTTTCGAAAAAAAAATGATTGAAAAAGAGAAAAAAGCATTTTCTGGGGTGGCCTTGAGAAGGGTATGCTCCTTCGTAGCCCCCAGTGAGGTTTGTTCTGTGAGCCAAGCTCCTCACCCCCCGTGCCTTCTTGGCGAGATTTGTTTTGGTCCACGAGCCCCGAGGGCCTCGGACAAAGCTCTCGAAAAAATTTAGCAAGTAAAGAATGTGTTCTTTACTTGTATTTTTCAAAACAGGGAGTGCATTGTATATGTAATGCTTGAGAATTTTAAAGCGAGTGTCAACTTAGCTTGTGGGGCGTTCAAGTGTTGTCGAAGATTCTCAAGAAGGGTTGTGGCGTTGAAGGCGGCCCGGCCTCCGTAGGCGAGTGGCTTCGAGCGGATGGTGGAGTTCGGTGGCCCCGGCATGCAGCGGCCTCGATAGTACAACGGCTGGGCGCGGGGTGAGTGCGGTCCAGGAGGACTGCCTTGGTGAGCGCGGCGAGCGGACCTCGGCGTCGGCCTCGACACGCAGCGAGGCGAGTAGGGCCTCGGATGTCCTTGGAGGCGTCGGTGCGGCGGGGAGGGGCGAGCAGGCACGGGCTCGGGCTCGAGCTCGTAACGTAGAGGGGGCTGCCTCGGGACGAGGCGGACGAAGGCCCCGGGGCGAATCGCGGGATCGGAGGCCCCCGGGTGACGGCGGACGGAGGTCCCTCGGGGCGAATCACGCGGATGTGGCCCGCCTCGAAACCCGCACGCGGCGCGAGCCTCGGCGCGTAGCTTTAAGAGTGCGGGCGCCCTCAGCGGGCAACATCCTTGAGCGCGTGGCTTCGGGCGGCGCTGGCGTCCTCCGTCGCGGTGGCCTCGGGAGGAGCGGCGACGTCTTGCGCAGGCGAGCCAGCCTAGGGCTAAGGACCTCGGCAAGGTCGTGTGACCTCGGAGGTGGGATCTCGGCCGCGACAAGGCGCGATGCGCCCGACGGGCGACGGCGGACCATGACGGCGTCTTGCGAGGACACAGCCTCGGCAATGGGCGGACCTCGCGCCGATATCTTTGAGAGGTGATCTTGGGGCGAATGGCCCTTGGGCGCGCACGGCGCTTCCTTGGCAAAGATGCAAGGACGCCTCGGGGAGCAACCTCTTGGTCGTGAGTCTTGCAAGCAAGAAGGCCAAAGCCAAAATTCTTTTACGTGTGCATGCATGCATATACATATACGTATATACACGTATACATAAGGATATGCAAGCAAGTTTTATTGGGCAAGAGTGCGCCACGGGCCGGCGCCGCAAGCTCTCGCACCCGGCGCGCAGGGCCCGAGATTCTTCGGGCGCGGCGCGCGTCCCGGGTGGGCGGCGTCTCGGCGCCTTGCATCGGCGGCGGGGCGGCCGCCCGGTAGATCCGGGGAGGGGGGTCGCAGCGGCTTGGGCGAGCGGGATGTCCGATGGCGGAGAGCCTCGGTGTGTGCTCCCGGCTCCGCTCCGGTGTGCGTGGCGGCCTTGGCGCCGCGCGGCCTCGGCGGGCTCGACACGGGCACCGGACAACGCAGATGAACCTCGGCTCGAGGATCGTGCGGCGGGCGCGGCCGAGGCACCCGGGCGGCGTGAACGGGGACCCTCGGCAAAGTCAAGGACAGCGTGCGCGCGACGTGAGCACCCTAGGGCGATGTGCGACCTCGGGACGCGGCGTGGCTTCGCGAGGCATGCAACCTCGACGCGTGGCTCGACTTGGGAGCGGGCGGCTTTGGGCGAGCACGACGCGGTCTGTAGCGTCGCGATATCACGGCCGCACGCAGCGGCTTTGGCGGCC
The DNA here is from genome assembly GCA_015847255.1 of Hyparrhenia diplandra. Taxonomy (NCBI): domain Eukaryota; kingdom Viridiplantae; phylum Streptophyta; class Magnoliopsida; order Poales; family Poaceae; genus Hyparrhenia; species Hyparrhenia diplandra. Next base: position 141,090 of record JADLZK010004822.1, read on the forward strand.
AGTGTCTTCTTGGCGGCGGCAGTGAGCAACCACCGCGGTCGGACCTTGGCGTGGAGATGGCGAGGTCGACCCGGCCAGCGATGTGTAGAATGGCCCGCAAGCTCAAGGCGTCTTACGCCAGCGCATGTGAATGCAAGCGACCTTATCGGGCCTTCTTGCGGGCGGCGTCGGCGGCGGTACTCCGTCGTCCCTTGGTGGGCGCGGCCTCGGGCGGCAAAGACACGACGGACCTTGGCGCAAGCCGTGGCGACATGCCTAGCGGCCCGGCGGTGCGCCAGCTGGCGTACGGACACCGGGAGCGATTGCCTCGGGGGCGGTGACCTCGGGCGTAGGCGTGGCGTGCGGTGCGGCGACCATGGCCCCCGTGCTTGGGTCCCCATCGCAAATCGACACCTTGATGAAGATGTAGGAGTGGATCGTTTGATGGCCGTCGACGGCATGGGGAGTTCTTGCGGTTGTCGAAGTGGGCGTCCCGGCGTCTCGTCGAGGACCTCCTTCGGGGAAGCTCGGGCCGTCTGATTTCGGGCGAGGAAACCAGGCACCATCGGCCGGTGCCGGCGTCAATGAGTCCGCCATCCGGGTATGGCGGATGACAAGTTTAGCACGCGAGCGTGCCCCTACCCGGGGCGTGCCAGCCGGCGATTGTTCTCAAACCGGGGGGTCTCAAAATGTACCGGCAATAAAATTATTTGTTTGTAGCGTCCCTAATCCGGATGGTGATGCAAGATGAACACGAGATTTATCCCTGGTTCGGGCAATAGAAGGCCCTACGTCCGGGGGGGAGAGGGATTTGTATTATCTTGCACCCATGGTGCTTGTAGTAGGGATACAAGCATGGTGAGAGAGAGGGTGAGAGCCTCAAGTCTCTCGTAGAATGGAGAGGAGTCGAGAGAGATCCCTAGTGGATGTCGTAGAGAGAGGAAGGAGCCCCCTTTTCTCTTGTGTTCCTCCTCCTTTTATTGCTTCCGTGTGATGCTTGGGTGTACACGTGCCTATGTGCATGCATCTTGGGGGTACAATTTGCTTCCTTCCCGGTGAAGAAAGAGGACGCGCGGTACGTCATGCCGGTGCACGGGTGGTGTCTTTGTCTTCTCTTCCTTCTCTTCTTGTTGGAGCATGACACATGTCTTTGCACGTGGCACTAGGGAAGAGGCCATGGGAAGAGGCCTCGGGAAGTGGCCTCGGGTGGCATGCTTGCATGTCCGAGAGAAGTGGAGAGAGTGAGCCGTCGTGGGTCGCCGTGGGCCGTCGTGGGCCTCTTTAATTGGGTATCCATTATTTTGGTACCTCGAGGCACGGCCCATCCCACGGGCCAAATCGTGCCATGTCGTACGTGCCGGCCACGGGTTGATTTTTGAAAAACACTTCGGGGCCCCTTTGGATGGAAGGGTAAAGATAGGATAGGAATAGGAAAAATACGAGGATTGAGGTGGCACCTTCCGTGATTCCGTAGGGAAGCCATCCCGTAGGAAAATGCCTTAGATTGCCTTTGGTAGCCATTTTTTTTTTTTTTTTTTTAAATAAAAAAAGAAAAAGAAAAACCCCAACACCCCACGCTCGCGGCTCTCTGTCTCCGCGCCCGGGCTCTCTTTCGCTCCGCCGCCGGGAAGACCGACCGGCGGCGCCCAGCTCCCCACAAAAGCCGGCGGACGGCGGGCGCCGGCCATCGGGATCCCCTTCCACCCCCCTTAGCCGGATCGCCGCCCGGGGCCGGCATGGGCGGCCGGCGCCTCCCCTCCCCTCCCGGGCGCTAGACGGGGCGGCATCATCGTCGGCAATCGGGAGCGATCTCGGGCGCAGCCTGGAGGAGGTAAGCGGCGCCAGCCAAGCTTGGAGCGATCTTGCAGGGCGCCGCGACGGCGTCCCTGATGGTGACGGGCTCTGCAGCGCGTGGCATGTGCCATGGCCGCCAGCAGGACCACTACGGCAAGCTCGTGAGGGGACGGACGGGGTCGCCGGCGGCCGAATCAGCCGAGAAACCGGCGGCGACGGGGCGTTCTATCCGCCGATTTGGCGCCCTCATCGCTGGATCCGGCAGCTCTATGGCGGATCCTGGCTGGGGCCGGCTCGGGCGGTATCTTCCCCATCCCACCTCCACTTCCCTCCCGGCAGCGGCGACGACAACAACCGCCGAGCTCGTGGTAGCGTTGGCATGCCGTATGGCACGGTCGGGTCGGTGGCGGGCACGCGGGGTCATCGCCATGTTTCTCTCCTCCCCGCGGGCGGCTCTCGTCCTCGGCGTGCGCGCTTTTCTTTCCCGCCGGGAAAAATTCCATGAGGTTCGACCTCATGCTCCGTTTCTCCGGAATGGGAGCGCAGATTGGAATCCTCGGGATTCGTTCCCTTGTTTCACCCGGCAACCAAAGAGTAGGAAAGGTGAACCTCGGGAAAGTTTCCTTTCCTACAAAATTCCTATGCTTCACCCTTTGAACCAAGGGGCCTCAAACATGATCATTTTTTACACGTATTCCAAAGTATATTTGTACAATATTATACCAAGTATAAAAATATCGGGACTAATATATCAAATATGTACAATATAATCACCAAATATATTTGTCATGGGCCTCCCTTTCTTAAGGTGCCGGGGCGGACCGTGCCAGGTGCTCGAGGGTCGGCCCAAGCAAGGCACTTGGCTCCTCGTCCCGGGTTTGGACTGTGCCTGTTGCCTCCGGTAGGGCCGTGTTTGGGCCAGTCAAATCCTCGTGCCGGGCGGGCAAGGGCGCATGAAAATCTATAGGGGTCCCACATTCCCACTTGTCATCACATTTTTTATTACTTTCTATTTGTTTTTTCCTGCCTTGTCATCTTCCTGCGCATCCTCACGCAGCGCTCGTCTGCAAAAAAAAAAAAAAAAAAAAAAAAAGGGGAGGCCGCCGCTCGACAAGCCTCCCCCTGTCCCCAGGCAGCCACGCTCTTCTGCGCCATGGCTGCGGCCTCCTCCACGCTCGCACGCGCCATGGCTGCCGCTCGTCAGACCGCCCCCACACGCGCACGCACCGTAATAGCTGTTGGCTGCCGCTCAATGTGCAGCTTGGCCTCCACCACGCGCCAGCGCCGGCCCTATGCCTTCCCCCCGTCGCCAGTTAGCGCCTCCAGGTGCCGCTCGGCCTGCGCCTCCAGGCGCTGCCCTGCCCATGTGTGCCGGAGCTGGCGGCCGCCGCTGCCCGGCCGCGTCTCGCGGTCTCGTCTTCTTCTCCGCACGTATCCACGCCTGCGCGACGGAACAAAGACGGCGTTGGAATTGAAGGGGTAGTCCGTAGTCCCTTCGATTTCAAGGGACGGGGATCAGCCGAGTGGAATATTCTTGTCAGGAATCATCCCATCTTCGTTCGCCCCCCAAACCAAACATCAGGTAAAAGAGGATCGACCCGCTTCATCCCTCGTGAAGTCATGATCCCAGGACTATAACAGGCAGGCCATTGAACAACACAATTAATAAAACTGAGTTCATATTTTGAGGCAGTGGTCAGTGTGGGTGCTGGTAGCTTTAATCTAGTGATAACTAATGTCCTGCTGCACAATTGTGCTGCAGCATAAATACATTGTTTAATGTGGTTAGCTAGTACCCTACCATCCTAAATAAACTTTTAGGATATTAAATTTCTAGAAAAAATCAATGTTTATGACATAAAAATTCTTAGTATCATTAGATACACCATTAAATATCATCATGATTGCTTCTACTCATTTTGCTGCTGCACCAGTTCCAGCCACAACTAGCTAAAGCTGAAGCGAATGTGGTCTCTATATAATAATTTTTTTATAATGTACTTATTTGGTGTTATAAATGTTGGTATTCTTTGACAAGATTTAAAATACTTTGACTTAATTCAACTCTAAACATTGATTTATTTTGAGATGAAAAATACTAAACTGCAAACAATTAATATAAGCATGCTCTTAATGTATTAACAAACCTTTCTCCTACATCTTCCAAACATAAAGAATAAGTCCTTCTCCCACTTTTCTTTCATTTTGCAGCAATAGACCTGCTGAAGGACTTCAAAGTGCAAGCGATCATTGGCCCCAAGACATCAACACAAGCAAGGTTCATAATTGACATGGGCAACAAGACGAATGTCCCCATCCTGTCATATTCGGCTACTAGTCCTTACCTGTCAGCTAAGCAGTCCAAGTACTTTGTCCAAGCACTGCACTGGACGATGCCTCCCAGGTCCCTGCAATAGCTTCTCTGGTCCAGCTCTTCAATTGGCACCAGGTGGTACCTATATATGAGGATTCTGACTTCGGCAGAGGCATCATACCACACCTTGTGGACGCTCTCCAGGATGTCGACGCACATATCCCATACCGAGCGTCATCCCTTCTACTCCTACTGATGACCAGATAAAGGTGGAGCTTAACAAGCTGAAGACTATGCAGACACGAGTCTTTGTCGTGCACATGTCATCTGATATCGCCCAACGCCTGTTTGCCCTTGCTCATGATGCAGAGATGCTTGCCGATGACTATGCCTGGATTGTGACTGATAGTGTAGGCAACATATTTAGTTCCTTTGATCAGAACACCATCAGTTCAATGCAGGGAGTTGTTGGCGTGAGGCCTTATGTGCCACCATCGGACAAGCTTCTCAACTTCCCTCCTCGGTTTGTTACCCGGTACCGGCAGCAGAACCCTGGCGCACCTGACCCAGCAAATCCAAACGTGTTCCACCTGTGGGCATATGACACTGCATGGGCAATTGCCATGGCCCTTAGGAAGGTTGGTCCTCTTACACTTGGCTTTCAAATGCCATCACCGCCACAAAACAGCAGCAGCTCAAATGATCTAAGTATGCTGGGTGTGTCACAAGATGGACCGGGGCTTATTGACTCCATTAGAACCACTAAATTCCAGGGCATATCAGGGAATTTGTTCTTGTTGACGGTCAGCTGCAGGCATCAGTGTTTGAGATATTTAATGTGATTGGCAATTCATATCAAATTTCTGGGTTCTGGACACCAAAGTTTGGCCTAAGTAGGAAACTTCGCTGTATCTTCTGGCTCAAGTGGTGGTACCGCTGGATTGAATACAGTGATTTGGCCCGGTGGTTCGATACATCCTCCCAGAGGTTGGGTGTGGCGGTGGCTGGAAAGAAGTTGAAGATTGCTGTGCCAGTGAAGCTTTCTGTCAACCCCTTTGTGAATGTTAAGAAGAATTTTGCTACTGGAAAGTTTGACGTGACTGGATATTGCATAGATATCTTTGAAGCTGCCATGCGAGAGATGCCATATGCCGTGCCCTATGAGTATGTGCCTGTTGTAGATCCCAACATAGACACCAACATGAGCATGTCATACACTGAGATGTGTTATCAAGTTTCCCTGAAGGTGAGCTCTTTCTGTATATCTACTGGAATTCATAAGATTATCTTCTGTTTTCCCTATGGTCAAAACCTTTTCTCAAATGAAATCTTGTGATGCTTACAACTTTTTAGTAATGTAAGAGTTCATACCTGAATTATATGTAAATTTGTTTCATTAAGAATAACACTGTTCAGAAGCCCGTATGTTATTGCATCATTTGCATGTATATAACCAGTTTTATTTATACAAGCCTACCAACTCATGCTTCTGCATGAGCTAGAATATTACGGGACATAAGCAACATTAAAGTTTGTGTTTAATCAAAATTACCTATCTTTGTACCATCTCCATCATTTTATAATAATACAATATCCTTATGAATATTCAATGATACCTATTCAATTATGATGAACTTATCGGATTACTCTATTTTTTTCCATTCATATTCATATTCTTTCTACCCCTGCATGCATATCGCTTCATATTTTCCAATATTCATTGAGTTGTGAAACCTTAAATTTATGACATCATGAATCCAGATTTTGACTGTTCTATCTTTCACCATATTATTAGTTGATGCTATAGTATTTTAACTCAGACAAGTGATCAAATTCCATTTTTGTGGAACAGAAATATGATGCCATGATTGGGGACACCACAATAATCCTAAATCGTTCCACGTTCGTTGATTTTACCTTACCTTACACTGAATCGGGGGTGCAGATGGAAGTACCCTCGAGGGAGAAGTGGAGCAAGAGCTTTTGGGTTTTTATGAAACCGATTGAACCAATACTCTGGGTAGCCATCTTGGCTGTTTTTCTGTTGACTGGTTTTGTCATATGGTTTGCTGAGCACAAGGATAGCAGATATTTTGGTGGCAACGCCGGAAATCAGCTTCGTCAACATTGCTTATTTTAACTTTCAAGCACTTATTTTGTCTGTTCCAAAGGGTGAGCTAAACAGAACAGATACAAAATTGAGCTTAGGATAGTATAGGGGATCTATGTGGAGACAAACGGATCGACATTTTTTTTTTTTTCTTGAAAGTATTATTTATTTTGCTCGTTTTTTGTTCTTCACTTCTTATACTAGCTAGAAAACTTTAAGCATTTTTTTATGAAAAGTGCAACGTAAATAAGAATAAAGAACTATATTATGGAATACTAAAAACAATGAAACAAACAGTAACACTTTTAACTCAACATTAACATTTCCTCAAATCCACATTTTAGATAACATATATGATGGACCAATTTATACTTTTCTTTTGGTCTTCACAACACTAAACACAAATATATATGTCTAGGTTTATTGTAACATTTTGCCTTAAGCAAAGGTTACTTCACCAAAACTGACCTTCTTCCTCACTTGGCCTGTTGCAAAGTTATTTGACAAACTTATCAATTCTCCTTTCGTTTGCTTTTGTATTCACTTTGTTGACAAAACCTTCCCAGATCTTAGGCAAAAGATTTGATGAAAATCTTAGTAATCTTTGCAAGGTTTGATTGTGCATTCTGCTTGCCAACCAAACAGACCTTATGCCTTTGCCTTGACAAGTTGGTGCTATATATTTTTGCAGACCCAAAACTGAAGAAATGGCTATCGAAATTTGCACTAATAAACTTTGTGCTGCTTGCTTGGTTTTTGGAGAAACTATATAGCGCAAGCTTGACCTCCATGCTGACTGTACGACAACTGCAGCCAACAGTTGGTGACTTAAATCAGCTTATTCGTAATGGAGATTATATTGGTTACCAAACCGGGTCTTTTTGTAAAAGATCTCCTGAAGAGCCTTAATGTGGACGAGCGTAAAATTAGGAGCTACGCGACCCATCAATATGCCGAGGCACTGATAAAAGGGAGCTGGAATGGTGGTGTCTCAGCAATATTCGACGAGATACCATACCTCAAGTTGTTTATGTCGAAGCACTGCAGTAACCACAGTATCATCGGTCGTGTTTACAAGACTGGCGGATTCGCTTTGTAAGTTATAATAAGTTATATTGTCCATCCATTGCAATGTGTTTTCTTCCTGACCAACATGTGTGGTGGTTTCAAGTCACTCATCACGTCTCACGGGACGGGACAGGATGTTCAGCGAAGAGTTCATATGCTTCTTGTACTCCAAATGATTTATATTGCTTTTGACTACTGTCAGGTCTTTCCTAAGGGATCTCCACTTGTTGCTGATGTGTCGAGGGCTATACTGAAGGTGACGGAAGGAGACGAGATTGTGGGCATTGAGAAGAAGTGGCTTGGAGTGGACGAGGTAGCCAGCTGCGACGGCCTGAGGAACGCCTTTGATTCGGGGTCTGTAATTACCTGGAGCCGTTTAAAAGGTGTGTTCTTTATAACCTTCGGGCTGTGGGTTGCTGCGGCCATCATCTACGCAGCCATCAAGTTCTTAAAGTCTTGTGGGCAAGGTAGACAGCGGCGGGAAGCCGTGGCTGAACTTTCTATCGAGCACCACAATGGCGATGCCATGGAGGGTATGGCATGGCGCATTGAAAGAGATAGCCATCTAGTAATTCACCTGCATGGAAATTGACCGCCACCTGCACAGCAGGTAGAGGTAGCACCACCTCAAAGAGATCCAGTAAGACCAGATCGCAACGTAAGAGGTAATGTCCTTGAAGAAGGAGAAGGGCGTGGAGAAGATCATCAGATGGAGCTTGCGAACCAGAATGGCCGCAGTGATGAGCTGCCTCTGCGGCGCAATCGACAAAGCTGGTCGGCACCAGGAGTAGGCCGTAACGAAATTGGAGTTGCGTACTGCACTCGTTGCCTTAATGTTTGCTCAAAGAACGAAATGAGGATAGATGAGCATACCTTTCTCATTACATCATTTTACTCTGTTTCGCCAAGTGTTGGTGTTCGGTTCTTCATTCTCTCTATTTTAGCAGTAGTTCTTGTTGTTGTTGTGCGAGTCACTTCACTAATTGTCTTGGATTTGGAAATGTAATATTCTCTCAAATAATTTGCAAAATCTGCTGTGGTATATTTCTGTTGTTGCCATCACTAGATTAGTGGTAATTTTTTTGTTTGCATTTTAGCCTTTTATAAAACTATTTGTACAAATAGATTCCCTATTTTTTAAAATTGATCCAAAGGTCAGTGTTAAATTAAATAATAGAACGCTGAGATCTTCGCATCGACGTTATGCCAGGTACTCAGGTTGCCTTGAAAAATGATTTGGTTCCACAAAATGAACTGTGCTTCAATGTTAATTTCGGAGAGGATCACGTCGTGACTCAATCCAAACAAAATAATAGGCTCGGTTTTAAACGGCACTTGCGTAGAAGCTAATGAACCTCTACCATCATATTACGGGTTACGACGAATAACAACATCTTTCTTAGCTACCATGACTGCCTAACTGACAGACAAGCAATGTGGCCATCAGTTGTCACGAGAGAGCTGTGGACAATAATGCTGTCAGCGCTCACGGCCGGCCTGCTAGTGATCGTGTCGACGTGTTGTGCACGGCTACGTGATCCGTTTCTCTTTTGGCACACCCTCGTTCACACCACACCCGCCGGCGTCAGCTAGCCACATACGCACACTCCATCACGGCAATAGTGGCCTCGACAACCACTCAGCCCACGTGCCACACGCTGATAGCGTCTCTTCACGTGGACCGACCCGCCAACCTACAAATACAACATACAAATACGGGCGGGCTGTCACAACACTTCCTAGTAGACAGCATGCACTCGAGTCGCCTCACAGTCCAGCAGCATCAGTCGATTCAGTCCATCGCGCCAACGACCACCACCACGACTCACTTCATTCCCTCCCAAATCACCATGGAGCCCACGGGCACGATCGTCTTCTCGTCCGTCGGCGTCACAAACTACGGCTTCGACGTCTTCTCCGTCGCCGTCCCTGCGCCCGCATCCGCGGAGCACGGCGTCTCCGCTGAGGAGCTCGACGAGCGGCGGCACACGGACGGCGTCTCCGTCAACTTCAACGCCCAGTTCACGGACGACGCCGGCGACGAGGTCGCGTTCGTGTCCGAGCGGACGGGGGCAGCGAGCCTGTTCCTCTCCCGGCCGGGGTCCAAATCCGAGCGCCCCCAGCCGCTCCCGGCCGCGGAGGGTAGCCTGTTCCACGACCGTCCCACGGTGCGCGACGGCCGGGTCTACTTCGTCTCCGCACACGAGAAGCCGGACCGGCCGTTCCAGAGCTGGGCGGCCGTATACACGGCGCGTGTGGGCGCGGATAGCCAGCCCGAGAGGCTCACCCCGCGTGGCGTCGTGGACATGAGCCCCGCCGTGTCCGCCTCGGGAGACCTCGTCGCCGTCGCCTCGTACGGCGACCGGCCCTGGGCGTTCGACTTCCGCGTCCTGGAGACGGAGGTGGCCGTGTTCCGCGCGGCCGATCCATCGAACCGCACCACGAGGCGGGTGGCCCGCGTGGCACGGCGACGACGCGCTCTTGTTCCACCGCGTCGCGGACGACGGGTGGTGGAGCGTCTTCCGCGTGGGCGTCTCCCCGGAAACGCTCCAGCCAACGGGAGCCGAGCGCCGCGTCACCCCGCCGGGGCTGCACTGCTTCACCCCCGCGGCACCCGCCGCTGGCGGCGGGCGGTGGATCGCGGTCGCCACGCGGCGGAAGGGCCGGGAGCAGCGGCACGTGGAGCTGTTCGACCTCGAGACGGAGCGCTTCACCCCGCTCACGGAGCTCCTCAACCCGGACCTCCACCACTACAACCCTTTCTTCTCGCCGTCGGGCACGCGCGTCGGGTACCACCGGTTCCGTGGTGCGGGGGCTCCGGGTGACTCCTGGTTCCGCACCTGCAGCCGGTGCGCAGCCCCGTGCCGTCCCTCCGGATGCTCCGCGTGAATGGCACGTTCCCGTCCTTCTCGCCCGACGCGGCGTACATCTCCGTGATCGGCGACTTCTTCACGACCACGCCTGACTTCAGGGTGCTCCGCTCCGACGGGTCCAGGCGGTGGACGCTGAGCAAGGATCCCACACTGTTCAACACCAGCTGGAGCCCCACCGAGCGTGGGGTGGTGTTCATGTCCATGGGCCCCATCTTCGAGACCCCGAAGGCGACGGTCCGGATCGCGCGCGTCGAGTTCGACCCGGCCGTCCTCACGGACGACGATGACCACACTGAGGTCAGCGCCACGGTGAGGCCGGTGACCCGGCCGGAGTCCGGCAACGACGCGTTCCCAGCGGTGTCGCCGTGCGGGCGGTGGCTGGTGTTCCGGTCGGGACGGACGGGGCACAAAAACCTGTACGTCGTCGACACAGCCCGCGGCGAGGACGGAGGCGCCCGACGGCTAACGGACGGCGAGTGGACAGACACGATGCCGAGCTGGTCGCCGGACGGGAGCCTGATCGCGTTCTCGTCGAACCGGCACGACCCGGCGAACCCTGTCGCGTTCAGCATCTACCTGGTGCGGCCGGACGGCTCCGGTGTACGCCGCGTGTACGTGGCCGGGCCGGAGGGCAGCGCGGAGGCGGACAAGGAGAGGATCAACCACGTGTGCTTCAGCCCGGACTCGCAATGGCTGCTGTTCACGGCCAACCTGGGCAGCATCATGGCGGAGCCCATCTCGGCGCCCAACCAGTACCAGCAGTACGGGGACCTGTATGTTTGCCGCCTCGATGGCTCGGACCTGCGCCGCCTCACCTGCAATGCCTACGAGAACGGCACCCCGGCGTGGGGGCCCGAAAGCGTCGGGCTCGGTCTGGAGTCGCTGGCGGTGGGCCTGTCCGCCGGGGAGGACGCATTGGGACAGTTCGAGGAGCCGGTGTGGCTTACTTGCCCCCTCTAATTAATCTGATATATATAGGCTAATTGCTCCGTTCTCCTGAAAGCTGGGCAAAATACCTAGACCCATTCTCGGATCCCAAACCACCTGGATTAGGACCCGAACCCGAATTACCGAACCAACCCAGATTATCCAATATACCCGATATCTACACCAGCAGCTATCTCAATTTGGTTAGTCCACTACATTCGGCCCAACAAAAGGAGACCCCCAACAACCTCCTCCTGTGCAAGCATGTACGTACAGCCAGCCCACTCACCAAAAACACCACTTTTTACCCTCTTTTGACGTGACCTGCAACTGAATGCCAAGAGTCGAAAAACGTTCACCGAACAGGTTCACTTTGTAGTACACTCTATTTAAACACAACTTTAGCTAATGGAGTCCACACAAGCACATCCTTTTATTTCGTTTTTTGAACGTAATGACCAGAACAAACAAACAAACAAAAGGGCATCCCAACAGCAGCAAGTTTTTTTTTTTTGAAAGCTAATGGGGGAGAGCTTCCCCACCTACTTGTTTCAAAAAAAGTCTCGTTTTTAGGAGCGGGAGGAAACCCTTCGTCCGGTTAATCATAAAAACCGGACTAAAACCATACAACATCACACAAGCACAAAAAGAAAGAAAATTACAACGCCGTAACACATGGACTTCTTCAACGATGCCTCCAGTGGAGGTGGATGACGTGGCGCCACCATCGAAGCCCAAGCAGAAAAGAGCTTGGCTAAAGCTTCGCCAGTCTTGTATCCAAGGAGTTGTGCGGAGTGGTCGGAGCAGAGCAACACAGAGGTTCTTCGGTGACGCTTCAAGAAGGAGATTATCGTCACCGCCCGCAGTAATTTGGGCTAAGCGCCCGAACCTAAGGTGGAGGCACATCAGTCCCGCCGCCGCCCGGCGAGGTCGCGCGGCATGCCACCAAAGACACGAGTGAGGTTGTCGCGCGCCTCACCACTGGAGGCGCCCGTTGCCGCCGCCGCCACACGCCGCGGAGCCGCGGTCGCCGCGACGACGGAGGCGCGGAGATCGAGCGCCGCGCGCCGCACGTCGCGGTCGCGAAGGCTGGTTCGGGCCGACGACGGAGGCGCCGGCACCGACGGCGCCGCCACGCCGCGAGCCGCTAGCGGTCTCGCCCGCGACGACGGGAGGCGCGCACCGCGACCGACGCCGCTCCACACGTCGCTGAGCGCGCGTCTCGCCGCGGCGACGACGGAGGCGCGCGACCGACAGCCCCGGCCGCCACCACATCGCCGCTGGAGTCAGCGGTCTCGCCGCTGACGACGGAGGCGCGCCGACCGACGGCCGCCGCCACATCGCCGCTGAGCCGCGGTCGCCGCCTCGACGACGACGGAGGCGCGCACCGACCGACGCCACGCCGCCACACGCCAGCGGAGCCACGGTCTCGCCCGCGACGACGGGGAGGCGGCTTACACGACATTCACAACAATCTCGCGGGCAACACCAACCGGTATCGTAACCCCACGCCAGCTTTGTCCGACACGGCAGCCGCACACCAACGAGTAGCACGGCCCGAAGGTCGCCGGAGGATCTCCCCGGTGCTTCTTGACCGACCTACACGAGGCCACCACCCGCCGGGGTGGGGGAAGGAGCGCCGGAGCACCGCCCGGGAGCACCTAAGCAGGGCGAAGCAAAGACTCCATCCACGGCTGGCCGACAACCACCACCGAAGAGGGAGGGGATGGAGGAGGACGAGGAAGGCCGGAGGGAGGGGGCGCCGGCTGCAGGGGGCCACGCCGCCGGCTGCCAAAGGAGGGCCGCGCTGGCTCGAGCACACCGCCGCCATGGGGTAGCTGTGTCAGCCGGGAAGAAGGGGCTCGGGGACGAGCAAAGACCATTCACGCGCCGATCCGCGCATGGGAGACCGGATCCGCGCCTCAGAGCCATGGATCCGCGGCCACAAAGACGAAGCTTGCTCTGGGCGCCGACCACCTAACAGAAGGGGGGTGGAGGAGGACGGCAGAGGGCCGGGGAAGGAGGCGCCGGGGCCAGGGGGGCATCGCCGGCCGTCACCGGAGGGGCCGCTGGCCCTCCCGCGACCCCCCGGCAGCGGCGAGGGGCGGGCGGAGGGGGGGGGGGGGCGGCGGCGGCGGAGGGTTCCGCCCGAAGTCGCCCCTAGGGGAGCGACGCGGGGGCCTTCGATGCTCTAACAAAGAAAGACGTCATAGAGAGCAGAGGTAGTTTTGTATATGTGTATTTCGAGGAGGGGCCATATACACACACGTTACATACTTCCTCCGTCCCTATCTATGGCTTTAGTTGAGTGGTTTATGGCCCAATCTAGCGGCTCCATTTAGGCACGGACACCAACGGCTACAGCACTTGTGGCACTAGTGGCTTACTTGTTTCCGGGCCAATCCATCCCGAACTGGATGGTACATTCCTCCAATGTCTCGTGTCTCTCCTAGTGTCCTCCCGATTTGGATGGTACGGGTGTGTTTGGTTGTGGAGTCAATTGTAGTCCAGCTAGCCTAATCTAGCTTCGGCAAGGAGAAGCCAGCTAAATGGAGCCAAGCTGCAGCTTGTTTGGTTGTTCCTATCATTTTGGCCAATCGTAGCTAGGTTTTTCGAGGTTTTGGTGTTTGGTTGTTTGGATTGAATCACATACACGGTCACCTCCTCCGAGCTGGTGAGTTCACCTCCTTTAATACATTTTTCAAACATGTGGTGGGCATGCGGCAATGAAATCCTCGCCATGGCTAACTTCGATAGCGGCAAAGGTCCACCACGCCCGGCGCCGCGGCGGCATCAAGCACCGATCGCCAGCGTGGTGGTTGGCGGCGCCCGGCTCTCGCCCTACCGGCGCTCAAGGCCGTCACCTCCTTCCCGTCCGGCTTCGCCCGTCGGTCCACGCCCTTTGTCTCCCCTCTTCGGCGCCGCCCACGGGCCCGCCGCTCGCCTCCATCGACGGTTGGCGCGCTCCGCTGCTCCCGAACGGCCGCCGTCTCAGCGCTCGCGTCCCTCGCTCCTCCCTCGCCTCCCGGTCCCGCCCACCATCCGTCCTCGCGCTCGCTGGCGCCGGCGTGCTTTCGCTCCGTACCTCGCCGAGGGGCGTACACCTTGTCGCGCTTCCTTCCATCTCTCGTGTCCTAAATGCGGAACCCGCACGAGGCCAGTCCACAGCGCTTCGTCGCCAGCTCAGCGCCGCACCCGGGCCTCGCCGTCGGAGGTGGACATTCTACTTCTCAAGAAGTCACATATTTTCTATATTTATAGTACATAATTAGTAGTGTTAGATAGATTATCGAATATAATTCTTATAATGAATAGGTAATATAAATGTTAATAATATTTTTTTCTATACACCTGTCAAACATAAAGTTTAACCAACACAAATCATGTACCTGACACTAATACAAAGCATAACTAGAGATAATAAAATCCTACCGATCGATGAACACTTCTAAAAAAATTAGTGATCTCGTGATATTTCAAGTCATCACATAGCCTTGTGTTAGTTGACATATCCACTGTCACTCAGGAATAACGCATATATCACTAAAAGAATAGCGTCTTAATAATGATTCTAGAATGAGAGCACCCAAGCGGTCGGCATCAGGTGAATGCCAAGAGCCCCTAGATGTTCTGTTCACCAACTTTAGCTGAAACGCAACTTTAGCTGACAGGATAATGGAGTCCACACAAGCACGACCTTTTTATTCTTCCTTTTTTGAACGTAAAAAAGCACGTCCTTTTATTCAGCAACAAAGAAAAGGGACGTTCAATTCCCAGCAGCAATACAGACAGCTATTACCATCATCAGAATCAGAGGGGGCAAGTAAGCCACAGCGGCTCCTCGAACTGGCCCAATGCGTCCTCCCCGGCGGGAGGGCCCAACGACAGCGACTCCAGCCCCCGCCCGCGCTGGCGGGCCCCACGCCGGGGTGCCATTCTCGTAGGCGTTACAGGTGAGGCGGCGCAGGCCCGAGCCGTCGAGGCGGCACACGTACAGGTCCCCGTACGGCTGGAACTGGTTGGGCCCCGAGATGGGCTCCGCCACGACGCTGCCCAGGTTGGCCGTGAACAGCAGCCACTGCTGCGAGTCAGGGCTGAAGCACACATGGTTGATCCGCTCCTTGTCCGCCTCCGCGCTGCCCTCCGGCCCGGCAACGTACACGCGGCGCAGCCCGGAGCCGTCGGGACGCACCAGGTAGATGCTGAACACGGCCGGGTTCGCCGGGTCGTGCCGGTTCGACGAGAACGCGATCAGGCTCCCGTCCGGCGACCAGCTCGGCATTGTATCGATCCACTCGCCTTCCGTCAGCCGCCGGACGCCTCCGTCCTCGCCGCGGGCCGTGTCGACGACGTACAGGTTCTTGTGCCCTGTCCGGCCTGACCGGAACACCAGCCACCGCCCGCACGGTGACACCGCCGGGAACGCGTCGTTGCCGGCCTCCGGTCGCGTCAGCGGCCTCACCGTCGCGCCGCCCACCTCCGTGCGGTCGTCGTCGTCCGTGAGGTCTGCCGGGTCGAACTCGACGCGCGCGATCCGGACCGTCACCTTCGGGGTCTCGAAGATGGGGCCCATGGACGTGAACACCACCCCTCGCTCGGTGGGGCTCCAGGTGGTGTAGAACAGGTTGGGCTCCTTGCTCACCGTCCACCGCCTGGACCCATCGGAGCGGAGCACCCTGACGCCCGGCGTCGTGAAGAAGTCGCCGTTCACGGCGATGTGCGACGCGTCGGGCGAGAAGGACGGAACGTGCCGTTCACGCGGAGCATCCGGAGGGACGGCACGGGGCTGCGCACCGGCTGCAGGTGCGGCACCAGCGCGTCACCCGGAGCCCCCACGCCGCGGAACCGGTGGTACCCGACGCGCGCGCCGGACGGCGAGAAGAAAGGGTTGTAGTGGTGGAGACTCGGGTTGAGGAGCTCCGTGAGCGGGGAGAAGCGCTCCGTCTCGAGGTCGAACAGCTCGACGTGGCGCTGCGCCCGGTCCTTCCTCCGCGTGGCGACCGCGATCCACCTCCCGCCGCCGCGTGCGGGCGCGGCCGGTGTGAAGCAGTGCAGCCCCGGCGGGGTGACGCGGCGCTCGGCTCCCGTGGGCTGGAGCGTCTCTGTGGAGATGCCCACGCGGAAGACGCTCCACCACCCGTCGTCCGCGACGCGGTGGAAGAAGAGCGCGTCATCGCCGTGCCACACGGGCCACCCGCCTCGCGGTGCGACGACGGTGCGGTTCGATGGATCGGCCGCTCGGAACACGGCCACCTCCGTCTCCAGGACGCGGAAGTCGAACGCCCATGGCCGGTCGCCGTACGACGCGACGGCGATGAGGTCGCCCGAGCCGGACACGGCGGGGCTCATGTCCACGACGCCGCGCGGGGTGAGCCTCTCGGGCTGGCTATCCGCGCCCACACGCGCCGTGTACACGGCCGCCCAGCTGTGGAACGGCCGGTCTGGCTTCTCGTGTGCGGAGACGAAGTAGACCCGGCCGTCGCGCACCGTGGGGCGGTCGTGGAACAGGCTGCCGTCCGCGGCCGGGAGCGGCTGGGGGCGCTCGGATTTGGACCCGGGCCGGGAGAGGAACAGGCTTGCTGCACCCGTCCGCTCGGACACGAACGCGACCTCGTCGCCGGCGTCGTCCGCGAACTGGGCGTTGAAGTTGATGGAGACGCCGTCCGTGTGGCGCCGCTCGTCGAGCTCCTCAGCAGAGACGGCGGCCTCCGCGGATGCGGGCGCAGGGACGGCGACGGAGAAGACGTCGAAGCCGAAGTTGGTGATGCCGACGGACGCGAAGACGATCGTGCCCGTGGGCTCCATCGTGCTTGGGCGCGTTGCTTGAGGAGCGGAATGAATGGTGGTTGGCGCGCTGGATGGACTGACGCTGCTGGATGGAGTTGGAGCCCGAGCTGTCAGCTGCAGTGACTGTGACTGTGAGGCTCTGGCGAAGTGCAGTGCTGTGCGTGCCCATATTTGTAGGTTAGTGGTGGGTCGACGTGAGGGGACGGACGCTATCTGCTTGGAATACGCTATCGGCGTGTGGGCTGTTGGAGTGGTTGTCGGGCCAGTGCCGTGAGGGAGTGTGCGTATGTGGCTAGCTGACGCCGGCGGGTGTGAACGAGCGTGTGCCAAAGGGAATCTGTGGATCACGTAGCCGTGCACAACACGATCACTAGGCCCGCCAGACGCCCTCAGCCCTGACAGTATTATTGTCCGCAGCGCCCTCGTGACAAGGTCCACATCAAAAATTCGTACCACCAGTTGGTCAGTCAGTCAGTAACTCAGTATGTTGTTATTCATCGTAACCGGCCGGACGGGTAAAAACGTTATTCAGTCAGTCAGTAACTCAGTATATAGCTAAAATGCAGAACGTGTTACCAGCGTGGAGTATATACGTGGAAAGTCTATTGCGATGTCCTAGACATGGTAGTCCAGGGACATAAAAGAAGGTACGAGATGAGTGTACCTGGCGCGAAGATGGCCGGATCGAGGAAGGTTCATGTTCATGTGCTTAATGGCATACCAGGTGTGAACACAAACGAGCGGCATGCAAAGTGGCCAGATTCGAGTTTTGGTCGGGCCGTCAAGGGCACACACAAGCTAAGATCAATCTATCGTCCTGTGTCAAATGTGAGCTTGCTTGGCAAGAAACAAACACTTCATATATAGTCACGCAGTGACTAGCTTATCTGCTAATAAACCATCCCATATATATATTCCCATGTTACGCCAAGAAACCTTTTCGATCGTGATTCGGTGATTGTGATCTCCCTACCTCTCTGCTTGTTACGCATAGGCGTGGGAGTCTGACATGTGAACACTGGCTCATCGTCGGAGGATTCCAATTTTGGTCAAAGCCTCCTCAAAGCGCAATGCCAGATGGCCTCGGAACCTCACCACCAGGGTCAAGAATATCCAAATGTGCTAGTTGCCGATTGCCGAAGGTTCATCCAAAGAGAGTCTAGCGAATCATTTCAGACAGAAATCCCGTGACTTTTTTTTTAAAAAAAAAAAAAAAAAAAACGCAACATTTTTTTTTTATAATTTTGTGAAACAAACTTATTAACATAACTTTCAGGAGGTACAAATATTATATACAAAACTTTATGTATCACTTAGATATATAAGTTTTATGGTATAGGCTATATATATGTCATAAGCTAATGCACATAAATCACAGTAAAACAACATTCAAAACATATGCAAATCGGATCTAGTTTTGCTCGACTTGTTGCATACAACAAGGTCGGTGAAGACATAATTGAAAAAATATACCATTTAGAAGTTATAGAATTTTGAAATAAATATTTTGGTATTTTAGCCACTCCAGTGGTGATGTCAGGGGTGAGCAGGGGGAGTTAGCACATATAGCTCGAAGACTCGCGCTTACATTAGAGATGAAGCGGGGCACAATGGCAATTGATCGAGGTCGAGGCTTTGAAACGCATTGAGTGGAGATAGACGATGGGTCGCGTGATTTTTTTCACAATACTGCGATAGCGTGATCGCAAAGATGGAATCAGATGGTAGCAGACGAGACACGGTGATTTATACTTGGTTCGGGGCACCGCGTGTGCTAAACCCTATATTCAGCTATGAAATCCATGATTGCTACTCAGCTAAAGCCACATGTAACTGTGGGTGTATATGCGTCCCCCTCCCCTCGAAATACAAAATTAGCGGCAACGTCTAAAATTTCACCATATATACAAAATTACCTCTGATCTTTGTGACTCCATTGGGACGCCCTTTTTGTTTGTTTGCTATGCTCTTCACGTTCAAAAACGAAACAAAAGGATGTGCATCATGTGCTTGTGTGGACTCCATATGCATTGTCAGCTAAAGTTGTGTTTGAGTGGACTATCAAGTGTACCTATTCGGTGAACGTCTTCGGCTCGGCATCCAGTTGCAGGTAAACATCAAAGCAGCCAAACAGGGTAGAGTGCAAACCTTTTCAGCAGGCAGCATCAATGCAATGGTGTTTTGGCGAGTGGGCTGGCATGCTTGCACACTGAGTTCAAAAGAGCCCGTCTAAGAGAGATTCCATCCAAAACTGAGCTGGGCTCGAAAAGTAGTTGAGCCCATTATTTGATGGCCCGAACTCCTGCATTACAGTCCATCTCTAGAACAAACGAAACAAACCCTGTTGCCACAGGTACAGAACTCGATCTGACGACCATACCAGTAGGTGGCAGGTCAAACGCACTGAGCGCCGGACGCCGAGGCAGGTGCCACGCGGCTACCTACGCGGCGCCCATGCACCGCGCCTGGGTGCCACTTCTCCCCTCGGTCCGCCCGTCCATCACCGATATATGCGCACGCTCGATCAGTAGCTTTCTTCGATCTTGTAACAACGGCATCGACAAGCTAGCTAGGTACTCACAGTAAGCTCACAGCGCGCACCTCAATCGACGCCACCATGCCGGGGCTCACCCTCGGCGACACCGTCCCCAACCTGGAGCTGGACTCCACCCACGGCAAGATCCGCATCCACGACTACGTCGGCGACGGCTACGCCATCATCTTCTCCCACCCCGGTACGCTCTTGCTCGGCCATATGCTTATAGCGCACACACATTATTCTGTCCATCTCTGTAACTGATCTGCATGCCACGACGACGACACAGCTGACTTCACGCCGGTGTGCACGACGGAGATGGCGGCGATAGCGGGTACGCCAAGGAGTTCGAGAAGCGCGGCGTGAAGCTTCTGGGCATCTCGTGCGACGACGTGGACTCGCACAAGGAATGGACCAAGGACATCGAGGCGTACGCCGACGGCGGCGGCAAGCACAAGGTGACGTACCCGATCCTGGCGGACCCGTCGCGGGACGCCATCAAGCAGCTCAACATGGTGGACCCCGACGAGAAGGACGCCAAGGGTGTGAGCCTGCCGTCCCGCGCGCTCCACGTCGTCGGGCCCGACAAGACCGTCAAGCTGAGCTTCCTGTACCCGGCCACCACGGGAAGGAACATGGACGAGGTGCTGCGCGCCGTCGACTCGCTGCTCACCGCCGCTAAGCACGGCGGCAAGGTCGCCACCCCCGCTAACTGGAAGCCTGGCGACCGCGTCGTCATCGGGCCCAGCGTCTCCGATGAGGAGGCCAGGAAGATGTTCCCGCAGGGGTTCGAGACTGCTGACCTGCCCTCCAAGAAGGGATACCTCCGCTTCACCAAGGTCTAGGTGTTCGTTGCCGGCCGGCCGGCGGCGTCCTTCGCTAGTCGGCGCGCGCGGATCTTTTTGTGCCACCGGCCTGAGTCTGAGCTCTATGTATGTGTGTGTGTTCTACTAGTAAGTACTATGCTGTATGCCCGTAACGTCACCCGTCTCGTGTAAGGGTGGATAACAGTGCCGCGTTGCAACGTCCATGTCCTCTTCTGAACTTGCCAGCACACGTGTGTATGTGTGTGCGGTGTACTACGTGTAGTCTGCCCGAAATCGGAAGTATCCGCCTGTGTGCGTTCTGGACAAAGAAAAATCAGGTGCGTGCATACTGCTGTGTGCTGTCCCTCAACCGGTGATGCGTGTGCCACCAACTCACGACGTCGTCGGCGTTTGGCTCGCAAGCAGCCCATCGACTGGGATCCCTTCGCCTTAGATCCCCCAACACAGCAACGACCATCGTCTTCGTGGCGTCAAAAGCGCCGTAGTAACAGGAGCTAGCCTTCCGAGACGGGATCGATCACACGGGCCGGCCACCCGAACTGATTTCTGCGCGACGCCCACTCCTGTCATTTCTGCGAACACCTCGAGGGCATCACTTCCTTGCCTCATCTTTCACAAGCCAGCGACAGCAGGGCCACAATGGGGAGGTTGCAGGACGATAGCACCGCGTCGGCATAGATGCCGTCTCCATGCCAGCGATGATGCGCGGTCATGCGGATGGCAGCCAAGCGCCACTCTTGTGCAGTCTCGGCGGAGCCAAAAGCTCCAGGCGAGCTAGCCGATGCACGAGCGAAAAGCCTTATTGAAAGGCGCTTGATTGACAAGGTCATCTGCAGCGTCTCCACGCGTCCTCCATCACAAAGGGTATGCAGTTGCACGGAGTGTCGTTGGACGTAAGAATCTAACCTTTTTCATATCAAGACTAAAAAAATCAACATAGCCAACTGTGGTGCTGCCAGTTTCATTTGGAAAACAAAAACTCCTCCAAAATGCACTTTTTTTTTCGATTGGCTTCTTACCAGTTGTTGTATGCCGAACTTAGAAACATCAAGCCATCTTTTTGTCGAATGCCCGGTTGTCAGATCAATATGGGAAAGGGTAGCTGGGTAGGTTTGTGGATCAAGCTGCACTGCATCCAGCCGGTTAACTGGGGGCATACAGAGACTGTGAAGGCATGGTTTGTTCAGCTGATGAGCAGCCTACCAGCATCTATGAGGAAGGGACTCAGTTCTCTAATCTTGCTGCCATCTGGGAGGGGTGCGCGTGAGACAAATAGAGTTTTTAGGAGACAATGCCGGAATGTTCAGAGGATCATGGATTCCATTTGTGATGAAGCCAAGACATGGGCATATGCAGGAAACAAAGGGTTGCAACTCATCTTGCCGGTGGATAGTAGTGTTGTATCAATCATGAGTGTAATGAGTGTAATATAATTTAGTTTTTAGCATAATCAGGGGTTGCAACTCATCTTGCCGGTGGATAGTAGGGTTGCAACTCAACTGATTTGGCGCCGCAACCAGTTGTATCAATCATGAGTGTAATATAATTTAGTTTTTAGCATAATCAGGGGTGGCTTGGGGCTCACTCTTGTGAGTACCGAGTAAAGTAGTGTTGGCGCACCTTGTGCCATCTGTAATTGTTTGTAAACTGCTCTAATCTTGTCGATAAAGCCGGTAATGGTTCTTTGTGAAAAAAAAAATCAACATGATTTAGCCACAACAAAGAAAAACACATCTTTAACGACTCTTCGACTCAACTTTCAATCTTTTCAAATTTGGGAAAAAAATGAATCTTGGATGTGTGCTCATCTAATAAATCAAGCTGATCAGGAGGTGAAAGGGTATCAAGAATAAGGAGAAACGTTTCCAGTGTACAAGAGAAAGAAAGTATAAGTACGATGATTAGTACGCTCGACTAGGATGATTTGGAATAGTTTGATATTATATGCAAAATTGTTTTATAAATTTTAAGAGCGAGATATTAAAAATGGTCTGTGAAAACCAACAAATATATTATCTGATTTTTAACGGCTTAGAATATTATTTATTCCTCAAAGGCCTGATTGGGTCATCTTCTTCAAACTTTAGAGCTCTAAATTCAGAGCTAAAGCTCTAAAAACGTGGTAAAAAGTTGGCTCTAAACCTAGTGCACCTCACATTACAATATTAGACCTTAAAACTGAGCTAAAGTGCTCCAAAGTTTAAAAGAAAGGATCCAAATAATCTAAAAAAGGACTACGTGGACGCAATTGCTGTATCTAATATGAAAATAGATTTAGCGATCTATCTAATATTGCTAATTATGTAATGTAGATATTAACATTTTCTTCTCTATATTTGGTCAAAGTTTAAAAGCCTTTTGACTCCTTGTGAATAGTATAGGAGAGAGGTAGGGTGGCCAAGTGCACAACGGACAAAAGGTAGATATGCATTCTGAACAGTGCCGACAAAAACCATATGCCAATATCGGTTGAATACAAAATTACAAATGCTGGAATTTCAAATGGTGGTACAATCAAATTTTACAGCAAAAAGATCAGGTAAATTGCAGGGATCGAAAACCCAATAAAAGAATTGAAATAGAGAAAGAAACAGAGGAGCATAGTATGTGCTCTCGATCTCAGACACGTTTGCCAGGTTTCAAAAGACACGCGGGAGGACTAGAGCTCAACATCAACTGATCACCGTCGATGGTCAGCCGGAGTATGGCTTGTTGACGTAGCCACACATCTGTCTGATCTCGCCATTGGCGGCCGTCTTCACCTCGACGCCACCCATCTTCACCATGGCCTGTCCAAACCTGTCCTGCCACGTCTTCTGAGCAAAGGCGGCTGCATACACGAGCCATCCCGTTTCGCTCGACTTGAGGAGGGCGGCGTCCGACGCGAAGAGCACCTTGTGGTTGATGACGTTCCAGTAGTACTGGTTGTCCAGCTGGTCAGGGGTCTTGTAGTCCTGCGCCACCGTGTTGTCGGCACCGGCTGGCGACGTGCAGTTCGCCTTGAGCTGTGCGGCGAACGACGGGTCCATGTCGGAGGTGTTGCTGGGCGGGAGACGGTCCCCGCTGAAGGACGAGCAGTGGGGAGCGGCCGATGCTGTGC
Organism: Hyparrhenia diplandra; assembly: GCA_015847255.1. Lineage (NCBI taxonomy): Eukaryota > Viridiplantae > Streptophyta > Magnoliopsida > Poales > Poaceae > Hyparrhenia > Hyparrhenia diplandra. Next base: position 164,405 of record JADLZK010004822.1, read on the forward strand.
GCGCGCCAGCGAGGGCGACCATGTCGTAGGTGTCGAGCCCCTTGGCGGCGAACATGGTCTTAAGCTTCGGAACGTCGGCAAACGGCGGGGAAGGTTGGGCAGGGTCTCGCTGGCGAGCGACACCTTGCCGTCGTAGCGGCCCGCGGGCATCGTGAAATTGATGGCGCCGCCGCTCAGGGAAGAGGCTGGCGTCGCGGCCGGCAAAGGCGACGATGTCGGCGCAGGACACGACGCCCGGGCATTTCGCCTCCAGCGCTGCCTTGGCCGCGTCGATGACCTCGAAGCCGCGCAGGCTAAGGTTGGGGATGCCGAGCATCTCTGGCTGAGGGTTGGTGTTGTTGTCGGGCTTGAGCAGAACGGAGGCGTCGCATCCCTGGACGAAGCAGTCGTGGAAGAACAAACGGACGAGGCCGGCTTTGATGCCGGCGTCGGCGGCGCGCACGGCGTCCCGCACGATGGTTTCCGCGTCGGGGCACTTGTCGTTGTAGTATCCGACGCTCAGTCCAGACCCAGCGGCAGGTGGTGGTGGGCTAGGTGTGGGAGGAGGAGGAGGATAAGCAGGTGGCGGCGTAGGTGTAGGACTGCCGTAGCCGGCTTGTTGGCACCACACGGGACCGAGCAGCGCGAGCACGAAGGTGCCGAGAACGGCGAGCTTAGCGGCCATCTCTGCAACCGTACGAGTGTTTTTAGATCACTCTGTGATCGGAGAAGGTTGGAATGTTGGGATGAAGGGGAGTGCAGTGTTGCATGTCTATTTATAGCTGCTGCACGGGGACTAGACTACTGGATTGCGTGTTGGGAAATCGATCAGAATGTTTTTGGAGCGCACGTCGTAGCGTACTGACGTGCAGCGGTGCAAGTTCCTGTGCTATTTTGGGTCATTTTGGGAACTATTTTCAGCTGTGTGTGCTCGCCATGTTCCTGTGCTTAGTGTTGACTCTTGCACCGCTACACTACGAGGTGCGCTCCAAAAAACATTCCGAACATTACAGCCCCCCTGGCCCGCGTAAGGGTACGTATAAGACATGGCATGAAAGGCCCTTTCTCCCCCATTCATCTCTCTAATTGCGATTGGTCACACACTCGAACAAAGCCGAACGAACGAGTGGTCATGGGGACTGCGGCGTCCCGGCGCCGGCGCACGGAGGACACCGTACGGATGGCCATGGAGCTTGCGGCTTCCCGGCGTCGTTTAGCCGGCAGCCAGCAGATCGGCAGCAGCGTGCTGGAAGCACCAGTGGCAGGGGATAGAAGGAAGGCGAAGGCAGCTGGAGGGTGCCCGCCAGTGGCGTGGACGCGATGGAGGCCAAGGGCGGCGACAACCGACAAGCAGATGATGAAGGCGGATCCACGGCTTCTGGGACCACGTCGAGCCTGCCAAGGACCGGCGGCAGGGCTACACACCCCGCTACTTCGCTGACGCCGCCGAGGCCTCCAAGACGCGAACGATTCAGCGAAACCAGCCAGCATCACCAGCCCCTCAGCCTGCCGTGCCGTGCCTCGATCTCTGCCTGCGAGGGCCACGGCGGCGCCTTCTTCCTGGTTCTTGCAAAGTTGATGATTCAAGGATGCTGCACGTGTTAAGCCTGTAACGCCTTCTCGTGTACTGGTAGAAAACAGTGCCGCTTATTAGCAACACGTGTCCATGTCCTCTTCTGAAGTCTGTCAGCGCACATCTGTGTATGTGTGCGATGTACTGCGTGTCTGCCCGGAATCGCAAGTATCCGCCTGTGCGTGCTTTCTGGGGAAACAATACTCTAGGTGCGTGCATTCTCCTGTCCCTCAATGGATGATGCGTGTCACCACGACATCGGCGTTTGGCTCGCAGTCCATCGACTCGGAGCCCGTGGGGTTTGATCCCCCATCACAGGCACAGCAACGATCATCGTCCTCGTGGGCTTGAGAAGCGCCGTAATTACAGAAGCCTTCTGACTTCTGTGCCGAGATCACACGGCCACCGTAGCAACGCTAGTGTCCCATCTTTCACGAACTGATTCTGCGCGACGTCACTCCGTCCTTTCGTCGAACACCTTGAGCTTCTCCCATTTTTTTCACAAGCCAGCGATGCCCACATTTTGCACAAGAACACCTCATAGCGCGGCATAAGAGGATAGCAGGGCCACAAGCGGGAGGTTGCAGACAACACCACCGCGTTGTCATTGATGCCGTCTCCTCAGCACCGTTTAGCAGGTCCAAGCTAGCTTCTTATAAAATGGCTTCAGCCCCTCAGGTACTATGGCAGGCTATGGCTTCTTCTAACACATGGTTCTAGCTCCTCACGTGAAACAGCTTTTATAGTGGAGCTTGAACTATTTTGGAAACTCTTGACAAAAGCAGCTACAGTAATTTTGTAATAATTTATATTAGGTCTGTGAGGAGACATGAGAAACCATTTTTTTAGCTTTGATTCTTCTATTATAAGTCGCCTAGTTTACAATATCGGTAATAAGAAAAAAAATTGGTCCCCTGGAGATAAATGCAAAATTTCAGAAATATCGGGTCAAATTTTAATAAATTTTTAAAAAAGTTTGGCATCACTTCAATGGGAAAACTCTCTAATCAATCGTCCATCACAAATTTATATAAAAGTAAAAATCAATAAAATACCATAATCTCATAGAAGTAGAGTTGTGGTAATACGTCTAGTCACGGTAATACCGCTATAATTTTTTTTAGGTCCTCAGCAAAAACAAGCGATATTTCAGAAATTTCGGTGATATTTCGCCGAAATTGTAAACCACCAGCTCTACCTCCTTTGGGCACGTTGTAAGGAGCTAACAAATATGCTATCTATTCTAAAGATGTGCATCGTCCGGCCGGCACGGCCGGGCCCCGGACCGGTTGCACGGCCCGGTCAATTACGAAAGCCCGAGGCCGCGGGCCGCGGGCTTACCGTGCCTTTCGGCCCAACCACCACGGGCCCTTCGTGCCGGCCGGCCGGGCCCAAGCACGCGGCCCAACAACACATCGGGTGAGAGAGAGAGAGGAGGCCTTCGCCGTTTTTCGAAAGGCGGTGTTGTCGGCGGATGCGGAGCGCGGCGAGCCGCCCCTTCCCGTCGTCCTCCACCACCGGGCGGCTCCTCGTCGGGCCACCGGCGCTTTAGCTGCCCCTCGGCGTGGGCGGCAAGCTCGGCGTCGTCCGTGACTCACGGCCCGTGAGAGTCGCGCGCAACCGAGAGAAGGAAGAGAAGGGAGCGGGGCCACCGTTGGACCGGGGAGGGCAATTTGGCAAAAAGGAATAGGGTTATGGTTTTGTGGGCTCTTAGTAGGCCAATTCCTACAGATTGTGTAGTGGTCACGGGCCATTAACGGGCCGCCTTAGAAAACCCGGGCCGTGCGTGCCGCCCACGATGCCTTGGGGTCGGCCGAGCCGCGGCCCACACCGACACCGGGCGCCCGTAGCCCGCTTTTTCCGTGCCGTGCCGTGGTGCGGGCAAAAACCGTGCTTCGTGCCGGGCCACCGTGCTCCGGGCTTTCGCACAAGTTTGATCTATTCTTTAACGCTTTAGAAAACTTATTGATTTTACCAATTGTTTTTAGAAATTATTGAGGCCGATGCTCATAGGCTCACAATGGGGGCAACTACTGCAATTACAGTTGAATGTTGTCGGTGGCGACACTACTATTGTTTTGCAACGAATGTCCACTCCAGGTGAGCAGCTAGATGGTACAAGACCTAGGTGGTTAATATTTGGTGGAGCTATTACGATATTTCTCATTTTTTTAATTGGGGCTCCCCATTTCCATTTCATAAAACTGAAATACAAAGTCTTACAAAAAAAAAGAGACAGATAGACCAGGGCTAAGAACGGTTCAGAATACGCCAAACCCTTGACTCAACTTGAGTGGAAACGACTCCCAAAAGAAAGTAGCAGACAACGCTTGAGGAGAGTTATGACAAAAGATAAAACATAGCAACACCATCACCAAAAACATGAAGTAGCGGACATCCACGAGACGATCCTCCCTTCAAGCACGCCTAATGAAGAAGCTCACGCCTTGTCAGCACGCCCGCCTTCGTCATCTTGTACTTCTTCGAAGCGAGGAGCTCCCGCGCCACCTTCATCATCAAGTCAACTCCTCTCGCCAACTCACATTTATCATTATCAGGATACAAACCTTCAAGGTACCTTTTCTTAGCCATCATCTCATTTTTTTTTTCTCTTGGGTGGTCAGGGTGATCTCTTTTGCTAATCTTTCACTTCTTCTCTTCTCCAGCTCTTGATTTTTTGGGACAGGCACCTTCCCCACCATGAGATCTTGTACAATGATTTCCTTCATCTTGTCTTGCTCCACCTTGTTTGTATCCCCCATATTGCTTTGTTCTTCCTCGAGTCGGCTTTCTCGGGGGTATTGATAATGAAGTCATCGGCGTAAAAAACTTCGGGGGACAGGTAGATAGGCTTTTCCTTGTCCACTGCACTTCCTTTGATGGCAGCCTCGTTTTTCTCAGCTCCACTTATTTTGGTATTGACCCCATTTTTTTTATCTTCAAGACATGTGTTATCATCTGCTGTTTATTTCCCTCCTTGAGCTTCACTTCAAGCAAGAACTGCTCTGTTATAGGCTTAACAACCAGATTCACCAGGTCATCATTGCAAATAATCTTCTCACACACTAGAACCACTACAGTTGCCAAGGAGATGGCTTGCTTAAACCAACATACCTTTAGTGTCAGACAATTTGGGGTCATCATTTCTCAACTCAAACTTAGCAGGAGCAGATTTGACAATGTTGTCACTCTCTGGCTTTGGCTGTTGTCATAGCCATCTCCCATCCTCTCAAACTTACTCCCAGATTTGTTCTTTTGGGTAGACGGATTACTAGGCCCAACTCCATCATTGAACAGTTGCCTGCTGAAATTGTTTGATTTACTTCCAACAATAATCCCACTTTTCGGAGCTCTTTCCCCTTCCTTAACCTCTACTTCTCTCTCAAACAAGAACTCATAAAGATGCAATCCTAAAGTGCTTCTAGCAATTCTGGGCACTTTTGTGATGTCAGTGCAAGCAGTGTTGATTCTGACAAAATCATTATTGAATCTTGTCTTAGGGTCAATTTCCATTGTTCTCCCAACCAATCCACCAACTTTAGCAATAGTTCTCATGGACCTCTGGTCAATAGGAATGTTATGAACCCTGAACCAGGCCTGTTGGAGTCTGCCAATTGCACCTACATTGTGATTCCATGGTTTAACTTCCATCAGAGCATTAGTGCACTCCATAGGTAAGAACCTAAAGTGACAGCACTGACCCAACACCTTAGCACTAGGGAACTTCACAGTAAACTTGTTCACATCAACTTGCTTGGCCTTCCATTTCCAGGTTCCAGCACCCATTGAACTGTTGAACTCCATTTCTACTTGCTTCCCAGTTGCCTCCCCCTCAACAATAGTGATAATAGCAGTACTCTCCTTCTCTTTGGCAGACTTAAGGTCAATATTTTTCTCAATAAAGAAAAAGCTTTGGTCCTCTACTTGTGCAGCACAAAGCTCGGGAGCAGTGTTCCTTGGGACACATCTCTTGCAGGTGTAAGTATTGTGATTGCAAATGCCACAATATATAGTCCTTACTATATTTCTCATATTGTGTAAATATTGCATCTCTAACAGGCGAGCTCCATGGGCAACATTGGTGTATGCTCCGATCCTGCTACCATTCTACCGAGCCGACTCCATGGCGGAGCGCTTCCCGTAGCTGTTCACGCATTGCAAGGACACAGATCTGACAGTCAAGCGGCCGTAGAGGGCGGCCTAGAGAGGGCCATGGTCTCGACGATCTCCGGCTTTCGCAAAGAAGGCAGCCTAACGGAGTGCATGGCCATTGTTGCGACGATCACATTGCAGCAGACAAAGGATACACGCCTTAGTCCTATGGTCAAGAAGAATGGTGACCTAAATGTTGTATAAAGCTCTGAAAATGGCCGGCTCGAGCAGGATGTATGGGCTAAGTTCGTGTGGAAAAACAAAGCGCTGCCTCGGGTGCAGTTCTTTGTGTGGCTCCTATCGCAGAGGAGAATACAGAGCAGAACCAACTTGATGAAGAAGAAGATTGTGAACAACGCCGAGTGTGAGATATGTCATATGGCAGATGAGATGGAGGATCACATTATCTTTGGATGTCCTGCTGCCAAGGAATTCTGGGATGCCGTCAAGATTGCGGTTGATCGGACACGGACGGTTGAAAACTGTTGGAGATCAATGCTCCGATCCACATTCCATAGCCACACTTCGACACCTTCCTCATCTTGTGTTGTTGGCACATCTAGAAAAGACGTAACAATACCGTCTTCCAAACTCATCGGGAGACAATTCAGGGAGCGTTGATGGCCTGCAAGGCGGAAACAAGGCTGTGAAGGAGCCGGTTGCCCAAGAAAGATCGGGCAGTAGCTGACGTTTTGGTGCTCCCTGTTGTTAGTTCCAATGTAAACCTGACATAGGCTGTGCGAAACATGTAATCTGTAAGCTAAAGGCTATCATGAGCCACATTAATCAATGAAAAATTAGGTGGGGGATCTCCCCCACCACCCCCACCCCCCGTTGACTTCTGAAAAAAATTATTACTCATATTAATATACAACAATTCTTCTATATATAACGCTTCAAATATAACTTGTGGGTTGGCCACATAATTTCAAAACTACTATACTACTCCCTCCGTTTCAAATTGTAGTTCACTTTGGCTTTTCTACATACATTGATTTTGTTATGCACCTAGTTATACACTATGTCTAGATACATAGTAAATCAAATGAATCTAGAAAAAGCCAAAGTGAACTACAATTTGGAACGGAGGGAGTATTATATAAGAAATTTATATGATCCTTAGTTGACCGAAACTTAAATTCACGCGTTATGGACTCAGAAAATTCATAAATGTGTTTAGCCATACGCACCGACAACCAAGAGGCTTGATGAACCCCAAACATCCCAAGCTAGTAATAGCTAGCTGTCTATATATATGTCTTTCTTGAGGTCGAGGCCACTTCAAATAATCTAGCAAGTCTTCTTGTTGGCCAAAAACCACGAAGTCAATTCCTCTCTCGCAGAGAACCAGTGTCGTCACGCTTATTTATCGGGCAAATTTAGGAGCCAGCCACTGTTAGCTGTGTGTGCTCTCCCTTGTCGTTCCTGCTGAGTGTTTGACTTTGACTCTTGCACCGCTGCACGTCAGTACGCTACGACGACGTGCGCTCCAAAAACATTCTCATTTCCAAACACGCAATCCAGTAGTCTAGTCCCCGTGCAGCAGCTATAAATAGACATGCAACACAGCAGCTCCATTTCATCACAACAGTCCAACCTTCTCCGATCGCAGAGATGGCCGCTAAGCTCGCCGTTCTCTGCACCTTAGTGCTCGCGCTGTTCGGTCCCGTGTCGTGCCAACAAGCCGGCTACGGCAGTCCTACACCTACGGCGCCACCTGCTTATCCACCGACGAGCTCGACTCCGAGTCCGCCACCTGCTTATCCCCCTCCGACGAGCCCAACTCCGAGTCCGCCACCTTCTTCATCTCCAACCCCGCCGCCACCTGCTGCATATCCTCCGACGCCGAGCCCGCCCACCAGCAGCTATCCTCCTCCACCTCCCACGCCTAGCCCACCACCACCTGCCGCTGGGTCGCCTAGCCCACCACCACCTGCCGCTGGGTCTGGACTGAGCGTCGGATACTACAACGACAAGTGCCCCGACGCGGAAACCATCGTGCGCGACGCCGTGCGCGCCGCCGACGCCGGCATCAAAGCGGGCCTCGTCCGGTTGTTCTTCCACGACTGCTTCGTCCAGGGCTGCGACGCCTCCGTTCTGCTCAAGCCCGACAACAACACGAACCCGCAGCCGGAGATGCTCGGCATCCCCAACCTGAGCCTGCGCGGCTTCGAGGTCATCGACGCGGCCAAGGCAGCGCTGGAGGCGAAATGCCCGGGCGTCGTGTCCTGCGCCGACATCGTCGCCTTCGCCGGTCGCGACGCCAGCGCCTTCCTCAGCGGCGGCGCCATCAACTTCACAATGCCCGCGGGCCGCTACGACGGCAAGGTGTCGCTCGCCAGCGAGACCCTGCCCAACCTTCCACCGCCGTTCGCCGACGTTCCGAAGCTCAAGGCCATGTTCGCCGCCAAGGGACTCGACACCTACGACATGGTCGCCCTCTCCGGCGCGCACAGCATCGGCCGCTCCCACTGCTCGTCCTTCAGCGGGGACCGCCTCCCGCCCAGCAACACCTCCGACATGGACCCGTCGTTCGCCGCACAGCTCAAGGCGAACTGCACGTCGCCAGCCGGTGCTGACAACACGGTGGCGCAGGACTACAGGACCCCTGACCAGCTGGACAACCAGTACTACTGGAACGTCATCAACCACAAGGTGCTCTTCGCGTCGGACGCCGCCCTCATCAAGTCGAGCGAAACGGTAGGGTTGGTGTATGCAGCCGCCTTTGCTCAGAAGACGTGGCAGTACAAGTTTGGACAGTCCATGGTGAAGATGGGTGGCGTCGAGGTGAAGACGGCCGCCAATGGCGAAATCAGACAGATGTGTGGCTACGTCAACAAGCCATACTCCGGCTGACCATCGACGGTGATCAGTTATTGAGCTCTAGTCCTCCTGCGTGTCTTTTGAAACCTGGCTAACGTGTCAGAGATCGAGAGAACATACTATGCTCCTCTGGTTTCTTGCTCTGTATATTTCAATTCTTTTATTGGGTTTCGATCCCTTTTATTTTTGCTGTAAATTTGATTGTACCACGGTTTGAAATTCCAGCATTTGTAATTTTGTATTCAAACGATATTGACATGCGAGTATTGTTTTCGTCCGCACAATGCATATCTGCCTTTTGTCTGTTGTGCACTTGTGCCACCCTACCTCTCTCTTAAACTATTCACAAGCTAGCTACTCCCTCCGATGAAAAATAAACGTCATTCTCGTCTCCTAAGGAGTCAAAGACTTTTAAACTTTGACCAAATATTTTGAAGAAAATGTGAATATCTACAATACATAATTAATAATATTAGATAGATCACTAAATCGATTTTCATAATAAGTTTATCTGAAGATATAAATATTGCTAATATTTTGTACAAATCTATTAAAATTTTAGAAAGTTTAACCAGCACGAATATTATAACACTTATTGACGGGTGACGATTGACGGTGATCAGTTGAGCTCTAGTCCTCCCGCGTGTCTTATGAAACCTGGCTAATGAGTCAGAGATCGATAGCACATACTAGTATGTTTCTTGTTCTGTTTCGATTCTTTTGTTGGTTTTTTTCGATCCCTTTAATTTTTTTTTTTTTTTGGCTGTAAATTTGATCGTATCACCATTTGAAATTCCAGCATTTGCAATTTTCTATTCAAACTGTATCGACATATGTTACTGTTCAGAATGCATATCTGGCTTTTGTCCATTGTGCACTTGCTTGTGTCATCCTACCTCTCTCTCCTGAACTATTCACAAGGTGGCTACCTCTACCGGTGTGCGCATCATTACACATGCATAGCGTATTTTCTAGCCGTTCCTCCACTGCCGCATCCTAGTTTCCATCGAAATTTGATGTCAAGAGTTAGAATTTGACCTGATGTAAGCTGACACGAGGAGTGAGGTGGTTTGCAGTTGCGGTGCCAACTGGTCCTACTTTTCTAGATTATGGGCGTGACTGTGGGAGCCTTCAATTTTCTTCCCTTTTTTTTTAAAAAAGAACAACTGGAACCTTCAATCAAATCAATTACATTTTTCGTCTCCAAATACAAATGTTTCCAGTATCAACCTCCTCCATGTGAAGCCGTGCGAAAGGCATCTAGGGATTTTCGTTCAGGACAAGCTGACTCTATTGTTTATTTGTTTTCTTGTTTAGTTTAGGACTAACTAGCTGGCCGGCGAATCTGAATTATAAAGGATGCCTTGACTTACTATCTCCTGCGCGTTTATAAATGTCTGCCCCCTCCAGCTCTGTATACATGCATTCTCTCCAGGAATCAAGAAAATGCAGCTAGCAATGGCCTCTTATGTCGCCGGAGCAGCATTGGTGGTGTCACTGCTACTGCTGCAGCTCCTCGCTACTGCTGCTCATGGCGCTCGCCGGAGCCTGGACTCTCCTTCCACCAGTACCAGCTCCGAATTGCTCAGGACTGGCTACCACTTCCAGCCCTCCAAGAACTGGATGAATGGTAAGTCGTTTCCAAATTTCCAATGCTAGCTACTTACATTTTCTCATGTGTTTCCGCATGCAATTTGACCATCAGTGACTTGTTCATTGAGTCTAGCTATATATGTCCTATATGCCAGCGCAATCGTAACTTTTAAAAGGTCCAATCCAGTGTGTAGTTCAGGAATCATAATCCATCTCTGTCCATCCTTATTAACATTTTTGCATGCTTAGTCAAGTTTTACTAATTTGATTGTATGTGTTTTATTAATTTGTTGGATACTAATTTGCTTCTGTTGTCTTCTTTTCACGTGCGGTTGGATATCTATCATAATTCTTGTGCTCAGATCCTAACGGTACGAATCTCTCTTTTCCATCGAATTACTCAGCTGGCTTGGTTCAGCTTGCAAATGTTACGTTTCTTGACATGAACTGCAGGCCCAATGTACTACAAAGGCTGGTACCATCTGTTCTACCAATACAACCCCAACGGTGCTGCTTGGGACCGTAAGATAGTTTGGGGTCACTCCGTGTCGCGCGACCTCATCAACTGGATCCCGCTGGAGCCAGCCATTTCCCCAAGCATCGACTCTGACCAGTTCGGCTGCTGGTCGGGTCGGCGACCATCCTCCCCGACGGGACACCGATGATTGTCTACACAGGGATCAACAAGATCCAGGGTAACGACACCAACTACCAGGTGCAGAATGTGGCCTATCCCAAGAACGCGTCGGACCCGCTGCTCCGGGAGTGGGTGAAGCCGGGCTACAACCCAATCATCTCGCCGCAAGCTGGCCTGAACGCGACGCAGTTCCGTGACCCGACCACGGCGTGGAAGGGCCCCGACGGGCGGTGGCGGCTCCTCGTCGGCAACGAGAAGGGACAGGAGGGCCGCGCGCTCGTGTACCGGAGCTGGGACCTCAAGACCTGGGAGCGTGTTGAGGAGCCTCTGCACTCGGCGATGACAGCCATGTGGGAGTGCCCGGACTTCTTCCCGGTGGCGGCCGCCGGCAGCGAGGACGGTCTCGACGCGTCGTCGCGCGACGGCGTGAAGCACGTCCTCAAGAGCAGCCTGCCTTTCCTGTGGAACGACTACTACACCATCGGCACGTACGACGCCGGCGCCGACAAGTACGTCCCCGACGACCCCTCCGGTGACTACAACCGGACGCGCTACGACTACGGCACCTTCTACGCGTCCAAGACGTTCTACGACCCGGCGAAGCAGCGGAGGGTGCTGTGGGGGTGGGTCAACGAATCCGACACGGCCGCCGACGACGCGGCCAAGAGCTGGGCGGGGATCCAGGCGATCCCGCGCAAGGTCTGGCTCGACGCCGGCGGGAAGCAGCTGGTGCAGTGGCCCGTCGAGGAGGTTGAGAGCCTCCGAGTGAAGAAGCCGACCGTTGTAGATGACAAGCTTGTCAAACATGGAAAACCCATTGCCATCGAAATGTACCAGGCTTCACAGGTAGGTTGGATGCATCCATGGAAAACCCATTGCAGAATTTGTCAACTACGTGCATCTCCAAGACGATCTAGTGATCTCAACAGTGACTTTTATTTGAATGCAGGCTGACGTCGAAGTGGTTTTCGAGGTGCCAAACTTGGAAAACGCGGAGCCATTTGACCCATCATTCAGCAACGACGCCGAGAAGCTGTGCAACATGAAAGGTGCCGACGTGGGAGGTAGAGTGGGACCCTTTGGCCTGTGGGTGCTGGCCTCTGCAAACCGGGAGGAGAGGACTGCAGTTTTCTTCAGAATCTTCAGAGCATACGACGGCAAACCAGTAATCCTCATGTGCAGCGACACCACCAGGTCACATCTCTTAAGCCAGCGATCATAAGCACATATTGTTTGAGCAGAAGAAACTTCTGATGATGGCTAATTTAGTCTAGTGATATTTTGTGCCTGCAGGTCATCTCTTAGCGTGGATTTGTACAAGCCAAGGGTCGCTGGCTATGTCGATACCGACCTTTCAGACGGAAAAATCTCTCTCAGAACCTTGGTATGCATTATTCTCATCTTGTAATTTACAAACTGTCGATTTGTCCACCTTTTCTCTTCAGCAACCGCAGGAAAGATTACAAATATGGAGTAGTAATATTTTGCATTTTGTTTGAATTTGTAGATTGATCGGTCAGTGATCGAAAGCTTTGGAGCTGGAGGAAAGACGTGTATCTTGTCAAGAGTCTACCCGACCCTTGCAACAGGCAGAGACGCGCATCTGTTGGTGTTCAACAACGGCGAGGAGGACATCAAAGTGCATCATCTCACGGCATGGGAGATGAACAACGCGCAGATGAATCAGTAAGCCGCATTTCTAGCGCCCATTTGCTAGCGGTGCGCTGATGCTTCAAAATTCTACAAGGGATTTGTCTTTTTCATAGCCCTCAAGTGCAGGGTGTTTCCCTCTCCCGATTGAAATAAGGAGCAGTGTAATTTTGTTTTTCCAACGCACAATGACCAATATTTGAGTAATCACTTGGATATTTTTTTTTTTCTCGAACGTGGATTGCACGGAATTCATTAAGACAAAGAGATTGTTTGAGTTACAACACAAACAAAAACAAATAAAAACTAATAGTAATCCAAGGATTACCGACAGCCCACGGGCAACAAGTGATTGTGATTACATCGACCAGGCGGATCACCGCGCCCTCATCCAGGTTGGCCAGGTTCAGATTCCAGGCCACCGGATCGAAGTCATCACCAAAGAGCACCTCTATAGCCTCTGTCTTGCTTGGCGTCAGCGGACCTGCAAAGGCCGCCAAGTACTCCTGAGCGGCCTCCAAGTCAGTCGACGGGAGATGCGGTGCAATGTCCATCTTCTGCATCAACACTGTGCGCCTCAAGCGTTGCATTTGCAGCGCGAGGCTTAACAGCCAAGCGGGAGCTCCGGCGAACGAGTGTTGCTGGCGTGCGCGGCCTGCACAGCTTGGGCCCTTCCTTGATCAGCGGGGAGTGCATCGGGGTGCAGACGTTCATGACTCTGTTGGGCGATAGTCGCGATCGAGGCCCTGAGTGGAGTCGCGACCGCCGCCAACAGATTGCATGTGTCCTCCAGGCCTCTGGGTCGCTGGCGACTCCGCGCATCATCAGCGCCGACCAGCTGCAGCTCAGCGGCATGGTCGTCAGGGTGGGAGCCAGGACCCGCCCTGTCTGCGCCGGCACCCAAACGGACGGCGTCGATGTAGGAATGTCGCGGCAATGGAGAAGAGATGGACACGCAGTCTGAGTCGGCGCAGTCTGACAGCTCCGTCCAACGCATGGATTTGGTGCGACCGGGGGTTCCCCCATGGTAGAAGGGCGGGGCATCCGGCGAGAGAGCAGGTCCCTTCCCTGCCGAGGCCAGGCGAGCACTCCTAGAGGCCGTCGGCGAGGCAGACGCAGCGCTAGCAGGGGGCCACCTGCTGACCAACGACGCCGTGCTGCAGGCCAGGATTCGTAGCAGCAGGCGAGGTACGATTTGGCCGCGGCGGCAGCGCGCGTGGAACGGGACCAGTGGTCACACCTGCATCCGCTTCCGCCTCGCCGTTGTCGTCGCTGACGTCGTCGTCTTCCTCACCTTCACCCAGTAGGATGTCTTCGTCTTCGTCATCAGAGGCAACATCCGGGCAGTAGCGACCGTGGCAGCAGCGGTGCGGCGTGCCCGCCTGGCGACACAGGCACGGGCGGACCGGCCCCCACCATGGACCCGCCGGTCGCATGGGGAGGTAGGTGCCGTCTCCAGGATGGCTGCCGGCAAGCTGGAGCAGCGACCGAGGTAGGCGGTGGCGTTGTCTCGGCTACCAAGGACGGAGGTGGCCGATGGAGCTGGAATAGCTTGCGGCGGGGTGGAGCACCCATGGACCTGTAGATCCGGAGCTAGGGAACTCAAAGATGTGGTGGGGGCGGGATGGGAAGGGAAATCGACGGAGGGGGCAGGTGGGGCGCCATCGCCGTCGCCCTAGGAAGGGGACGGGTCGGCGTTCCATCCTCACTTGGATATTTATGAGGCTGTCTATTTGGCAGCCGGGTGTTTTGTCACCCAAAGACACCCGGGTGATCTGTCATAGAAAAACACCCAGATTCCAGGAGACTAAAATTTGGGTGTTTTGGCATCCAAAAACATCCGGTGTTTTCTCATATTGAAACACCCAGATTTTAATAACAATAAAAATCTGAATGTTTCTGACATCCTAAAAACTCTGAATCAGGCACATTGGCTGCAATAAAAATCTATGAAAATAAACACCTGGATGTATCTGACATTATATGAAGATATGCGCATCAGTCGTCATCAGGCACATCCACTGATGCACTTGGCAGCTTCTCCATCCACCAACCTTCACAATGCAGTTCTTGCTATCCTAGCTCTCTCAGTTGCACTAGCTAATCGATGATCTTCAGTCATATCAATTGCCGTTCCATTGACATTGAAAAAGTTTCAGTTATCATGGGCCCTGGAAACATATTACTAACAATATTTTCTTTTATGAATGTTTGAAACTCTACACCATATACAGGATGGTAACAGGAAAAACTAACAAACCAGTTGGCTTGCTTATATTTAATTAAAAAAACATCTCTGCATGGCTTCAAGGGAGGCAAAGCTCTTACCTCATGACACAAGCAGAAGCACCAAGATTAGCACATTGGGCAAACCAAATCTTTATTCTGATCAAACCAAATAAGAAGTGTTGTGCCTGTACATCCCTGAGAAGGGACAAATAAAAACCACAAGCCTTAACAGTTTGAATCAAGGTAATTCAAAGGGAATATGCAACTACTACTCAGCAAAGTAACAAATATGACTAAGGCATATAAGAGGACTCTGATCTCATTAGACTACAAGCTTTTGAAAGCAAACAACCATTGCTATTTTTGGGTCATGCTTACATAACAAGAGCTGAAAAAATGTGGCAGGAAAACTACCTAGAAATCTATATCGTAGAGATGAATTCAGTAAAAAAAGGTTTGAAAATACATAAACCATTTCAATTAGGACCAAAACCACCTAATATTGTGTACTCAAGATATGGGACCAGTAATCACACAAACTGTGTCATGAATTGTGACCCCAACAGAAAAATATACATATCAGATCCCCACAAATTACACCCACCAAGACTAAAAATTACACTGATAACAAGGCTATAAATTACCCTATGTCATAATGTAAATTTTATCAATTCAGCCTGGAACTTAACTTCAACCTGAATCATTGAATAAAAACAAACAGGCATCAAAAGTATTTCCCCCAAGAACAGTCTAACCTTTAATCTCATGGACAATGTGTTTGCCTCTGGACGGAGCAGCATATCCTGAAGCCGACTCTGCAAGAATCCAACCCTCAGCTTGCCATAGACAAAAACGGTGTGGTACACTCGCATCAAAAAATCACCGGAAAAGAGATCTTATGGAATTGGAAAAAATGCTCCAAAAAAAATGCTGAAAGATTACAAAATGTAAGAACCAGGACCAACAGCTTAGTGGTGCATAGTTTACCAGAATGTCCACTGAACCACTCGATACCTTGTCCCTTCAACCTTTAGAATGCAATACATAACCAAGAGAAAAACCACAGTAAGGTTCATATACTGCAACAAAGATGTCCATTCCACAAAAAATGGATCAACAGCCAAGAGTACAACCATATTACACAATGGATCACACTTGTTGTCTCCAATCCTGAATGTTGTGTCAGGCATATACCCAAGACTGCTGCAGAACACAGCTCATCCTCGCATAGGGGCTGGGAAGATGCTCGCAAAATAGAAAATTATCAATCAAAAACTGAATAGTCAAATACAGTCACTTATGACAGACATAAGCATCGCTAAAATGTATTGGAGAAAGATCACTGACCTTTATGCCAAAGCAGAGCAGAAAATGTTGTGTTCCCTTGCACATTAGTGAATCCATGACTCCCTGAATCAATAAAATCCACTCTTGCACCAAGCACTAGTCATTCCTCTGAAAAAAAATAAACCAGTAGAAAAACATAAGAATATTAACTTTATGAATTTCATTTTCTCAACTAATATATTTAGGAGTGGCACAGGTGTAGAAAGATCCATATTGTATTTCAAATCTGACCTGATAAAAACTGTAATGAATTGAAGCAATGCCATGACCAGCAAAATTCCATAACACATTTGAAATCTGACAACCTGTGAAAAGGAAAGAAAAAAGAAGGAAAAAAATAGTTTTTCACCCCTCCTCCTTTAACCAGGGCTTGGGACCTGCTATGATGGCGCTTAAAAATTAGTAGCACCAACATAGGCGGAGTTAAAAAAACTTTTTTTCCATATTAGACAATCCAGTTATAATACAAAAATAATAAAAATGTTCATACACAATACGACACCATAGACTCATGCAGCCGCCAAAACAAAAGAGAATGAGGACTAGATCAATGGAAATATAAGTTATATAGCAAGCAGGCAAGTAGCAGAAAAGCATAGAACTAAAATGCAGTCACTTACTGTCATGACAAAGGAAACATAAAAATTAACTGTGACAAAAAAAAAGTAAACATAAGCCTAATGACTGTACCTTGAAATATAGATAACTGACATCCATGCAGTCATAAAGCGCCATAGTGATAAAAGCTGGCAAAAAGCAGACTAATATGCATGCACCACTTTGCTTAGACTGCAAAGTACTATATGGTACATATATATGAAATCCATATTAAACACAGGGGGTACATATATATGAAATCCATAGTTAAATACAATTAAAAAAAAGGTTCCCAGGATAAGCAGAGACATAAGCAGACCACAACAGCTTAGACTGTAAAACCGTAATCAATCCAACGATCTGAGACATAAGTAGACACTGCCATCTGGTTGGCAATGTACTTCCCTTCCAAATGAGCCATCTGAAAAAAAAAAAAAAAAAAAGATACTTGGTTTCTGTCACATGGTAAGAGCGCACACCGTTAAAATATACCAACAAGATAAATATTGCATGCAGTTACAGTGTATGATATCTATATTTACACAATCGTATCATTCTATTTACACTATATTGCGCACTGTAATTTATTGAATAGATTGGTATAATTAAGGGATAAATATACATCTCAGATAAATATAGCTTATATACAAATAACTATATGACCAGATAGCTTTTATAATTACGTTATTACACCATAACCATTTAGCAGAAAGGCAAAACATGGCCATAGTAATCTGACAGAACATATAGGGGAATACCATATAGCCAGGAAGGCATAAAAAAAAGGCAGATAGATATATACAACCAAAAAGGTCAAAAAAGGCAGATAAACACATAAAGTTCTATCGATCTAGATGAAAAAAAATGATGAATACAGATAGTCCAGTTTAATCTAGGTGGGGAGAGAGGGAAACCCAGGGATGAATAAGAAAAACTACAAAAAAAAAAGAAAAAGAACCTACTAAATGGGGCTGGAGAAATGAAAAGATAGAGAGGCACAGTGAAGATGTGGAGAGAAAGGACGAGATATAAAGGCAGGAAGAGGGGTCAGGGCGAGCCTAAACGGCAAAATCGAGGTGCCCGCAGTAAATAGACCAATAAAAGGACGTGAGGCAGAAGAAGTCATCTCTGACCAAATCAGAACATCCCACACGAAAAACCCCCCACGCCCAACCACCTACCCCCCAAAAAGGACCCCATTTAATGTCATAATGGGCCAAAGCTACTTAAAAGAACCCAAAAAACAGCCCATCAACATGAGAATTTTTTTTTTTAAGAAAAGGCCCAACACTTGAAGGCCGGCTGCAGTCTGTTTTGCCTGGGCCACAATACCAGAATAAAAGGGGACAAAAACCATAAAAAACCAGGGGGTGAAATGTAAAAAACACATCTTGAAGTACAAGTAAGGAATCGATCACACCAATCCCCCCACCTCACCAGCACCAACACCAACCACCCCGATCTTGAGAAGGGACTTGGGAGAGAGAAAAGCCCTTACCAAGGAGGCACGGGTTGCACAGACCAGACAGATCCAGATCACAGGTGGCGCAAAAAGGAGGGGACAGGGATCATATCTCCAACTAGGAAGATCACACAAAATGCAACCTCCAGATCCTAAAAAATACCTTCACCTACAGAGGGATGCAACAACAAACCAGGTAAGACCATAATTGGAAAAAAAGTCTTCTCAACATTACAGGTTGTAAACCCAGAAATAAATGGGGGGACAGGTTGCGAAAAAATTCATATAGTGGATCTCAATTTCACCCGATTATAACACTTCTAATATTAAGCTGAACAAATTACATACATTCTTAACTATTTTCTAGATTAGAATGAATATCATTGTCATATTTTTTTATTGAAAAAAAGGACATATTCATTTCAGGTATCTGCTGGAGCAAACAACACCAAATACCACAGGCAAGGACCCACCGTCAACTCCACTCAGGTAACAAAAAAGGGCAAACTCCTCGGCAATTAAAAGGCCAATCCTAGAAGCAGATTTTGACTAACGAAAAATGAATAGGTGAACTTTCAGAAAACGCAGCCAGGAACACAGGAAAACAGAGATGCAGAGCCACCGCCCAATCTGGTCCAGGTAAAAGTTACTTTATACATTATATCAAACAAAAAATAAAATAGATGAAAAAAGGAATTGATAGTTTGTAATTCAAAATGTAGCCAAAGTCATAACGTCATGAAATATATATATATAAACAGGATTCTTATGCCTACCATCCAAGAAATCAATTTGTAGCAACACCACAACCACCTCAGCTTGACGAATTCCAGCAGGATCTAGCTCTAATCTACAACTGTCAGGTATGAAAATTTGAAAATCAGAAAATACTAGAATAGTATAACATAAAATTGTAACACTTGTCATATAGGTTAACAAAAGTATAAAATCTTATCTAATTTCTATATCAGAAATAAAATCATTGGCATATTTTTTTATTATAAATCAGCCATAACATTACAAATCCAATTGCAGGGATCTCTTTGGAGCAAACAACAGCAAATACCACAGGCGTGCGGCGACATCAACTACACTCAGGTATGAATAAAAGGAAAAACTCCAGGACAATTAAAAGGGGCAAGCATACAATCAGAATTTTGAGTAACAAACAATGAATCCTATTCATTTCAGAATGAGCAGGCAGAAACACAGAAAAGCAAAGATGCAGGGCCACCAACCAATGTGGTGCAGGTAAAAAATTAATTCATACATTATAGCAACCAAAAAGTATATATAGATATAAAAAAGAACTGATAGTTTGTAATTCAAAATATAACAAAAGTGATGACATCATGAAATATATATAACAGGATTCTTATGCCTACGGTCCAACAATTGAATTTGGAGCGACAGGACCACAAACACACCAGGGGATCCAGCGCTAATCTACAACTGCCAGGTATGAAAACTTGAAAAACAAAAACATTCCTGATACATTATAACAAATACTTGTCTTTATCATAAAAAGATGACAAAATTGCAAAATGAAAAGCAGGCAATGGCACTGTTTCAAAACATGACAACAAACCTACCTAGACATACAACTACTCTAGGTTCAGCAACTGTACCAATGGCTATGTTGCCATCTACTATGCCAATTTTTCAAGAAAGCATGACTGGACTACTGCTGTCACAAATAAGAAACTCACAGGAAGATCCATACTCGGTAAGCCTGAGAAAATTACAATTGCATAGTATGCAAGTTACACCTACTTGCATGATTTTTGACATCGGTAAAATCTTATATGATTTTCTAACTTTAACTTTATGAAATAGCTGTCATCAGGAAATGCGGGGACATATACAGGCATGCTATCGGAATCGACATCTCTCAGGTACTTCATTTGTAAAAAAAATCATAAATAGATATCATGATTTCTTGAATACCATGTAACCATATACGATATGACTTGTCGCAAAAAAATAAACAGGTCCAACAGCCGGAATCGGACTATTTCACGACACATGAAGGATCCACATCAACGGGGAATATAACCCGGACAGGTAAAGAAAAATAAGGGAAAAAAAGTAGATTACGTTTTTTTTAAAAAGGAACAAACATGCATTAAACAAAAAGGTGATTTCGCAAACTTCATTGATTGTAATCATAACATCTATACATTGGCATGACAGAGATAGGTGAGGACAAGAACAAAGGAATACGAAACATTTGACGATATCAAGCTGCTCAAATCTTGAATGGCAGGTAACAATCTACGAAAAGGATATTTAAATAAAAATTATTGAAGTCAATCAAACACCACTAGCACGCTTTTTGTCATTACAAAAAAAAAAAAAAAATCAATGTGAATCTAAAAAATAATTCAATGTTGCTAAATGCGAGGATTGTGACTACAACTTTGGGATCGAGATGACTTATCGATGATCATGAAGAACACCGGCAGACTAGTATTTTTTGAAGGCATCCAACTAGAACAAATAGAAAACCAAACCAGAGATCCTTGTGAGGGAATGCCGAAAAGTAGTTCACACACCGCAAAGCACAAGCTCGAAAATTCAGCACACGGAACTACACGTCATCGAGCAGATACAAGGTACGAGAAGCCAATCAAGAAGAAGAAGAACTAGAATTAGAAATACAAGAATTCATTGCACATGAACATGGAGGAGCTCATCAACCTAGCAATGAAAGAATAGACAACATATACACCCCCAAACTAGGGCAAAGCAATTCAAGGACGAGAGATCATGCGAGAGAACTTTTTCAACAACTATGCATCCATTCTTTGGGTTTGAACGCTTGATAGCAAAGGTTTACCGTCTTGGGAGCGTGAAAAGGAAAGGTGAGGTGACAAAAACAACAATGAAATGCAACAAGTATGGAAAGCTTCAGCCTCGAAAAAAACAGTACCTCGAAAAAGAAGCCGAGGTAGATAAAGATGTTGGCAAGAAGAAAGGCGGAAAGAGAAAAACAACTATCATTGAGAAGACAGATTGTCCTTGTGTCTTTGTTGCTAGGGAGGACAATGGCATATGGAAAGTAATAAGGCTAGATTTGGAACACAACCATGCACTTTGGAACGAGGGCAAAGCCGATGCGTGGACACAAAAACATGCCCGACATGGAAAAGATCCTAATCAGAACCTTAAATGACAACAACATACCTACAAGGAAGATGGTTTCTATCTTATCATATCGAGAGGAGGACCTGCAGCAATGCCTATCAACAAAAAGGATGTCGGTAACTACGGGGACAAAAATAAACGAGAGAAGTTAAAGGGACATATATGAACAAGTTGCTAGAGACCTTTAGAAACAAGAAGAGCAAGGACCCAACATTCTTCTACTGATTTGATCTCGATGATGATAAGAGAGTCAAAAATATCTTCGGAGAGATGGCTCATCACTTCGATACTATGCCGAGTTTGGGGATCGTGTGTTAGTTTTGATACGACATATATGACAAATAGATACAGGTTACCCTTTGCACCATTGGTCGGCATCACAAGGTCATTCCCAAACATGCATTTTTGGATGTGCTTTCTGCATGATGAAACAAAGGAAACTTTCAAATGGGTCTTTGAAACATTTATAGAATCAATGGGAGGAAAGCATCCACAAAGCATAATCACGAGATCAAGACAAAGCTATGAAGGGTGCTATAGAAGAGGTCATGCCAAAGACAAGGCACGTGGGCGCCTTTTCCACATCAAGAACAAATGTTACAACAAGAACATCAAAGTGTTTGCAAAGCAAAATCAGGAGAAGATAATGACCTATATAATGAGTTTGAGGACATAGTTAACAAGCGCATCAAAGAAGATGAGTTTGAGGACTTGTGGCGAGAAAAATGATAGAGAATAATGAGTGCAACACAACAAATACTTCACAAAGATGTGGGATACAAGGAAAAGATTCATCAGTGTATTACAAGAATGATTTCTTTCCTTTCATCCAAACAACGTCAAGAAGTGAGGCTATTAATTCTAGATTCAAAGATAATGTCGGACCAACCTATAGTGTTATCAGCTTTTTGCGAGAGTATGTGAAATTATTCAAGTCATAGATAGAGCAGAAAATCTAGAGGACGACTACAGCAGACCAAAAAGAGACAAAAGGACCTACTATTTGGATACACTATAGAGAATCGGGCACAAGAGTTGTACACAAGAAACATTTATAAGAAATTCCAAATTCATTTACAATGGACAACAACACCGACTTCTGAGAGAGGTAGAGGAGGGCAGAGAATATCAGGTTTGAGAGAATATCGGGTTTGGCGGAGAAGCAACCAAGTACACAAAGTACACAAGATAAGGAACTATGTGGTGTGACTAACCTCACGAGAAGGGTGCGAAGAATTCACTTGCATTTGTGCAAAATTCAGCAAAAGATGGGATCCTCGGCTCCCACATCACGAAAAATTATTATTGAGAAAGAGATTAATAGGATACCGGACAAGTACATAATTGATAGGTGGAGGAAAAAGGGACAGAGATTGATTAGGGAGACAAGACCAGATGAAACAATCACAACTAGTTCCTCCTAAGATACAATATGCTTTCAATGAAATCAACATCTACGAATTCAAAGGCTGCTCAAAAGAGGAAGCTACCGATTACCTTTATGCGAGAGATGGACAGGATCAACACTCACCTAGATATCATATTAGCCCCTCAAGACATTCTGAATCCACCAACCTCAGAAGCGCAGCTTCCAGTCCTTGAAAACAATGAAACAGTTGAAGAGATTCTAGATCCGAATCAACTGCAAACAAAAGGTCGCCCTCAGAACCTAAGAGGATGAAGACACGCATAGAGCAAGTCAAAGAGAAAATGAAGAAAACTCGAGCAAGAAAAGAAAAAGGAGACATCGAATGAAAATTCAGGTAACATTCGTTTCAATAACATGCATAAAAAATTAAAAATGTAGTTCGGGATATATCCATACATATGACATGTAGCATTAATCACCCTGGTGGTCTGGAGCGCCGGGGGAAGATTCAGTAATGACACCATCTATGATCAAGAAACATATGGATTTGCATAACACCAAAAAAAATAATATCATATGTCCTACATGACATGTTTAGAACAAATTGTCTGTACATATCTTTCTTTATTTATTCCTCCTGAAATTTCTGTATCAAAGCAATTTACACACATATATTTTTACACTTGGGGAAAAAAGCGTGACTTTTTTAAAAAAAATTCAAACAGGATCACCAAGTAAACCAAAGCCGAAGAGAGTCAAGAATACTACAAGGAAGAGCAATGGCGCAGACAAGCAAACCTGAAAAAAGATCGATGGCAGAGCTGCATTTCAAAGGGAGAAAAAAAAATAGGAAAAGGATTAAGAGAAAAAAAGAGACATCCAAAATGTATTCATATATGTAATATTATAATAGGCACCCGTCAATGTCCCATTGTTTCTATGGTGTCGAACAAAACAAACAGAACCATATATCCTGATGTACCGACTGCTCTGCTTACATTTAGCTAGGAACACAATTTTTTAAAAATGAATGAAAAACCTATCATAAAGGGGAGAACACAAAGTAAATGCCACACGAATGACAGCAGGATCCTTTCGCCGCTGGGCTAATCAGATACATCGACCTACAGGAAAAGGTTAAATTTGCAAAATCAGACTAAAATTAAGTATAAAAATAAAAACAACCAAACATCCCCCAATATCACCTCATCCTGAAGGTAAGCAATGACTAGGCTCTTGTCACATGAATTCCTTGGATTGAACAACATATCATTGCACAGTTTGATCCGGATATTTGCAATATCATGACAGCTGAAAAGGGAGCACAAAAGAAACTCTTGGCGATGACCAATACTCCAAAAACATCATGGCATAAATTCCAGAATCATTTCTACATGAAAAATTAAACTATCATTAAACATAGTGTATAAAAAAAAAGAGCTACTATAGTACTGAAAATTTATTTAAAAAAGCAGTAGAAAAAACAAGCACGTACTGATTTTCCTGAGAATGCTTTGGGACAAAAAGGATATATAGGACGATAATCATTGAAGTGCATGTCATACTTGACAAACTTATCCCACCAATACACAAATTCAGGGATCTAGATAAAATATAAAGCAGGTTAAAAAAAAAAGAAACATCAATGCATATTTTGATAATAGAGAAAATATTTTTTGAAACAAAGCTCAAAAGTAAACACATCTGAAAAAAAAAACTCACCATCTTTGCCTTCACAAATTGCTGGAAACTATGATCTTCTGGGTAGAAAGGATCCAAGAAAGCAAATTTGAGATCCTTATTATCAACTACGAAGACGAACCAATGATCCTCATGTGACACCGGGAAATAAAGCTGCAAGGAAAAAGTATTAGCCATCGGACCAGTAAAAATGAATGATTCCAAGTAAAAGGGATTAATCAAACACACTCAAATGCACATATTCAAGAAGGAAAAACACATACCAAATTGCAACGATGATAGGGCCTAGCCTTTCCATCCCGGGTGAAAGCTTTGCTCATGACTGACACATCAACTAAATCATGATCCTTTAGAAGATTTTCCTTAATTTAACAGATTACAAAATATTAAGCATGGTCAAAATATGACATGAGGGAAACGTACGAAAAAATATTGTAAAACATTGGTTAAGAACATATACTGAGATGTTGGAAAAAAAAATATTGTCGCTTGGACTTGTCTGGATGGCCATCAGGATGGCAAAACAGGTGATAGCAAAATGAAGCAATTACAAAATTGTTAACATGGCCACCTGGCTTCAAAGAGTCACCAAGAGACCAAAATGTACAATGGACACCACCAAAGTACAAAGCATCGACACTGAAAAAAAGGTTTAACCATTTTTTAAAAGCGGGAAGCAAACATATTTGTGCAGTCCAAAAGCATATATATATATATATATATTCTATATATTACCCTGGGTAACGTTT
This sequence comes from Hyparrhenia diplandra, assembly GCA_015847255.1. NCBI lineage: Eukaryota > Viridiplantae > Streptophyta > Magnoliopsida > Poales > Poaceae > Hyparrhenia > Hyparrhenia diplandra. The sequence continues at coordinate 189,413 of JADLZK010004822.1, forward strand.
AATAATCGCTACCCGAGGCGAATTCACGGACCCGACCCAACGCGACGCAGCGCTCCCCACCGCCCGCGAGCCATCCTCCTGTCCGCATCGCCCCTATCCCGGCGTTCCCCCTCTCTCTCCTCCCGCCCATCGTGTTCCAGCGCCCGGCCGCCCCGCCCCACCCCCCCACACACACACACACAAGCACCCACTTCCGGCGGTTCCCACCACCGGTCGACCTCCAGCTCCGAACCTCCCCACCGACCCCGACTATTCTTCAGTTTCCCGCGTGCCTTCGATTTCGCAGTTCGCCTCCTGCCCGGCGTTCTCGACCGCAATTTTCAAGCGCCTCTCCACAAGGCTGTGCGCCCGATTTTGCAGTTCGCCGCCCGGAAGGAGTTGTCGGCGCCGTTCCCAGCTCCCGCAGCTCGATTTGTCGGCCATTGTTGTCGGGAGCGAAGCATCCCGTCGCCATCCATTTGTTCTCCGTCGGTGATCTTCCAAAGCAAATCCAGGTGCCCCTCCTCCCGCTCCAGTCCCCAGCTCGTCGTTTGGTTTACCTCCTCCCCTTCTCTGACTCATTCCCTTTCCCCTTCATGTGTCGATGTGATGATTCGGATGCCGTCGTTGGTCGCTGCCAGGAGCAGGAGCTCTTTCTTTTCCAATTGCAGATAGGTCAGTTTGTGCCTATTTTTTGTTCATATTTGTTTATTCCTACTACTAATTTATTTCTGCAATTAGCGGCAGCATGTGACTGCTTGGCCCAGCTATCTAGAGTTAAAGTTTATTTGTGTGAAGATCCAGATATCAGTGTGTCAGATCATTTATTTATTGCACGCTTCCTACACAATGGCTACAAGTGCCGTATTCATTAGTGCCATCAGTTTTATATGCTCCCAATCAATAGCTGAAAATGTGTTTTATATTGCTTTCAGCCAAAGATTTATAACCTAGATAGCCTTAAAATTTTGCATTAATTTTATTTTTGCTGTACTTAACTTCGGTCACCTATTTGAGATCAGAGGTATAGAAGATATTATTGATTCTTTCCTATTTAACCATTATCTTTGTATGTTCAGCTCAAATTTTATTCTAAGCATAGGGATCGCAGCGGTATATTTTAAGTATCTTTTTTTTCCCTCAATGCCCAGTTTGATATTGTTTCTTTGGGCTTTCTTCTAGGTAGTGTTATTTTATAATTGTTAATGTTCTCATGATCCTTTTACTTGAATGTGCGTTTTCAGACGCATCGTGCTGCTTCTTGATTTCTGAGCACACACGTTCTTTGCCTAGCTTGCATAATTTTGGATGGATCCGGCTGGTCCCTCAGGTTACCTTTACCTCATTATTCATCTATTTAGGCATTGTCAAACTGTTCAGACCATTCCCTTATTTTTTTACGAATGGCATGACTACAGTTTTCACATAACAGGTTGTTTATTATGCATTTTGCGGACGATGCCCATGCCGGAAATTGTCCAGCTCCTTCAACCAAAAGGTTATTTGTCTCCTATTCTCTTTTTGTTTCCATCCATTCTCAACGACTCAGCAGTTGCATCTAATTACATTTAGAACCAATGACTGCAGAATTCGAATGCAACTAATTAATAAGATGCCCGACAACCAAAAAAAAGGCTTGTTTTTGAGAGCACTCAACAACGGTAAGTGCAAGTTTGTTTCCATTGTAGTTGCATTTTTCATGTGTATTTCCCTTTTTTCTCTCAGTCAATTTCATTATTGCACTTTTTAGGTATGAGATCCCTCTGCGCCAAGATGAGGGGGTTCCCTTCCTCACATGGTACAACTTCTGGTTCAGCTCCACGAGATAGAGGTACTAAACAAAAAATATGTTCTATGATGTTAGTTTATTTCAGGCACCTGTTACTATTTTAGAAATGATCAATGCCTTCGGAGCTCTTACAATCCCACATAACACGTCTCCATTTTTTATTCCATTTGTCTGAATTGATTCATTTACAGCCTATCTACATTATTTTTATTTTCCTTTTTTTGATGTACTGACATATATTTACAGACAATTTAATACTCGTGGATTTTGACTTTTCTTACTCTAAATTAACATTATTTTTTGTTTCCACTCCAGCTTCTCATATTTCCAATTAACACTTTTCTTATTCATACTGTTCTAGAAGCTCACCTAATCCCTAATCTTTATATCTGTTACTGTTCCCATAGCCTATCATTCCATATATGCTGTTCATTTTTTTTCCCTGTTTTTTTTCTTTCTGTTTACAGATACAAGGCATTCGCTTTCTAAGCAACCTTCGGTAGCTCCTTCTTCCCGGCATCATTCGCACAAGAGGTTCTCTTTTTTTTTTTCCTTGCAAATTCCTGGTTATCATATTTCTCACCAACATCATTCTTCTGTTGTACTTCAGTTTACTCTTATAAGTTTTAATTCTGTACAAACATGATGTTCTACAAACATGGTTCTTCTATCTGCTATGCGCCCCCACCAGTCCTTTTTTGTGTTCACCAAAAGGTTATGGTCATGGGTCATTTTTGTATTCCTCTGTAGGACTCATGCTGATCAGCGTACTTTGTGGACAGAGTTCGTGTAACCTGAAGAGGGTGATTTTTGAGTTCCAATATAAAGTGATTCATACTCAGGTTTGTAAAATTTCAAATTTGTCATCTAGAATTCTTATTCAGCATTTTATATTTGCACTTGTTACTTTGACATATGAAATATAGACCTTTCCAAGCTTCAGGTTAGACTTGAGAGCTGGTCACTGCTGAATTATTTTATCTACACATTGTAATGAAATATACGGAGTGAGATATTGTTAGAAAGTGCCGTGGGTTTGGTTACGCTCTTGTAGCATAATCCTATTTATTCTACAAAGACATCTACACTTGTGTGTTGTACTATGTTACACTTACTTGCACGTGCCCTTAAGCAAGTATGTCATGTGAGATCTATTCAATTATTACTTACTCGAAAAATATGACTTTCGTTGTGAGCAGATATTTAGACTATAATGCTCTGTTTATTGGGTTCTCAAAAGTGTGTGCATTGAACTGTTTTAGAATCTTTTGCTGAAAACTGATTTATCTTATATGCATTTTGATTTTCAGGTAGCACATTTTATGGGCAACAAGCCAATTGAAGTGTTGTTGCTTCATTTAGGTATGATGTCCGTCCACCCTCGTGTTTTTCATGTCGTTGCTTCATTACCAATCTAGGCAAACACTTTGTTGTGTGTTGTTGTATTTGGGCCACTAGATATTTATCTATTGTTTGGCAAAGCATTTAGGTGTTCTTATGGCGTGTGGCTGTGTTGGCAGCACAGTCTCGGTGGTGGATTTATTCAACATTTAGGTGTTGTTTTAGATTTATCGGAACACCCTTCAATTTGTTTCGTTGTCGGATCGCCCATATATGCACTCAGATTTTTTTCTTTGCTTCCTTGGGTACTTTGTTCTATGGCTTTTCCTTTTTGTGTCAAATGAGCTGCGCATTGTTTAGGTTATTTAGATATACCTTTTTTTTATATTTATCGTTCTGATTACTACGGGTTAGTGAGGATTGAAGAGGAGCCAGCCAGTTTAGTTGTGCATCTTAATACCTGTTTTTTATTTTATTTTTTCAGTCAACATGTGCGAGATCGATCTCCTTTCTTCTTTCTCTATTTTTTTGTTTAATCTAGAACAACTACTTTTTATTGTTGTTTTCTCTTCTAGCTATTGTCCACTTGAGAGTGCTTAGAGTACAAATATGAAATATGTTTCATTTTTGTCCTTCCTGTCATGTCCTCTTTTTTTCTTCTTTCATGGCTCACCTTGTCGGGGAGATCCAGCCATAGGCATTAGAGCTAAGCTCTCATATGTTCATCACATTTTGATGATATTTACATTAGGAGTTCACCACTGCTTATTTGGTCCAACTAGAATTTTCTTGCACAATCATGAAAAAAATGGAATTTAAGGTGCTCTGTTGTTGGATCTTGTTAGCTGTTAGTCCCAAAATCTTACTCCCTACCACTTGATAGGTAGTTCGTCAAGACGATCCTTCAATTTATCATTTATCTGCAATTTGGATTCCTTAAATCCCTTGTGCAAGCATTGTTCATATCAACTGGCTTCATTCTTTCAATCTTTCTCTTTTTTTGTGTGCAGATCCCACTTAGGCACTAAGCGCAACCACTCGTGATGCGTCTCTTTCACTTGCTGACCATCAATCCATCTATCTATCGATTTAAACTTGCTTGGCCAATCTTGATAGAGCAATTGCCAAGAGAAGCCACAATCTTCCCACCTTGGTAAGTTTTTTTGGGGGTTGACTATTTCCTCTCGCTTTCTCTGCGTTCTTTTTTCTTTATTTCTGCAGTCCCGAGGAGCTAATGGGATTGTGGTATGCATCATGTCCATTCAGTTGTCATGTGTGACCGATCGATGTCCATCAGCCCAGCCCCCGGTCGGTGTGGTTAGGAGCATTTTAATTTAATTGCTTAAGTTAGTTTGCAAGTTGTCTCGGAGATGGTATGGTCTCGCGCTTAAATTGATGACAACATTTGTGGTTTCAAAAATGATCTTTTTATGGTTGAAATTGATGACAACTCAGGACTGATCTCATTATAGAATGTTGTAACGATTACGATAAGTTATTCAGATTAAATATGGTTCGGATGAGGCCATTTTTGTGGATTAGGATTGGAATTATCATTAAAAATAGTAGTAACTAATTATTTGACTTCGTCATTGTTTGGAAACTTGAGTAGATACTACAAGTCTGATAATCAAATTTGAATTTAGCTTTCTCATTTATTGACTTATGGTAGGATTACCACAAATCCATATAAACAATGGTTATTTCTGTACCTATTTGAGGAATTATTTCTGAAGCTTCTGTACCTATTTGAGGAATTATTTCTGAAGCTTATGGTAGTGGTAGGCACACCAAACTAGCATGTACTATGTAGTCACGATCCATCTTGATCTGATGATTTGTCTGCAGCCCATCAGTATGCCAATCTGCAAGGCAGTAGGATTCTAGGTTTTTTTCTCTGGCCTTCCTCGCGTCTCCTTTCTTTGGCCTTCTTTTCATGTACATATGCATTGTCAATAATTAATCTAATTCTATGCAGTATTTATTACAATGGAAGGTTTGTATGGTCACACATGATAATATTTGTGCATAGGCTACTTTGGCTGAAAATATTTGAGGTTTCTATGGTTCCCTAGTGTTTGGTGCACAAACAGATCAAATTAGCAATATAGAAAATTAAAGAAATACAATCTAATTTTTTAGCTTTTATTGGCTATATTGAATTTTGTCTCTGAGACAAGCAACTGTCATAATGCCTGTTTACTAAATGGATGTGTTAATAAGTTGGGTCTGGTGCTATATAAATGAAGGTCAATTTTAGCAGCCTCCCCTAGTGTTTGGTTAATTAATGGGGACCTATTATAACATAGAAAAATATCCATGGTAACAGGTCATCATTCAGAAAAGCTGTGTTGCATAATGACATCGAAGGAGCCCTTAATAATGCAGTTCATTAGAAGGAAGCACTTGGATGCCTGTGCATCATCATTGCAGTTCTTCAAAAACAAATTAGTGTATCTGCACCTTCGAGGGATTCAAATCTAGCTGTTCATCTCCTGCATCAACATATTATATTCAGATTCATTATAAAATTAATTGTGCTCTTGTATCTGACTTCAAATTTTCAGTTTATTTCAACAAACATATATTTTGTGTCATAACCTGTGTCAGCAGGGCAGAGGACTGCATGTGGCAGGGAAGTGTAGCGGACAACGCACAACAGCCCTACCAAAAATTTTCTTCACGAGCAGGAGACATGGAGAAGTCGAGAACCCAAGGTGGATGTTATGTTACTGACATAGGAGTGAAGGAATTGGATTTCTTAAGGAGAATTCACAGCGCAACGCTGTGGAGTATTTTTTGAAAGAATAAATGGTGGAATTCATAAAAATTCTCCTTTGGCTCTGTGCTACAGATTTTTTGTCCACGTTGTTCCGAAGAGTACGCCAACAGATTCTTTGTAATTTGTAACTGATATTGAACCAAGTAGTATCAATTTTACTTAGCATCACGTACTATTGTTGACAAGGTGCGTTTGTATTAAAAAGTCTTAGACGTATAGATATAGATTTACTTTGCACAATAATATACCGACAAGTTAATAATGTGGTCACTTTAAAAAAAAAAAGGTTTGAGAAACCTGCCATGCGAGGGTCACAAAAAAAAACCAGTCCACAAAAAAAGTCAAATCGGTTAAAAAAAATCGGCTTGAAACCTGCCGGGAGACTGGCAAAAAAAAAAAAAAGTCCACAGAAAAGTCAAATTGGTTGAAAAAAAAAAAAAACGGCTTGGAAACCTTGCCTGGTGAGTGGTGACTCGGCAGATAAAAAAATCAGCAAATCGGTTGAAAAAAATTTGGCTTGAAAACCCGCTTGGTGACTGCGTACGTGGTCTGAATCGTGCTGCCAGACACGGGTTCTCGTGCGGACGGATGGGTGCTGGACCGACGCTCGGTCTGCTGCGCGGGGGGGCTCGGGTAGTGGGGAGTACTTAGCGCAGTATATATATATATATATATATATATATATATATATATATATATATATATATATATATATATATATATATATATATATATATATATATATATAGTAAAAACATCACAAAATTGAAGAGGTTAAAGCACAAAAGATAATCACTTGCTAGACGGAGATTCTGCCAACCCACAAATAGCTTTATAGTTTTGAATCTCAGATTTTGAAGGTTTGAACTTAGGATTCGGACGTTCAAATTCTGCACCTAAAAAGCGGCTTGGACAAGCCATCCTTCTAGGACCATAGGCAGGGACTTTGCCACCAGAGGTAGAATCCATTGATTTGTATCCAGAAGGGCCACCAGCACATTCTGGGTACAATGAGCTTTGAGATGGAAGCCCACGAGTATTGTTCAAATCAAAATTGGCATTACCCAAACTTGCACCAGATTTATGAAACTTTGAATTGTATATATCATCAGCTCTTTGAGTTTCAAATCTCACTTTCTGAACAAATGACCTTGAACCAGTACAAACAACAGGGGACAAATCCTATCATGAAAAAAAGAATAGTATATGAATTCAATAAATAATGGAATAGTTTCAAACAAAACCATCAATCTATTAAAATGCTAAAAATAATATAATAGCAAAAAAGACAGGAAAATGATACATCAGACAATAGCTAGATAACTTCACTGTCGAGCTTAAGACAGCCAAAACTAGACTAGGGGAAAGAAAAACTAACATTAGCCTTCGAGGAAGACCCATTCTGTTTTAGTGCAGATCTCTGGATGACAGGAAATTTAGGAGATCTCTTTGATAGCTTTGGAGTAATTTCAGCATATTCTTCGTCAATAAGCGGAACAGATGACATACCCAAGTGATCCTGTTTTTTTTAATTAAAAAACAAACATAGAGGAATCACGTTACAAGATGGAATATCTTATCTTAAATACCTTACAATAAAAATATATTAATAAGCTATCAAGGACACACCTCTTGTAGAACAGAAGTATCCACATTACTGGGGCCCACAGCAGCCTATTTAAAAAGAAGAATGATATTTAAACAAAACTAGTCAGGAGAAATGGAAAAAAATTCAGTAGACAGCAAGTTCAGGGAAAAAATTTGAAAATGCCACAACCCGAGATGCAAATAATATTGATCGACAGCCCAATGGAGATGGAGAAATAGAATCAGGCACAACATTTTCTTGGTCAATAACAATAATATCATCAACATGAGAAGCAACATTCTGGCGGGAAGCAGGATGAGACCCAACATTTGTTCTATCAAGCAAAGGATTACGTGCGTAAAACACAACCTTGAGTTGCTTGAGCAGCAATACCAAGAGACATTTTGTTTCCCAACAATTGGGATGACTGACCGAGAGATACCTACAAGAAAAAAGCCATTTCTGAGATAGTAAACAAAAAAAGCAATCTTGATCGGAAAAAATGTCCTATATAATGTCCATGCAAAAGCATCACTGTTCCATGCTTAAATCAATATAATGAACATCTTGAATTTCATTGGAGGAAAAGCAATGAACTCAAACATAACATAGAAAAACTTACGCTTTGTAGCAGCCTTATCCACATCAATAACAAAGCATGACGAGAGGAACCAAAGCCAGACCTTGCCTTAGATGTGTTGTTAGCGCAGAACCTAATTAGGAGAGAAGAAGGAATAATCAAATAGATGACAGAGAACAAAGGAAAGTCGATAAAAAATAGATTATCATTAAAACCTTGAGGGTCAGGACCATTTGAAGAAAACACTTGACGCCCCTACGGAGTAGGTTCAGGTAGAACAGCATTAGGATGCTTAGCATTATGGACACTTTCATCACCTTGGACAGAAACACCATCATCAACACCGGGACTGTCTTAGCGATCATTTGCAACCACATTGATAACTAATTCCTTTGATCTAGCATCAACTTTACAAACATGATTCATGAGCTTTGCAAACATGATCCGAAATTCCTTAGACACGAGACCAAGAGAACCGACATCCATATTAAAAGACAAACCGTTGAATGAATGGTCTGCAATAAGTTGAGAAATCTTCAACTTCAAAGGTAAAAGGAAGAGCACATCCGAAGCGAGACTCCAGCTTTTCACAAAAATCAACATCAAGATCCTCAACGAACGCACGGTCTTCATACGAGCAAACTAAATAATTTAATATAAAAAAGGTAGCAATCAAGTAAATAATATCAAATATGCATAGAAAAAAAGGGTAGACAAATAGAAATATAATCTAACCTTGAAATAAACAGTTTTCTCAAAATCTAGCATTGGTCCGTACCCATAGACACAAGGGGACTTCATGTCAAGATTAGAATAAAATCGTATCATATCACCCTTCCACCACGTAAATTCGAGGTATTGTTGGTGGGACTTGGCGTTGGCGAAAATCAATATGGTCTAGATAAACAACCTTCAAAAAAAATATATATATATAAGCATTCAAGCTTACTAATAAAAAAAAAAAGAAGAAAGAAAACCCTGAATAGAAAACAAAAAACAAAGAACACTTCTTTTGCAAGGTAGTATTGGACACCCACCAAGGCCTCCACGGCGTTTTGCTTTATCACCCTTGCATCTATTAAAGGCCTTGATATGATCAAGTAACCATTGCAGAACAAACTCACACCATTTGAAGTCCCTAATGTGATCAATGTCTTCAAAAATACCAAAGTACTTTGGACTCGGAACAGAGTTTGTATTTGGGCATAAGAAAGTAGACAAAGCTACAACCATGAAACATATGAACATCTCCTCATCCGACATAACCTCCTTCTTGATTAATTTGTCCTCAAAGAATTTGATAGACGGTAACTTTGCCTTGCCAAACTTCTCCAACACATAATCCCCGCCGGTGGGATCACTGGGAAAAAGATCTCGCTACCAAGAGGGAGATCCAAAACAATATTCAATGACTCCTCCGTTAATGATATCACTTTCCCATCAATAACAATATCACCCGACTTTGAGTCAACTGAATGAGCTACCCATTTAGCAAAATTGTTTGGAACAACACACTTATCAAACAAAGAAAGAAAGACCCGAAAACCATGCGCCCGATAATGATTTCGATCATCGACGAGACGATATCACTTTTGTAAAAGAAGATGCGAGAAAACTGGTGAAACCATCCTTACTCTTCTTAATGATTTATGCTTTTTAGACTGGAAAATAAAACGAAAATATCAGATTGCGAGATGCCATAATTGTACATAATGCATAGATTAATTGCTCTATAGCAAAAAAAAAAAAAAACTATATAGACTGATAATATTGACATTACAATCATTCAGAGAGGACACACATATAGGGGAAAAAAAATTACACACAATTTACACTAAACTTACAATCACCAACTCACTATAAATAATAACTTACATAAGTACAAAATCTATAATAAATAGACTCCATTTACACATTGATATTTATATATGCCAATAACTAATGTACTCATCATTTGCATACTTGAGTATAGTAGAAAATACAATGTGCTAACAAAACTTAATTCCTCTTTAAATGCGCAACCTAAAGTGGCCTCAACAACAAGGCAAAAAAAAGTTTAATCTGCGAATATAAAACCCACACAGCCAAGTCACCATGGTTGGCATCACTGAATCGGCAAAGAAAATTCACAAACCATAAGAATAGCCACCAGCATAGTAGGAAAATTAGCTACTATTAGAAACCTTTTACTTACATAGCCTCTACCTATCTAACAGCAGAAATGAAAGGCAAAAAATAGACTATGCTAAAAGATCATAAAACCCTATGTTAAACTCCATGAACACACAACTGCCAGCGTCAAAGGAAAATAAAGGCATTTGTGAATAATAAGCATTTCACAGTCAGCACAACGCAAATCAGGATTAGCCAAATGGGCATCCAACTAGAATTAAAAAGTAGCCCCCAGCATATATTACCTAGTAGTCTTAAAAAGCTTCTACATGCGTGAAGCGTCAACCTATAGACGGCATCAATGGAAGGCAAGAACACACTATGATAAAAGTAACTTAAAGCCTCTGTAAACCAAGTATTAAATAAATGAAATCAACACAAATGGAATCAACTTAAAAACATTTCTTTTTCTAAATAAAACTGACTTTAATTGTAGACAAAAACCACTTATAATATATGTAGAATAACAACATATACTAAAAGGTTTTCAGATAATTGCGTAGCACTACCTATACACATATATATTCTTTGGAAAGAAAAAAAAACACAGATAATCATATACTGAAGTAATATATATTAACATCTATAAATAAAGAAAAGGAAAACAGATAGGTAGATATTAAGAACCTTATGAGCCATGGCCTTTTGCATGGAACGTTTCAGCTTCTTAACCTTCTCATACTACATCAGGAAAATTGGGAGAAATGCTTCCAATTAGATGAAAAAGAAGACTTTTAACATTTAAAAGAGAAATCATAAAAGACAAAAGATACAATACCTCTTTCAAACACTTGTCATACATAACCTTGTTGACAACTGCACTGTCACTAGAAGAATCCTGTGAAAAAAAGAAGAAAAGAAAAAAACATTAAATAGGTTAACATATCCAATGACCCATATTATTGGCTAGCTTATAACCAAATACAGAACAAACCTCAGTTTGTGAAAGAGATACATCTGAATCTGACACCAAAAAGTTTTGCTGAGCACATTGAACATCATCAAAATCTTCATCATCTGAACCATTCGAACTTGATACCTCAACAACAGGAGCAGATCTTTTCGGTGCCATCTAATAACAAAAAATTCAGGAATGAATGTGAGATTCTCTATAATAAATTAACACATATCTCACAGGCAAAAAGCATTAGCAATCCATAAGGACAAGTTCGGTCCCCAAAGCAAACATTCTCAAGGAACAAGGAAATAGCATGAGCTTAGACTGAAAACAGAACATGATGTGCTAACTTCAGGGACATGGTTGGCATATATACATAAAAAAACAGCGGCCGATTTCAAATGCTTCTACAACTAGCTGTTTTGCACATACGGGTAGTATGCAGGCATCAGAAAACATAGTAAGAAGGGAAGCAACAGTGATTCATCGATGTCAACGTCTGCATATACCCATGTCCATGGCATTCCCCACAACAACTGAAACAAAAATCATGAGTTCTTATTTTCTTAGCCTGATGAGTCTAGTGCCATCGCCATCACACAAATATAGCAAGCATGCATTATTCCCCAACTACTAGAAAAAAATAGCACTATAAGCAATGAATGGACTCCAATTGAAGCACTTGGAATTTAGAATTAAAACCCTATTCTATTAAGAGCAAACCACAACAAGGTATTGATTAAAAAAAATGAACAAAACAGGGACACATACACAGAACAAAAAACAGGGTAACTGCTATTTTTAAGCAGTTTTGCATGAACAAATATACGACAAAATGTACACCCCGGGCTGCAAAAGTTCGCATAAGCAATAACTATATTTAGCTAGATATTACATGCAAAAATAGAGTTAGCCATACATCATGAGGCTGAAAAGTCACTTAGACTATTTTTAACCACCCCTTTAAGTTGTTCCTAGATCCGCAACTGGACAAATACATACTCCTCAACTAATAGGAGCTTGAATCAACCGGAGCAACCAACAGCAACCTATCAATCACCAACCCCAACCTCCAATCCCGAGGAAATAGTAGATCCTTATGGTTTTCGACCAAAATGAAGCATCCCCAAACCAACCCAACAGCATACACGCCGCGAGCAGATTGGCACCTAGCCTACCATTAACCGTCAGAGCACAAGGATCATACCTGAGCAAACCCCAGACGAAAACCACCAAAACTCGTAGGGGGAGGTCCAAGTCGCCGTCGACGAAGAAGACGGTTGACCACCACCACGCGCGCACCGCATCGGAAGCATAGCCCGGAGAACCACCAAAAATAGGGGGGAGCCATGCGACAAACGAGCACCACCAATCCACCGCCATGCGGCGAGAAGGAGCGCGGAGCCATGTGCCATGCGGCGAGCAGGAGCGCCCAAATGCACAACCCCCAGAGAAAATCGTCCGACGAACCCAGATTCCATTGAGGGGAGAGCGAAAACAACACAAAATCCAACAACCAAATACAAAATCGGTAATCAAGTAGGAGCAATCATGCAAAGATAGCATCGGGGAGCCACTTACCTAGCCAAACCGTAGACGGCAACGAAGAAATCGCCGCAGCGCAGACACCCCCACCTTCCGTCGCCTCCCGCGAGGAAGAAGACGATCCACAACGGACAAATGAAATGAGGAACGATACAACGGGGCGCGGAATCCACATATTAAAACAAAATGCGCCGACATGTGGGACCCACCCGGTCGAGACAAAAACAACATAACAAACGCCAAAACGGTCACACTAGATCGGTTGGCCTCAAAACGACAACCCAGATAAAATCAACGGTGCCAGATCTGGGTGTTACAACTTGACAAAACACCCGGGTGTCATATAGCATTCCTCATATTTATTGTACATACAAACAATTGAAAACAGAGTCAACCGGCTGAAAAGAAGAATGGTTTATATGGACTTTGCTGCCATATATTCTTGACTTGGAAGTCGTGAAGGGCCATTTATGTGGATCGATGGTCTCCCTAGGCCGGCTAAAACTTGTTCTTCTAGGGCACGTACAACGCGTCGGTATACCCCGTCTCTTCGTCGCTACTTTTTTCCAAAAGCCCCCGTCGAAGCGAGTAGACGGGCCTTCCGTCGCTTCGCGAGGCAACGATCTCGTCCCGTTCTCCGATGCACAGAGACCGCGCCGAGCAGCGTTGTACGACGCCGTCTCCACGTCTCCATCGTCTCGCGGATCCGGTGCGCTCGCGCGCGCGCGGGAAGGAACGCTCGACCCCGAACAAAAAAGTTGAAGGGTGTCCCAGCTGCTCCGTCGAGGGCGGCGGCGGTGTCGCCATCCCCGGCGCCGGTGGCCGCCTTGCCGAGGTGCCCCGTCCAGCAGCAACGGCACGACGACGCTCCCATCTTCAGCTGGCCGATCTGGTGGCGGAGCCTTCTCCAGCGCAACGATTGCTCACGGCTGTTGACTGAATCTGCTATACGGTTGTTAACTGAATCTGCATTATGCTGAAAAGGCAGAGTATCTGAATTTTGCTGTCAATTTTTCTGTATCAGTTCTCTGATTGTTCAGGGGACGTAATTTTAGTTTTCTGTAAAAACCGGCTATCTGAATCTGAACACTTTATACTATGTACAGTACGTATGTGCTATCTGAATTTTCTGAACCGTCGTATGTTGAACTGATAGCCAGTGCTCTTGACTTCATCTCTCAATTTTGCAGGACGACATGGTGTGATCTACCTGATGCTATTATCTGAATGCTTCCTAGTTATTTTTTCTATGAATTAGCCACACATGGTATACAAAAATTTATTTATAATTGATCCTAACTGCATGCAAAGCATTAAACAGCTAGAGACAGATCCTCTGTCTGTGGGTTGTATGACTTGTCTTTATGCCTGACTGTATGATAAATTCGAGGTGTTTAGAGACGGACTGCCGTCTGTGGGTTGTACATGCCCTAACTCCCGTTGCTATGGCGGGGGCGAGGCGAGGCGCGAGGCGGTGGGGAGCGCGGCAACACGTTTTTTAATTTTTGGTGAATACTTGTTTGTGCAACAATTGTTTCAGAACAATTCTGGGCTGTTTTCCTTATGTTTTCGGCCCATGGGCCTCGTGGCAGTTAACTGTAGCATCGAAAAAAATAGTGCATGTGGGGCCCTCGTTTTTCCTACCTGCTTTTTAAGCCAGGAACGCTCGGATGAACCAAAGCATCCAGCCATCCGGGCACGAACATGACCCGATGCCTAGCTTTTTCAAGTGAGCATGGCTCTCTCCGGTGTACATATGCTTCAACTCAATTCTCTGGCTTCAGGGTCGGCTTTTCGTCACATTCTGGCTAGTCTAACAGCCGACTAACAGTTAACCTATTACATCAAATGCATATTATTTTCTTGTCAAAAAAAATGCATATTATTCATATATATGAATATATATTAGCTATGCTCTAAAGGAAATCCTTTTAGACATCGATGCGGCCTTCAAAAAACAACATTGACTACTATTTTTGCTATAAAATATATTTATAAAACATAGTAAATTTTACTATAAAACTACTGGTCGCGAATTTGTAACAATGTAATCCAAGATGTATCCAGTAGTGCTTAGGTGCCGCGTTTCGTAACTACGATGTTACCGTCTCTTAACTTGTTTAAACTTTATTCTCGCTTAATGAAATACGCGTGGCGACGGCTTAGTCTCGAAAAAAAAATATAAAACTACATTTTTTTCGAGATGAATCTATTTACATGACATTCATATTTTCAACCCCAAACTAAAAAAGAATTTTTGTATAGGCAAAGTTCAAAATATTTGACTTGACAACCTCAAAAGTACTCCCTGGAGGGAGTAGTACAAAGGCACGATATTGTCGGCAATCAAAATTACAGCATAAGAACAGGCATACAACTAGAGAATTAAGCTGCATTAGTGGAAAACATATGGTAAAGACTAAAGACTAGGAAACTGAAAGTCCGGCAAGCAAAGAATGCTTATTTATTCTCCACTCATCTGAGGCGTCAGACAGCAGAGTTTGATCTAAAGTAGAGGGGCAAGCCCAGCCCGGCGTGCCATATGATCGATCATGGCCTGCCGTTGACTTTGCGGCAGGTCTTCCTGATCTCCCCGTTGGCGGCGGTCTTGATCTCGACGCCGCCCATCTTCACCATGGCCTTGGCGAACTTATTCTGCCACAGGTAGGGAACGAAGTCCGCGTAGGCGCGCACCAGGTTGTTGGATGTGAAGTTGGTGGTGAGCGAGGCGTCCGATGTGAAGAGGACCTTGTGGGCCACCACGTCCTTGTAGTACTGGTTGTCCAGGACGTTGGGGGTCTGAAGTCCTGCGGCACAACGTTGTCGGTGCCATTGGTGGACGCGCAGCTCGCCTGCAGCGACGCGGCGAACGCCGGGTCCATGTCGGAGGTGTTGCTGAGCGGGACGCGGTCCTTGAAGGAGCTGCAGTGGGAGCGGCCGACGCTGTGCGCGCCGGAGAGCGTGACCATGTCATACATGTCGAGGCCCTTGGCGGCGAAACTCTTGACAGTCTGGTTGAAGCCAGCGAACGGCGAGGGCAGGTTGGGTAGGGTCTCGTTGGCAAGGGACACGGTGCCGTCGTAGCGCCCCGCGGGCATGCCGAAGCTGATGTTGCCGCCGCTGAGGAAGTAGGACGCGTCGCGGGCGGCAAACGCGACGATGTCCGCGCACGAGACCGTGCCGGGGCATTTCGCCTCGATCTCCGCCTTGGCCGCGTCGATCACCTCGTAGCCGCGCAGGCTGGGGAAGTTGGGCACGCCGAACTTCTCCGGGGTCAGGCTCGTGTCGTTGCTCCAGGTGTCGATGAGGATCGAGGCGTCACATCCCTGATGAAACCATTCATGCATCACATCAGATGTGCATCGATCATAATGTCATTGCTAATTATTAATTGTCGCATCGCATGCATGCATATATAATATGTAGGGCACGGCTATAGCTTGATCAATGGAGAAGCGTTAGTAGTCTTACGCGGACGAAGCAGTCGTGGAAGAAGAGACGGACAAGGCCGGCCTGCATGCCAGCATCAGTGGCATTGACATACTTCTTGACGATGGCCTCTACATCCACGTAAGCGCCGCACTTGTTCTTGTAGTATCCGATTGTGAGCCCTGGGCTGGGGGGGGGTGCGGGCGTAGGCGCGGGTGGGCTTGGGCTTGGAGGTGGGCTCGAGGTCGGAGGAGGAGGCGGCGGATAAGAAGGGGCGGGTGTGGGCACAGGGGCAGGAGTGGGTGGGCTTGGGCTTGGTGGAGGAGGATAAGTGACAGGAGGAGGAGGAGATGCTAGTGGTGGTTGCGGGGTGGCGGCCGGAGGAGGCGGGTAAACAGGTGGTGGTGGTGACGACGGTGTGCTTGGGCTTGGTGCAGGAGGATAAGTGACAGGAGGAGGAGAAGGAGGAGATGCTAGTGGTGGTTGCGGGGTGGCCGCCGGAGGAGGCGAGTAAACGGGTGGTGGTGGTGGTGGCGGCGGTGTGCTCGGAGCCGGAGCAGGGGGTAGGCCGTAGCCTCCGCCCTGGCATGACACGGAGCCGAGCAGGGCGAAGACAGTGAGGACGGCGAGCTTATTAGGGCTCATCATCGTCGCTTATGGTAGAGATCGATGGAGGCAATTCAAGTAAGCTCTATCGGAGTGAGCGATGGACGACTTGTGAAGAATAGCTGCCGTCTTGCATGCGTATATATAGCTTGCTAGCGGCGCCGACCGGGGAATGTTATGGGAGCTGGCGCACGTTGCGTTGTGAGACGTGCAAGAAGTCAGCCGACAATCACACATGGAATGATGGAAAGTAGGTAGGTGAGAGTGAGCTCAGTCTGCTCTCTACGAAGCTCACACATCTCGATCGGGCACTCGTTGACTTGGAGCTCGTTTCACGCATATAGTTACTGTATTGATGAAGCGATCGAAGGTCCCGGAATTGGCTAAGCGCGTGGACAAATAAGGCCTCCAGCGGTGCATGGAATTTGTATGTACAAATGTATATATGTTTAATCCTTAGGGTCCAATGCTATTTCATTTGTCATATGGTAACATGCTCAACCAACGTGCACGTGGTAAGGGTATCTCACTTACTTGTATGCGTCGCGTTTTTGAGGCCACGTGGTAACTGATGAACTGAACTCGGGCTGTCGTCGGTGTGGAACTGCGGATCCGTACTTCCCTACGTGCATGCTTTCAGAAATGTTATACTACAGTCAGTGGTTTTCTTGTGCCTGGGGTGGATTTTCCTGTGGTCCTTGCTTGCTTGGCTAGTACGGAGTAGATAGTAGATAGCTCTCTTGCGGCTTCACAAAGTGTTTGGGTCTTGATATTGGAGTCGGTGAGCGATGAATAAACGGAACGAGATATATACGCAGAAGAAAGCAGGTTGCAAGCGTTTTTTTTTTAAAAAAAAAAACTAATGTGGGTAGCTATATTAGGCGATTATTAGTGGACTTTTATATAATTTTTTTAGCATCTTAGCGTTCTCAAACGAAAAAAACTCAAAACTAGAAAGTTGTAGGTCTCAAGCGCCGTATTGAAGAGTTATGATTTTTGAAAGTTCAGTCTTGTCACACCAATCCCGGTGGCGACAAGTTTTTCCATATCGAAATGTCGGATGTGCCATTATCTTATCGTGCTTACACATTTGGTGTCACCATGTTATTTGGTCGCGGCTATAAGATGCACAATATTTCCTAGCGCTGTTAATATCAAAATATTTATTACAAAAAATAAAATATACAAATTCTCTCCCCCGCTCCGACGCTAGATCCGTCCTGAGGCGTCTTAGAATTTGGGTGTTCGTAATGTTGCTAGGTGTATGATTGTTATGAGCATGAACCATGAGTTAGGATCAGATATGGACCGTGAGAGACGTGAAGGCACTTTGGGTAGCAAAATAATAATGAGTGGATGGAAGAATCACTTTGCTCTTTTATGCCTTCTATGTCTCCTAAATAAGCCAATTTCAAAAGTTCCCCTAAGCTAAACTGTTATTAGTTTGATCAATTATACATATCTATGACACTATCTATCTAATCTAATAATAATAATAATAATAATTTTATGTCAATTGATATTTCTATAAATTGAGCCATACACATAAACATTTGACTTAGGATAATTTTAGAAGTTAATTTAGTATAAAGGCATAGAAACAATATATAAATATAGATAGATATACCTATACTATATGGAGTAGGACAAGAAGGTAGCTAATGTACACAAAAGCTAGCTGGCGCTACATACTACACCATGTTCATTCGTGGAAGGCAAGTTATGTGCAACTCCGTTCTCCGTAGCTTCTAGCTCACCTTAGTCAGATTTTGTCTTCCTCTGCATCGCTTACGCAAACGACCATTTGAGACCGTACGTTACACTACGTACTTAAAAACATGGTCAACACTGGGAAGAATTTGGCAGCAGCCGAGCATAGCGGAACTACCGGTGGTTAACTACATACTCATCGCGCGGGATGGCATGTGTCATATGTGTGGATCAAGCTCGATCCAACTGTTGCTAGTGCTATATATCGAGGTTGGATCCAGATAATCTAATTACTTTAAGGGCCCGTTTGGATCCTTTGAATTTGAGGAATTAGAATCTACTTAACAAATTAAGTTTATTTAGTTTGAAATTTGAGATTCCATAACTTTTCAAAGTTAACAAATAAGACTATCTCAAATTCATAGGGTGGGAGATAGGAATTGAATTCCATTGACTAACCGCGAAACACCCTTTGAGATAGGCTTATTTGTTAACTTTGTTAAGTTATGGAATCTCAAATTCTAAACTAAATACCTTAATTTGTTAAGTAGATTCCAATTCCTCCAGATTCCAGAAAGCCAAACGGGCCCTGAGCACAGGACGTATTGCCATTTAAGTATGAATTATATTTTTTTTTCCTAAAAAGTACAAATTATATGTAAGAGTCAATGATTAAAATGGTATGGATGAGATATTTATGTTAAAATGCACGTATCGAACTTGAGTTCACTTATAAACAGCTCTAAGTACACGCTATCGAACACAATGCAAGCATAAAGCATGAGGAAGTTCCATACCAAGAAAAATTGAAGGGTCATCATAATGGTGATTACGCCAACCTTATAGTTGTAGATAGATGTCTAAATAGGTGGTATGCACTACTACGTAATCGCCATCACGCGGGGCTCCAACCCCTTTTCCGCCGATACCGAACCGGTAGAACCATAGCAGTGGTGATGTGGGGGTTCAAACACTACCGGGTCAAAACACCGGGCGGTGATTCGAGGAGAGACTGCCGGTTTGATATCGAACCGCAGCGACTATCATCAACACCGCCGGGTGTACCACGCATCGCAAAGATTTTTGATCCAAGCAATGCCGGTTCGGAAGTCAGCCGATGAGTTGATATTGAGAGCACCGGCCGGGCTTTAACGAACCGACATAACTGAGGGGATAACACTATCGGGTTAGATTGAGCCGACAAAGTGTATCGAAGAGCTAACAATGTCGGTTTAGTTTGGACCCGTCGCTGAATTTTTATGTGAACACTGCCTCGGCTGATTTCAACCCAACAAAGCATTATTAGAGTGGAGACTATCGGTTGATTAATGCAGCTGACGGTGATGTTTCTGTCATAGATGATGGTTTGTAATTCAAACCGATAGTGTTTGGTGTATTTACACTACCGGTTTGTTTCTCATTCACTGTCGGGCCCATGCCACCCGACGGTTTTTGTCTCAAATTTTTTAAAATTTTGAATTTATTCGTGGAAATCAGCTATTTTTAAACCCATAAAAGCATCATATATACATTAAAATCGACCAAACATTACATGGTTCAAAGGTTACATACAACTAACTCCATCTAATGTTCTACGAAATTGAGCCTAGGACATCAACTTCCAAATAAGAAAAACAATGACAATAGCCATAACTGAAATCAAGACATCTTTCATAGGCCAAGTCGCAATTCTCTTAATCTTCGTATCTATGGAGAGAGGCTTCTCATCAATCTCCGTGGCTGGTTGACAGTCAAAAGTTTTCACCATAGTAGGCCCGAAAAAGCTTCAGCTTCCGCCTTGTATTTTTGTAACAATTACCGTGGTAGCCGGAGACTTGAGCAGAAAGCAATCTTCCTGGTTCGATAGATCCCCGGCACTTGACCAACATCCGTACAGAGGCGTCTTAGAATTTGGGAGTTCGTAATGTTGTTAGGTGTATGTTATTTTATTGTTATGAGCACGAACCATGAGTTAGGTTCAGATACGGACCGAGAGAGACGTGAGGGCACTTTGGGTAGCAAAATAATAAGGAGTGGATGGAAGAATGACTTTGCTCTTTTATGTCTCCCAAATAAGCCAATTTCTAAAGTTCTCCTAAGTCAAACTATTATTAGTTTGATCAAATTATCCATGAAAGAATATTAACATCTATGCCACTATCTATCTAATCTAATAATAATACTAATATTATGTCAATTGATATTTCTATAAATTGAGCCGAACATATAAAATTTTGACTTAGGATAATCAAATCTTAGATGTTAATTTAGTATAAGGCATAGAAACAATATATAAGTATAGATAGATATACCTGTACTACATGGAGTAGGACAAGGCGGTAGCTATATGTACACAAAAAGCTCGCTGGCGCTATATATGTTCATTCGTGGAAGGCAGGAGTTATGTACAACTCCGTTCTCCGTAGCTTGTAGCTCACCCTTAGGTCTTGTCTTCCTCTGCATCGCTTACGCAAACGACCATTTGAGACCGTACGTGACACTACTTAAAAACATGGTCAACACTGGGAAGAATTTGGCAGCAGCCGAGCATAGCGGAACTACCGGTAGTTTAACTACGTACTCATCGCGCGGGATGGCATCTGTGATCTGGATCAAGCTCGATCCAACTGTTGCTAGTGCTATATATCGAGGTTGGATCCAGATAATCTAATTACTTGAGTACGGGACGTACTGCCATTTAAGTACGAATTATATTTTTTCCTAAAAAAGTACAAATTATATGTAAGAGTCAACGATTAAAATGGTATGGATGAGATATTTATGTTAAAATGCATGCATCGAACTTGTGTTTACTTATAAACGGCTCTAAGTGCACGCTATCGAACACAATGCAAGCACAAAGCATGAGGAAGTTCCATACCAAGAAAATTGAAGGGTCATCATAATGGTGATTAGGCCAACCTTATAGTTGTAGATAGATGTTTAAATAGGTGGTATGGTCCAATTGTAGTTATGCTAGCACGACCCTATTACTAATCGTGCCATGTTGACCTACCCATATGATGCCTTTGACCCAAAGAGGGTAGGGCCCAACATTGTGTCAGCCGGCCGGTTAAGTTGACATGATGGCCCAGTGAGCCCGTCATCAAGCTCGAGCTTCGCTATCTTGCCATATCCATCGCATTGGAGTAAGCAGTGTCGCTGTCAAATCTAGCACACTAGCCAGGCGTGCACTGTGGCCTTGAGTCGTTGTCATTGCAGTGCTAGCCTATGCTTACACCTATACTGCCTACCGAACCAATGCTTGTCGTACACTTGCCATGGCGCTGTCATAGGAAGATATTATAGTGAAAGAAGGAATATAAGGCGACAGTCGGGGAGAAACCCCTAGTGGGTGCTCAGAGGATGAAAATCTTGGGACATGAATAGACGAGTAGCGGAGGCTTGCCAATACCAGAATGAGTGTTGGGCGACAAGTGGCCCTTAAGTTATCTGTTGGGAACGTTAAGAAGAGAACCTCCGCCCGCGACGCCTAGATCGAGAAAGCAGAGGTCTCCCCAAAAAGGTGAAGGTATTGTTAAATAAGATTTATTATGATATACAGGTCGCGGAGTCGAGGTTCCCAAGGCGGTGGGTCGCCGACACGGTCGTCGAACAAGAAACCAAAAGCCCATAGTGGAGGTTGAACCGGCGCCGGGGAACCTAGATGAAGGTAGTAGAAGGAGGACGCACCCTAATGGGGTAGTGCATGAGCCAAACGTACGTTGGCGAGCCTCCATTAGGCAATTCTAGGCCATCAAAGGGTGCATGGGCTGAAGCCCACGAAGATAGGCAGTCAGTGACCTAAAAACTTGGTGTCGCCCCCTTAGGTTTTGCTTAGGAGTTGGGATATTCTATGAATATGCTGGTGTATGAGAAGGGTACTATTGTAAATGGCACACCCATGTACACTGACCTATAAAAGGGGAGCCCTATCCCCATGTAAGAATTAGTTGACATCATTTGTGAAACCCTAGTTCTTAGTGGTCCTGTCGGCTCGTGAAAAGTGTTTCCCAATCTCACACATGATCCGGACGAAGGTCGAGTGTAGGCTCTAGCATTGGTGGTGAACTTTACCTTTGGTGGTTGTTGAGACCTTTGCTCACCAACGTTAGCGCCCACAGCCTTAAGTGCAATTCTTGAGCCTTCACTCATCCAGCTTTGTCGGGATCAACTCCCAACAAAAAAGGTGATGCATCGATGTGGGAGTAGTGGGATACAGAAGGTGGGGACCTAAGGTTAGGGCTAGAAACAATAGCAGAATTCTATTCTACAAATTGGCCGCGTCATGCCCAAGAATGGCTTGTGTATTAGGCCAAGCTGACATGGTATCCTTATGAACATCTGTAGTCTCAATGGATGTCATCTTTATTTATAGGGTGCCACGTATGTATTTTTATGACAATCTCAACCTTTCTAGGACGAAAAAAGCACATGAACTGCATAAACAGCGTGACCGAGCGATGCCGCTTCCGGCCAAGCGCGGCATCGCCAACAGCAAACGAGGAGGGAGCAGCGTGACTATGGAGTAGGTTTGAGCGAGGCTGAAGAGCAGCAGCAAACGAGGAGGGAGCAGCGTGACTATGGAGTAGGTTTGAGCGAGGCTGAAGAGCAGCATGCCAAGCCACCGCCGCTCTTGCTGCTCCTAGCGGCGGTGCTGTCCTCGACGGCGGTGAGTAGCGGTGATGGGTGGGGTGATGGGCGGGAGGCGGAGCTCGAGCCGGCCGACGAAGCCGGCTACAAGACTTATGTCTTTCTTGAGCGACCAAGAGTCAACATGGATGCCGATGCTCACAGAGCATGTATTGAGAATGCCAGTTGTTCAATCCGAATTTCATTGCATTCTAGTTGATGTAGTAGTGTTGGAAGCAACAAAATGTTATCTTGCACTAAGAATGTTCTTAGATGGGTAGATCAAACTCAGTATAAGTATTTGTATACTACTGCATATCTTAATATAGCTCATGACCTTTTGTTACAACTATCAAACTCACGTGTGCCAATCAGTGTGTTTATAAGAATGTTAGAGAAGCGAGGGAGTAAAATCAAAGTAAGACGACCAAACATAAATAACATTTCAATGCAAGGTGAATAAGTTTTTTTTTTTTTAAAAAATTCTAGACAATCCATAAAAGTTATTATTCAACTCGATTCTAGAAACAATGTTAGAGAGAAGATAAGAAAAAATTTTTTGGGTTGGCTTGCTTTTACAAATGTATCCTCTATAAATTGCTTGATTTGCGATACAAGAAATAAGCTTAACTCTTTAATCATGGGCATCTCAAGCTCTATTTTTAAAAATCATATATTTTTGTTGTTCTACTAACCATGTATCGAGTTAATACAATAATGCTACTTCGGCAAATGTATTTTCTAATTTTGATTTTTGTGACATTTATGGATCTACCGGATCATGAAGATATTAGGTTGTGGACTACAAAAAGGGGTATGATACTATCACAATCAAAATTATTACAACATAGTAGCTTGAAAATGATGTAATTCCCTAAACATATTGCCTTAGGGCACTGAGCAATCAACACAACATACATTCAGAGGTTGGGGGATTGTACTCCCCCAGTGAAATTAAAAAAATAAAGAGAATGGTTCTCCATTCGTTTATCTGAGGAGTCGTCAGAGATTGATCTGGAGGGACAAGACAAAGTCGGCAAGCCATCTGATCAGTGATCACGACCTGTTGTTGATTTTGCGGCACGTTTTCCTGATCTCCCCGTTGGCAGCGGTCTTGACCTCAATGCCGCCCATTTTCACCATGGCCTTGGCGAACTTATGCTGCCACAAATAGGGAACGAAGTCCGCGTAGGCGCGCACCAGGTTGTTGGACATGAAGTCGGTGGTGAGCGAGGCGTCCGACGTGAAGAGAACCTTGTGGGCCAGCACGTTCTTGTAGTACTGGGTGTCCAGGACGTTGGGGGTCTGAAGTCCTGCGGCACAACGTTGTCGGTGCCATTCGCCGATTTGCAGCTTGCCTGCAGCTTGTGGCGAACGCCGGGTCCATGTCGGAGGTGTTGCTTGGCGGCAGGCGGTCTCTGGTGAAGGAGGAGCAGTGGGAGCGGCCGATGCTGTGCGCGCCGGAGAGCGTGATCATGTCAAAGGTGTCGAGGCCCTTGGCGGCGAAACTCTTGACAGTCTGGTTGAAGCCGTTGAACGGCGAGGGCAGGTTCGGCAGGGTCTCGTTAGCGAGGGAGACGGTGCCGTCGTAGCGGCCGGCGGGCATGGCGAAGTTGATGCCCCGCTGCTGAGGAAGCTAGGACGCGTCGCGGGCGGCGAACGCGACGATGTCCGCGCACGAGACAGTGCCGGGGCATTTCGCCTCGATCTCCGCCTTGGCCGCGTCGATCACCTCGTAGCCGCGCAGACTGGGGAAGTTGGGCACGCCGAACTTCTCTGGGGTCAGGCTCGTGTCGTTGCTCCATGTGTCGATAAGGATCGAGGCGTCGCATCCCTGATTAAACCATCACATATGTGTCATTAGTTGTCACATCGCATGCATGGAAATGTGTGGTAATGTTGTTTGATTGTGACTAATCACTAATGCATGCATGTAGGGTATGACGCTAGCTTGATGGAGGTCTTACACGGACGAAGCAATCGTGGAAGAAGAGACGGACAAGGCCGGCTTGCATGCCAGCATCAGTGGCCTTGACGTATTTCTTGACAATGGCCTCGACATCGACGTAACCACATTTGTACTTGTAATATCCGACGCTGAGTTGCGCCCCAGCTGGGCTAGGAGGGCTTGGTGGTGGTGATGGTGGTGACGGTGGTGTTGGGGATGGGTAGTAGTAGGATCCGCCCTGGCACGACACGAATTCGAGCAGGGCAAACAGGGTGAGGACAGCGAGCTGCTTAGAGGTCGTCATCGTCGTCGCTTAGTTCCTCTCCTGCTGCTCTACGATCGACAGAGACTGGTGATACTGGAGAGGAGAGGAGATTGATGAAGGAAAGTAGCCGTCTTGCATGCCTATTTATAGCCGGCTTGGCCGGGGAATGTTCTTACCGCAAGCGCACGTTGTGAGATGATGACTGCAAGTGCAAGCCAGCCGACAATAATAGCATAACATATATAGCAAGGTTATAGGGTGAGTGAACTGCACGAAGCTTGCAGCTCGATAGGACATCGCTACAGGAATCCGCGCTCGCGGTGTCAACCTCTTTGCCGAAGTGTCAACCTCTTTGCCGAGTGCTAAATAAAAAAACTCGGCAAAAAAAAACACTCGGCAAAGATCTTCTTTGCCGAGTGTCAAATAAAAACACTCGGCAAAAGAATTCTTTTGCCGAAAGTGCCAAAAAAGGCACTCTCGGCAAAGAGGTATATTTTCAAATCAGTTTTTGAGGGCCTAAACGAGCTTAAATAAAAAGTTTTCAATTACAAAGTTTCATAACTTCTCAAGTTCTACAAAGTTTATTTGGTCATTTCTTTATTTGACAAAGCATCAATAACGTTGTTCACAAAACTTACATCTCTTTTTCATATCCTCTCATAGTTTCCTAGAACTAGAAGAGAGATTAATAAGATTTACGAACAATGTTACTAACATTTTGTCAAATAAATAAATGACCAATGTAAACTTTGTAAGTCTCCAAAAGATATGAATCTTTATAGTACAAAACCTTTTGATTTCAATTCATCTTATCATGCAAAACTAGGTCTAAAAGCGCTCTTACATTTAAAATTCGAATTTTTCAAATGACCTCGGATGAAAAAAACTTCCTAAATAAAAAGTGTAGATCTCAAAAGTTATGAAACTTTTGTAGTTGACAACTTTTTTATTTAAGCTTTCGTTTGGGGCCTCAAAACTGGTTTGAAAAACCTGTTTGCCGAAGTGTTTTTACACTCGGCAAAGAGCCTCTTTGCCGAGTGTCTTTTTAGGCATTTCGGCAAAATTCTTTTTCAAACCAGTTTTTGAGGACCTAAACGATTTTAAATCAAAAAAGATGTCATCTACAAAGTTTCACAACTTTTCAAGATCTACAATTTTATTTAGGAAGTTTTTGCATCCGAGGTCGTTTGAAAAATTCGAATTTCGATTTAGTATAATATATGAGGAGTTAATACGCAATCTAGACACAAGTGACGAGAAAGTAGTGCGGTGGTAAGGCAGTAGACACGCCGAGGAAGAGGTTGTGGGTTTGAATCCCACTCGTCGCAAAGTGTGAAAAAAGTGTTGAAAAAACTTGGAAAAAGATCATGGTTGAGAGCAAGTGGTAGCTGGTCGGTGGCGGCCTCTCAAAAAAAAAAAAAATTTTGCTATATTTTTTTGTTTCTTTTCGACTTTTATCTTTGCCGAGTGTTTTTTCTTTTTGCCAAAGTGTTTTCTAGCTTTTCGGCAAAGTCTTTGCCTAGTGCCCGATTTTTGGCACTCGACAAAGAATGCTTTTGCCGACTATTTCTTTGCGAGTGCTCTTTGCGAGTGCGGCACTCGGCCAAGCCTCGACAAAAGCGGGATTCCTGTAGTGCATTCTCGTTGACCTTTGAGGTCGTTTGACTTATTGTTTGATGAAGAGGTCGTCGTGTCCAGCTTGGAATTGTGGCTAACCGCGTGGACAAAAGGCTGCCGCTAGCGGTGCAATTATAATTATATGGCAAATGGTCATGGTAGTAACATGCTCAACCAACGTGGAACGTGGTACGGGTGTATAACATTCCTGATCGAGCTGTGCTGTGTCCCCGGCTACATGCATATACACTCAGTAAATTTATACTACAGCGTGCCTAGCTAGCTCACTTTTCCTTGTGCCTAGCTACGAGGGTGGATTTTCCCTGGTCTGAGCTACTGCTCCTCCGTTCTAAATTATAGTTCATTTTGGATTTTCTAGCTTCATTTCTTTTATTATGTATTTAGACATAGTGTATAACTAGATACATAACAAAATCAATGTATAGGAAAACCAAAGTGAACTACAATTTAGAACGGAAAGGAGTACCTAAGCTCTTTGCGGTTTTCACAAAGTGTTTGGACTCTTGGAGTGAAATGGACCGCCACGTATATAGAGAAACTTATATATATATATATATATATATATATATATATATATATATATATATATATATTGACTCTATTTTTTACTAAATATAATGATTTTAGGTTGCAAGTTAATAGCACTATTGAGTACTATGATGGCATATAACCACAATCTGTTGGCCTGTCGCCGCATGAATTTTATAACTGGTAGTGATAGACGTATCACTGCAAGTTCATAAGCAAAACTATATTACTAGCGAATTTTAAGGGCAACCTGGGTGATAATAATTATCACTGTCGATTGGTAATAGAATCTGGCAACGATTGTACTAATGTTAGGTTGTATTTACCAACTAACTATGATGTCAGGTCCTTAGGCCCAAATTTCTATTCAATGCGGTTATCTCTCTCACTCCCCATCTAGGGTATCTTCTCTCTCTCTCTCTCTCCAATCTCTCGGTCATGTTCAAGGCTTCAGTCTCTCCTCCCTCTGAGCCTTCCTTTCACTATCCTTCTTCTCCATGGATCCAAATGAATGGCACCGCGATGGTAGCCCCAGCCCGATATGGGACATGGGCATATCTATCTATCCCTAGACCTTTTCCCCTCTCATCACCCTAGAACCAGCAAGAGAGCACAAAGCGCTACAAGGAATGGTGTTTTACATGACGATCATTTTGGTCATAAACAAATCGAAAATGCGTCCACTGTTATCTTGCCATGGCGATCAAAAATTCGTCATGTATCTCACATCATAGATTTGCTGGACCTAATTCAGCCGTCATAGATTGGGATTTGTGATCGTCATGGATTAGTTGGTTGTCTTCTATAACCATCCCAGATCCAAACTATCGTGGACGAAAAAAGTTAGGTCTGAGCAAAGGGAGATGGCTCTGCAGATGGAACCAAATGATACAAATAGGATTAGCACAAGTAGATGCCTCTGAAGATGGAACCAAATGACTAGAAATGACAGACTTACTTGAACTATTCTGGTATACTAAGTTGTGAATACCATTAAATTTAAGGTGACAATCGGCAAGGTAAAAACAAGTGGGTTTTAATTTCAGGTCAATCATCTGCCATGATAATATTTAATAAAGCATGCATTGCATGCATTCAATTAACAGTAATGCAGATAGTGTAGAACAAGGCATACATTGCAGATAGTGTAGAACATTTTTTTTGGAAATGAGCATCAGTTCCAGGTGAGAGGTCGGCATTGAAACGCCAAGGCCAACACTTTTTTTCTAAAAAAAGAATATATTAATATTCTAGCTTCTGCATCGATTAATGCATATGACTGTCTCTACCGATTACCCACAGGCATACCAAAATCCAGCAGTGAAAAAAAGACCATCTCAATCGGCAATGATTGATGGTTTTGGCTTATAATAAGTTATTTTAATATTATAGATCAATGTCAAACTTACATGTTTTATATTATCATCATCTCGAGCGTGTAGCTAGGGTAGGATAATGTAGCTAAGCGGTATGTATGAAGTTGGCACTACTACAGCTAGCATGCTCATCTAATTAAGGGAGGCAGCAAGGAAATTATGCACAACTCCGTAGCTTGTAGCGCTCACACCAGGTCTTCAGTTGCCTCCATCTGCATTACTACGCAAATTAAAAAATTTAAATTATAAGCGACCATTTGACCGTGAGACTAAAAAAAAATGCGTGGGGGCAACAGGGAAGAATTTGGCAGCCGGGCATAGCGGAACTACCGGTGGTTAACTACGTGCATCTGTGCTTAAGCTCGGTATGATCCAACTTGGATGGAGGTTGGATCCAGCGAATCTAAATTATTTCGATCCATCTCCTATGTCTAGAGACAGAAAAATGGAAATGTACTGTCAGATAAATTAAAGAGAGTAAAAGTTCTTCACTGATGATCGTGTGCCACTGCCAGTCTGCCACCGCTCGCCGATCATATGGGCCTAACGTGTGTGCCACTACACTCCCTCCCTCCCTGTCGACCATGGGATAACTTAGTAAACGATCGAGCAAGGACGGCAGCCATTTGAAGTACATATTAAAACTATATTCTTATTAAATGTTAGATACAATATTGTACCTGAGTTAACTGTACTTAAACGGTTCTATGTGCACGGCATCGAACTCAATGCAAGCACAATGCACTAGAAAGTTGCATACAAAGAAATTGAAGGATTGGAATGGTGATTAGGTCAATGGCCTTAGTTATAGAGGACCAATGGGCGGCACAGTTGGTTTGTCAGGCCAGCACAACCCTGTTACTAATCATTTTCGTGAAATGTCACTCTTGCCCCACGGTTGTGCCTTTGGCTTAGGTATGGCCCTACATTGTCTTTGTAAGGCTGGCCATACTGGCATAACACATGCATGGTGAGCCCATCAAGCTCGAGTTATGCCACCACTGCATCCGCCACATTGGTGGAGGTTGTGTCGCCCCCACATCCGCCACATTGGCTAGGACTACACTCAGGCCCGTCCCTAGGGGGAGCAGCTTGTGCGACACCGATGGGCCCATGTGGCTGGGGGGCCACGAGGGTACCCACGTGTCGCTACCTTGGTAGGAGTTTCAGTTGTACGAGTTAGCAACCGGTCGCGATCGGGTACTCATGTGCTGCACCCTTTTGCATGTGTATCAGCAGCAGGAGTCAGCTCGATCAACCGCCATCAGAATACACTCGTATTCCTCTCGTTCCGGTCACGAACGGATGCCCATGTGTCGCACACTTTTGCGATGTGTATCAACGGCAGGAGTCAGCCCCATCAACCGCCGTTCGTATTCCTCTCGTTTTGATCGCCGATCGCGACCGCTACTCCTAGGTATGCGAGGGCAACCGCCGACTCTACGGACAAGGGCGACTTCTTTCACGCAAGAGGTATGGTATGAATTTGATTGCAATTCAATACTTGTGTACAGATCAAGATCAACTTGATTATGCTTTAGGGATTTGATTTCTAATTTAATATTTTTTTATCACGTGAAGCTAGATCATTGGCACCCACTATTGAGAATTTTGAATTTTTAGTTTGTATGGATATTTGGGAAGATATTTTTATCTGTTATCAACATGGTGAGCAAAAAATTGCAATCAATTGTGTGTTTGGATAGTACTTTGTAACAGATAGAAGGGGTCATATCATATTTTAAGAATTACAGAGATACAGGCTTAAGCGCAAGTATTGAGACTGCAAATTGAAGCTATTCCAAAGTGACAATAGCATCAGTTGAAAGAAGCTTCTCCAAATTGAAGCTATTAAAATATTGTTTGAGGTCAACTATGCTACAAGAAATATTAAATGGCTTGGCTATATACAGCATTTGAAAGGATATTTTAGATACAATTGATCTTGAAAGTGTTCTTGAAGATTTTGCATCAACAAAAGCCCAAAGGCTTTTTTTTAAAAAAAAAGTACTAAAGCACTATACTTTTTATTTGATGTAACTACCACATTTATTTTGTTGTTGTTTTATCTTCTTTGATGTACTGTTTACTTTTCCAAAAAAAGAATTAAATATATTTATTTACTATAAATCATCTCTTATCAATACTATTATATACCGTAATCCTTATATTAAAATATTAGATTGTCGGGCCCTTAGTGTCTTCTTGGCCTAAGGCTCATAAAATTTGTGGGACGGTGCTGACTACACTACCGTCGTCGCTAGCTTGATGCAGTCTCATCATCGCTAGCTTGTTGCATTGCCATCGTCGCATTGGTTTGTGCCTACGCCTGCACCGCCAATCAAGCCTGTGCCTGTGGACCATAGGAGCATTATTAGAGACAGGAAGAACAAAAGGTGGCAGCGGGGGGAGAAGTCCCTAGTGGGTGCTCAGAGAGAAGGAAATGCCTTGATGCGGGAGAAAGGGCAACGAAATGTGGAAGGCTAGGAGCTACAAGGCCTTCTGCAATGCATCGCTTGAGTGATATGCCAAGAAAGGGAACAGGTGATTCTAGCACCGCTCTACACATTGTAGCGAGTGAAGCTAAACATGAGTGGTGCCAAGAAAATGGAGAGCGCAACAAGTAGTTACATTGGTGCCGAATCGCTGCCTACGAATAAACGGCCGGCTCACATCAACCGTGCATGGTGTATTGCTTTACTCTCTACACAAATGATTTTCCGTGGCAATTTTTTTTTTTTCATGGCGGTTTTGTAACCGCCACCGAAGCTAGGTCACAGTTAATCGCTCGATTAAAAGTGGCGGTTTCCCTAAACATCAAAACCGCTGTAACACCCCCTGGTGTTACTCAACTAAAATCTTGCCATGTCATCATGTTTATCATAAAGCATGCATAATTAGCAAAATTTGAAATGCATGGAAATTAAAATGAGTTTATATTTTAGAGAATGGTTGAGCTTAAGAAATTTAGAGTGTTTAAATGTTAAATTTATGTTTTTGATGCTTTTTGATCCTAAGTGTGATGTTGAATGATGGTTGGATAGTATAGGTTGGGAATCTGAAATTTGAATCAAATTCAAATTTGAATTGAACTCAGGAAACTCTAATTTCTATCCTTTATTTTACCCCCTTTTCTTTTATTCAAAATTTATAAAGAATTTGGGCATGGTTATTAAAGCAATTTTGTGGAGTTTTCAAAGTTTAACAAAGTTGGTATTTTGAGTTTTCAAAGTTTAGTTCAAAAATTTAGAGTAATTTTGAAAATACCAAAACTAGGGTTTTGTCCCCTTTTTGATTTAAAAACCCTAATTCAAAATCTAAGCAAAATTTGCAAAAACTTTCAAAAGTGAGTTTGTAGATCTTGTTGAGTTGAGCAAAAAGTCATGTACAAAGTTTTTTAAGTTGTTACATGATTTTAAAAGTAATTTTGAATTCAAATTTCAAAAGTTTGAACTGTTTTTCAAAAGTCCTATTTAGAGGCTGAATTTGAAAATCTTCCAATTATGAAAATTGTAGATCTTGAAAAATTAGCCTAAGTCACTTTTTGGAGTTTTTGAAGTTCAGTTCAAATTTTTGGGTGAATTTGACAAAATTCAGAAAAAGTTAGGATTTAGGGTTAACAAATGAAGCGATGCTTTCCTGTTCTTCCTCCATACCGGCGGTCGCCGGCGTCGCCGTGGCCGTTCTCGCGTCTTCGCCGCCCTCGCACGTCACCGGCTAGCTGGCCGCCCATAGCTTGTCGCCGCGCTACCACCCGTCCATCCCTCCTTTGCCCTATAAAAGCTACCGTCGGGCGCCGTTCTTCCTCTTTCTTCTTTCTCCTTCACCGCCAGGTAGGAAAACCGCCCCGCCCCTTTCGATTTGCCGTCGCCCGTCGGGCTCCAATCCATCAATTAGCTTTGCCATCGTGTTACGCAACTTCCTTGTGCGTCGTTTGAGCTAGCTCTGGTTACGCCTCATTAGCGGCGGCGCAGCCGTGTCGTCTTCTCCGCAGGCCCGACGGGGAGGCGCGCCCAGCGCATCACCTCTGCCGTCGCCAGATCGTCTTGGTGAATCGTGCCAAACGTCTTGCCATCCCAGCCGCCTTGAGATCGTGGTCGCGATCGCGTTCGGTCGTTTGTGTTTGCCCACCGGGACAGCGGAGCGCCGTTGTTGCGCCGCACGAGCGCCGCCGCCCGCCCGCCCGTAGCCCGACCACCTCGGAAACTCATCTCGAGTCCGGACCATCGTGAGCACCAGTGATCGAGGGTGAGCTGTTGCCGATGTCTATGTCCATCGGTTTCTTGTTTAGGTACGCGGTAGCACAGGACAGGCCTCCGACGAGCTCGCGTTGCCGCTCAGCTCTCTGGCGGCGTCTTATAGGGGCTGACTTAGGTTCGTTTAGATGGGGTTTTAGGACCCTCCGAGGTGCTGGAGATGATGCTTTGGTCGCCGTCGCGAGAAAGCTCCGACGAGACTTTCCGCCGCGTGGGCGCCGGCCCGCGTGCCGCCATGGCCGCGTCGGTGTGGTCATGCCCCGGTGCCTTAGGTGTCGGGTTTTTGGGTTCCATGAGGTCCGCGAGGTTGAGAGGGTCATGTAGAGCCAAGTCGGCGTCGTCGGAGACCTCACGCCGCCGAGAAATCGCCGGTCAACCTTGAGGGCCGCGGGCAAGGTCGGTTGGGTTGGGCCGCTTCGCTATCAGTGGGTGCAGGGTCGGGCCGCATCTTCGGCCGCCGCGGGATGTTGGGCCGAATCGCCCGAGGATCTGTTTGGTTTTAAAATTTGATTTATCTAATTTCCTTTATCTTGAATAGTCTTGATTCTTTGAAAATTCATAGAAATTTGAAAATAGCTCTTTAAATTTGAAAATTTTTGTAGGAGCTTCTTATGAGTATATGAATCCATGAAAAATTTGAAACTTTGAATTTGAGTAGTTTTTGCATGATTTAAAAATATAAATTTTAATTGAAAAATGCATCTTCCTTGATTTTTTTAATAATTATTTTATTTATCCAAAAATCATGAAAATTATTTTGGTACTTGTTTTTATAGCATGACCTACCTGTACAAAAAATTTTTGAGCATGTTTTGAAAAAAATAAAATATTTATTATTTCATGCCCTATCATTTTATGTGAGTCATGTTTTGTTTTAGTGTCAAATAAATTGGGTTTTGTGTGACTTCGGGGTTGTTTTGTGAATCTTAGGTTATATCATAGTAAGATGGTCCTTGAGAACTCCTTAGGCAATGGTGATGATATCTTTAGAGTAGTTCAACAAGTTGGTTTTGTTGGGTTGCAACTTTATCGTGAAATAAAGTTACTTTCTGTGTTTATCATTTCATGCACTTGCAAGCATCATATTTACATATATGGCATCATATTGAAGCATACATTATTTCGTGTAGTGAACGAGTTTGAGGGTATCAAGTCCGAGCGCCATCGAGGAGATTCCATATCCGGTTGAGGAGGGTTCGGATTTTGTTGGGTTTTCTCAAGAACTAGCTTATTCAGTCAACGAAGGCAAGCCCCGGTTCATTAAACCCGTCCTTGATATTTTAAAAGTTTTATATCACTTATGTTTATGTTATGTTGCATTAAGTAATTAGAGTTGAGTAATAACCTAATTGCCGCATTACCATCCTTGTTTATTGCAATACCACCCTTGTAAACCGTTTTATTTCAAAAATGCTTAGTGATGCTTAGCCCCGCTTAATTAGTTAAGCCTTTTCATCAAAATGTTTTATTTGAGAAGATGATCTTGTTTTCGGGAAAAGAAAGAGATGTAGTGATGAATTTGAGATCGGACGGGGACGTAGGTTGAAAGCCGGCGGGATACCTAGGCATTTTGTCCCGTGTTGGTCGATTTAAGGACCGTCGTTGTTTGGATTGCTAAGTTCGGGACTTTTGAGCGCAAATGCCGCTCGAGGCCTTCCCGGCAAAGGCACGCATCGACCGCGGTCACCCCGGATCGATCGACCCTAACTAGCCACATACTCCGGTAAGCCGGATCTCGGTGGAGCCAAATCGGGGAATGGCAACCACGCGGGAGTGGAGAGATGGCGGGAGTACATGTTACCCTCGTGGGTTAAAGTCCCGGATTGGAGGTGTACGGTATTCTCGGGTGGCGCAGCCTCGTTCCGTTTTGGACAAATCTGAGAAAAGGTTGATATATGCAAGTTTGGATACTACATATGTCGTGGTGGTTAGGGATTTGACTGGGTATAATCGGTTCATGAATCGCCGTTGCTTCTACGGTTATGGAGACTCGTTCTTACGTCCATTCATCGTAGTAAATGATGGATTATGTTTTTGAAGAAAGAGAGTTGGAATAAGAAAATGTGTTTGCTCTAGAATAGGAAAACCTAGAGTATATGAGCTACTAATCCGAAATAAAAATATTGAAAGTAAGGATTTATTATTAGTAAGCTTTTACGCAAAAAGAGTTCTTGACTCTTGCTTAAGCCTTACCTTGACTCCTAAGACCAGCATTCACGTGTCTTCTCCTGTTTTTCTTTAGTCGGGTAAGTCTTGTTGAGTACTCCGTGCTCGGGGTTCTTTGACCCTTGTTGCGAGGAGGCTGGTCATGAGCAGGCTTGTTTTGGTCCCCTCGTTTGTATGACGGTGTACCGGGAA
Source organism: Hyparrhenia diplandra (assembly GCA_015847255.1). Lineage (NCBI taxonomy): Eukaryota > Viridiplantae > Streptophyta > Magnoliopsida > Poales > Poaceae > Hyparrhenia > Hyparrhenia diplandra. Next base: position 224,833 of record JADLZK010004822.1, read on the forward strand.
GAAGAGGGCTAGTAGAGTTAAACCCTCGGGGCGGGGGTTGTCGGTGTTTATATGTATAAAGTTACTCCAATAATATCGGGCTTGTAATAATAATAATTAAGTTTGAGTATTTGAACAAATGGTTTGTAAAATTATGGTTATGTAATCCTTCCGCCGTACTCGATGTATTTGAATAAAGTGTTGTCGACAAATAGTAGTAAATTCGAATAACAAATTAAGGAGAATGTCGATTTGATTTCCATACAAATAGTAAATTTGGAATAATACTAAGTTAGGAACATTAAACTGGCTCATGGATAACATTAAAACTGGCTCATTACCGGCCTGAGAGACTAGTTCTGTTCAATGATGCCTCTAAGAAGATATCAGCAACACCATTGTAAAAAGATAATGTTTTTAGGGCAGACAACTAGAAATCTTTACGTAAGATCGAGAATAATTCAAATTTTAAATTTATATAAAAAGAAAAGAATTAAAATTTGTGGTTTTATCGAGTTCACCAAAAATTGAATGTCACTTGCAGCTGGATCGATAGAAATTATTGCATACCATGAGAGATAGGATCGTAGTAAGGAAAGATGGGCGATTTTTGCCTAGCAAGTCAAATAACTTATCGATTATAGACTAAAGTTGTGTGGAGCTGTTAGTACTTCGATGCAACCGCTATCTGCGTGGATTGCTGGTTCCTCACATTTGGATAAATCAAAGAAAGGAACCTCTGACTTCAGGCCATGTCACTTTGTGTTTCGTTGACAGAGAGCAAGTTATTATGTAAGGAGTAATTGAGAGTGAAAGTGAACTATCAGGCCTCTGTTATGTCCTTACACTCCAAGGAATAGATTTATTTTAACTCATCCCCGGTGCAGACACAGGCAGTTGAGCCCATCATATCCCCCTTTAAAAAGGGAGAGATGCGTGACCTAACCATCCCACTTATGCTTGAAGCTAAGCACATGCCCTGTTTGATGGCTCCAAGTCAAAAACAAAAGAATCAACTCAATTACTTTTAAAAAATCAACTACAAAAAGGAGTTTTCAACATGTAATTGTCTACTTGCATGGTGAACTCTCTTTATTTGCCAGTTATACTACAAATTTTTTTTTTTCTTGAACCTAGGGCGATCAAGATAAAAACACCCATCCAAATTACATTGTCGCTCCTACGGCGAGGTTTTGTTTTTGCATACATTTTTCATTGCACAAGAAAATAGTAAATACATACTAGTATATAAGAGATATTATGTCCTCGATTCTTTAATAGTCGGGCGAATTCGGCGTGAGATGAAGCAAACACGCTTGCCTGACACTGGCAACAACCCAGCCCACGCAGCAGATAGCATCTAGCCATCTCTGCCTACACATAAAAACAGCCGAGCAAACATCATGCACGGACACCTATCACTTTCAGTAAGCACGCTTAGCAACACGATCGTCTTACCTCTCATATCGCCATCTTTTTTGTGGCACACGCTGATCAGGGCATTGCATTTTCATCCTCGGCCAAACAAACTACTATCACCTAGGATACCTAGCTGCCCTTCAAAGCCAAGCATTGCTGCGTGTGCCGTTCAGCCGTTGTAAAGGCGGGCATTAAGTCCCGCTGGATGGCCGGCCACACCCGTCACAACCATGCCGCGCTATATACGGAGTACACCGGTTGCGGTTGGTTGGGCCAGCAACAAAAGCGAGAGGACTGTGTAAACTGGCGCTATGACAGCCAGGGACTGTGTTGGTGGGTGCAGTGCGCGCCACATCGTCATTGTCACTGCACGCCTGGGTTTTGTATCTCGGCCGCTGGCCTCGCCTGGATTGGACAACTTTTTGTACTGATGCGCGGAAGAAGAAAACACGTATACGTGCTGGGTTGTGTGTGTGGTTGGGCTGTTGGTGGGTGGGAGAGGCAGTAGTAGCTCGCCTTTTGGCAGAAGGGGACATCTCGTCTTTTTCCAAAATTGCTAAGATGAAGATTCTGCAAAGGAAAATAAAAATGGTGCTACTAAGATCTTTTCAACAACACACTAGCTATTCGAGGAAAGGAAATAGAGGTTAGTACGTCATGCTAGCTGCCTGATTTTGTACTCTTTTAACCTTTATTAAACTCGTTTAGGTACGTTTACACCGTCCACCGAGCGCGCATGCTTTAGTACTTGGATTCATTTATTTCTTCTTGCTTATTTTTTTTTTTCTTTCGGTAGGGCTCCAACAGTGGTCACCATCTTCTCAACCCACATAATATTAACTTTGCCTTTTCAAGTCACCTCATCCAATTAATAGACACTATTCAAATGACTTCACTTTATTATCTACTTCATATCTCAGCTCCTTAATTACTCTTCTTCTTTTAGACATCGTTAAGATCGCCATATATAGCCTAATAGTAGTAGCTATACCTCCATCGTTGGACTGTGATGAGATCTTCTTCATGCTTATTAGGCCCACCTACCACTGAGTTGCACAAACATTTTGACTCCCGAAACTCCCTTCGCTGGACTTCCATGGTCCTCTCTTCACTCCCAACAGTCCAGCCTTTATACGAGACTAGTTGGGGGAAGAAAACAATATCCGTCCACCATTTTTCTCTTGACAATGACTAACCATATGACGAGCGTCATTCATCACTTTAGGCCGAGACCTCCTTCACCCATCTCTCTACATTCCGAGGATTAGGAGCCCAAAAGGCCACTCTTAACTACTAGTCCCAAACCAAACGCGCTAGAGTTGAAGTTGTGTGTCAAAGGCAATAAATCTTGTAAAGGACGACCTTGCATATGTCTACGCTGATAAGAGGTCGAAGAAGAGCTTATGTTTGGCCACCCTCACCAAAAGGTCGAGGATGACCTCGCCCAACACCTAGTCGCCCTCACCAAGGTTAGGGGCAATCAAGCTTGCTTGTGGTTGCCCTCACCATCACCAAAACTTAAGGATGTGTTGTCTTTTTTTGCTGCTCTACAAACACACGCTTGATGGTAGACACATAGACGTCATAACAACGTCCACATGATTTTGAAGGATGGACTCGTCCCGGATGAATATTCACCTTGAGAATAACATTGCCCCTTGCCTTTTCCAACCAAACATGGCACATGGAGGATCATCTTGTCTCATAGCGTTCCGTCTCATGAATCAAATTTCCCGACTAACAAACAAATTGAAATGTTGTACTACTAGTTTTGCTTTCGTGATTCTCCTCGTGCCCCCCTTCTTCCACCTTACAATCATTCGTCAACACCAACAAAAGTCTATAGGGCCTTTTTTTTTTTTTGCTTCAGATCCCCTCTAAACCACATGCGCCTCAGTTAGAACGAATCAAAAAATTATCCCACCACTGCTTTCTATCTGTACGCGAGGCATGCCACCACCTGGCGGTACCATAATATCTGCAGCGGTCTCTCAACACAGCTAGAGAGGAGTCCTAACCGAGCTTACTAGACTTGGAAGTTGTCACCAAAGCATTTGGGGCCTGAGATTGTAGAAACACATGAATAGGAAAAACACATGAACCCAATCCTTATGCCAAACAGGTTCATAGGAGATTTTGATATTAATCCTATTTGAGGAAGGGGTGGCAAAAGCTTTGCCACAAATTTTATTAGATCAATGAAAGAAAAAAAAAATTACAAATAGTTTTTACAAAGAAACACACCCTCACATGGAGGACAACTTGACCACTCTTCCTCGCCCCCTCTCTCCTGCAATCTAAAAACACCTCCACTGAAGAAAAAAAAAAAAAAAACAACCAAAGTGCAAACCATAAGTATGTACACTGCCAGCCTCTCTATCCTATTGCCCGGTGCCCCGTTGTTCCTCATTCCTAGGAAACCGGCTACCTGGTATTGCGGGTATTGCATAATATCGTCCTCGCAACGGCGATATTAATCCTGTAGAATTCGTTTATTTTCAGAATGTGCAACGCAAAATCCTGTGGGGCTAGGAGTAAGTCGGGCGCTACGCCGCGTAAAAGCGACGTGTTTGAACAGAAGAAGTAATTGGGAAGGCAGTGTATGTACTGCACACGCTGCTAACTATATTGATCAGTTTGTCGTATGGACCGAATCAGATTCTCACGTCAATTCAGCTTTGAATCCGTGCGCAAAAGACACGTTGCTTTTAGACGAGGGTATAATTACATGGGAACGGGGATTTGCACGTGGCGGACATTCATGCATTCCCTAATACTACTATATAAACACGCAAAGCAAAGGAAAACACGTCGTTTATTAGGCCAGTGTTATGTATGCTCCCCATATCCTGGCAGCAGAAGGCAACATCGACCAGCAACCCGATCGACGTTGACACGCATGGAGTTGGAGACGATGGACACGAAAGAAAGAAAGGTCTATGGCATGCAGTTCACGATCTCCCTCACTGTCTCAGCTGCGTGCGTTCCTTGCATTTATCCGGGGCGTGCGCTGCGATCGGCCTCTGAAGAATCAGATGGTCCAAGTGCGCCCCAGGGGCAGGGGCAGGAGCGGAGCGCGGTCCACACACCATGGCCCGTGCTGTTGACCTGACCCAACAGCAGCGGCATGCATGTCTGCTGATCGGGTGCGGAGCGGGTGTGCTTGTGGCGCGCGGATTTTAATGCCCGGCCGCCTTCCGACGTGGCGTGGCCGCCGAGGCGCCACGTCCACAGTTTGTGTTTCCCGGACACGGGGAGACCGGCCGGGAGGCTAGAGTAGAAGAATGGTGAATGGAGGTGGAGTACACGCTTTATTTAATGGGTAGCCTGCATTAAGTAATGCTAAATTCAATCATAACGCCAATAATTGGATAATTTCGCCGGGGGTCCAAGTCAAGGATCGATTATGGTTTGGATAAACAGGCGACTTTGGTAGCAGGTCAGCAGAGGAACTTGGATATATTGTTTTCTATAAGCTCGATGTGGATTTGGTGCCAATTGGTGGGCGGTTGTTGTTGTTGTGGGGTACTTGAGTTGCTGACACAAAGTTTGTATGGTCCAAATGCTGATAGCTAATGACTACCGCTATGTACTGTATTACGCTTTAACGCGGCTAATTAAATTGCTTAGCTACAGCTTTTAACATAGTGGCGCTATGTCAATTTTAGCCATAACACAGTGACAATATAGTTATGGTCTACTTATCATTTGTTGCTAATTAAGTCGATCGTGTGGAAAATTAAACACTTAGTTTTTATGAATCATGTTGTAATTTCATATTAAACAAAGTTTCATGGACTCCTAAAAACTTTAGAAAGGTATTTATGTTCACCAAAAATGTCTTGTAATTTCGGAACTAAAGTAGTAGACTACCATTTTTTTTTTGTTTTACTCTACTTGTCTTTATATCAAAGAAGTTTTCTCATCAATAAGTGTATAAATTATGAACTTTTTGCAACCTCCCTCGACATAAATAATCGAGTAATCCCTGACAAATTCATCTCCCGTGATCCTTAGAAATTCATCTCTTAGAAATAATTATCCTATTAGCATCTAGAAGGTCTACAAGTTATTAGCACCTCCCGAGTACAAGCTAGTTACTTCCGGTTCCGTTGCTTGACAAAGGTTTTGGCAGCGTCTCAGGCTCTCAGCTTCTCAAGCAGTCAGGCGCCATTTGGAAGGATGGGAAGATCAACGAGAGTGCAATGCAATACATTGTAGCTTGCTCCAAAGGAATTGTTGCCATTGTTGCCACTAGACCTCCTTAAACCACCTATGAGTTTAAAAACTCGTGCCTTTTTAGGACTTTGTGGCGTAGGCCTCTCCGGTTCTTCATGAGGGGGTCATGAACGGCTAACACTGCGCGACTTTTGGTGTTCTATCGAACGATTTTTCCGGTGATGCGTGTCACTTGGCTGGCTTTTTGCGGATGAGTTTATGGAGGATCGGATCTTTGGCACACAAGAGTGCCTATTTTAGTTGCTTAGGTCGCAATTGTTGTTGTTGTTGTTGTTGTTGTGTTGTTGTGTTGTTATAGAGTGAAGCATGGGTATATAGCAAAATAATGGAAGGAAAACAAAAAAAGGATCTCGAAGCATCAACGGGTATAAAGCAAATAATGGAAGGAAAAACAAAATAAGGATCCTCGTCAACCTTCCTCAGTTGCTCATACGTTAGCTGATCAAAGCCACCTTAGCAAGTACATTTCACTTAACATATTTTTCTTTCTACGTCACGCCAGCCGGCTCAGAGAGCTTTTTGCTAAATTGTGGGTTACGGGTTGACTCGCTTTTTGAGGAGTTGTACAGACAAACTAGTTAGAGGGTCTGAACCAGCTAGAGGTGTAAATGCAGTGGAAGAACATGAATCCTCACAACCACCTCCCAACACGTTTGGCCGCATTTTGCCTGTCTTCATCCATGGTCACGCCAGCCGGCCCCAATAGGTCGAATTTTGCTAAATTGTGGGTTACAACATCCACTCGTTTTGAGGAGAGAAAAGTACAGACAAGGGGTGTTAGAGGGTTGCGAATCGGCAGCAGGATAAATGGTAGTGGAAGAACGGGCCCCCTCGAAAAGCAGCATGCGGGCGAGTTTGGGCGAGTCGTGGGCGGAATAATAGGCGTCGACGCCGGCTGACGAGCGTAACTAGTATACTTGCCCTAACAAAAGGCCGGCCGGAGGCAGTGCAGTGCAGTGCAGGGGCAGTGTCATCATGCATGTATGTAAGCACTTGTTGGCAGGAAGACAGCTGTGGTGCACTGCTTGCATGCATGCCAAATTGCAACACCAGTACACACTCGCTCGCCAACCGCTTTTTTTTTTCTCTAGCTGGTGTAGGCATCTGAATGACGAAGCCAGATATATATAATACTCTAAAAAAGGAATAACTAAATCGAAAGAAAAGGGGAAAAAGACTGCTAATACTTGCAAGTAGGAGTATTAGAAGGAGAGAGAGAAACTGCAATGGCCAGGCAGGCGAGGAGGTGGGTGAAAGTGAAGCCGTGAAAGGAAGAGGCATGACAGCGGAGGGGCATCAATGGTAGTGGCAGACCATGGCACACCAATTAGAGTGGCCTGACGATGGTGTTTGCGAAAGGGACCCCAGCGTCCTCAATTCCCCAAAGCTGTCCGGCATCTGATGACCGTTGTGCCCCTTGGCGTTGGTGCGTGAAACCGTGGTTTTACCCGGTGGACAAGACACGGTAGACCCCTAGCTAGTGTCTTCGTGCTATGGGATGGAAGAACGTTAATTAGGGTAGCTTGGATTTTTAGGGTGCCTCGGCCTGCACGTACGGCACAGAGACCACTCATGCAGTTGATGATTACAGATTTTAATTTTAAAAGGGAACATCTTTATTATAGTAGTACTACTGGTATTTCTTTTCATGCATACTACTACACTCTCTCCGTACTTACTCCGTACTCCCCCATCCATAAAACATACAATTATGAGATTCAAATTTGACTATTAAGGTTATACGTGAATAGTATTAACATTTATGTCTCCAAACAAATTTATTATAAAAAAATATATTCTATCACTAATCCATAAAACTGAAATGTTCTTTTTCAAAAAAAATTACTGGTTTACTAGCAGGTGTGAATTTTGAGGTCACATGCTTGATCAGTTGACAATGTATGTTATCATAATTTTTGAAAGAAAAACAGGGACGGTCATTTTTTTGGTACATTGGCGGTACTGGTACTACCAGCTATGAGTTGAGAGGGGGCGTAAATGCAGCAAGATGTGCGAGGCCCGCCAGTAGGAGACACGCATGGATGTACTTGGAGGCAATGGGGTTTATACCACACAGCAGCTTGCACTTATTGCGGTGTGGTAGTAGTAGGTCACACTGGTACTGGCACAACTGCGAGCTAAACAGGAGCCGCGGTGAGTGCAATTAAAAGCAAAACTAAGCTAGGGCAATGGCCATGGAGGACTGGGGGAGAGGTGAGGTGGTGGTGGCAGGACGGTAGGCCATAGTGCAGGTGTGGGAGGGGTGAAACATGGCCCTGTCGGTGGGCATGGGCTTCTTCCTCCCTCCTCACCACCCCGCAAGTCACTCACCATTGTCTTGTGGGGAGGCCGAAGTGGTAGACTAGCTAAAATCCTTCAAACACACAAGCCAAGCCTAGCTAGCCCATACAGTGTCACCTCCTCCCTCGCCCTCTCTTCTTCCTCCTTGGTCTCGATCGGTCCTTTAGCAGGGTGCATGCGTAGATGGATGATGGATAGAAAAGATGGACATGTTTTTCCTCTAACAGCTAGATACTAGCTCTCTATCTCTATCTCTCTCAAGGAAACATTCCCCACTTTGTGCCAAAACTGTTATTGTGATTGCTATGGTTAAGTGTATTTTTATCACTCCATCCATCCATTGTAATCTAGCTTAGCTTTACCAAGCAAATAAGGAGCAATATAATCCCCACCACCATCTTCTCCTTCCCCTTGAAGCCAACACCATCCCCCCTATTTCTTCCCCAAAACCTACAAGTAGCGCACACAGCGACACCAACACAAGCCTCCCTACCAAGAGAAAGCAAAGCGAAGCAAAGCTAGGAGGGAAAAGAAATAAATCCTTTTTCCTAGCTCTAAAGAGACCACCAAACCCCCCTGCGAGCTCTAGCCTAAGCTAGCTCGGTAGCCGAAGCCATGGAGTACAAGAGATCATCGCATGTGGAGGAGGAAGACGAGGAGGAAGAGGAGGAGGAGGAAGAAGAGGAGGAGGAAGAAGAAGAGGAGGACGAGGATGAGGAGGCCAGAGGCCATCGCTACACCACGGCGGCGGCAGCGGCACCCGTGGGCGCTCCACAGCAACAACAGCAGCAGCAGCAGGTGCACGTCCAAGCTCTTGGCCTCGGCTCGCACTCCTCCCTGATGGACTCTGCCGCCTTCTCGAGGCCGCTCTTGCCTCCCAACTCATCTCTGGTGACGCAGCCAGCGCTGCCTCCGCCACCAGGCTTCCTGCCGGCTCACCGCCAGCCGCCGCCGCAGCTCCATCCGAGAAAAGCGGAGAGAGCCGCGGGTGCGCCGCAGCAGCCCCAGGTCCGGCGCCACCAAGAACCAGCGCGGAATGGCGTTCTCGGCGGTGGCGGGGGCAGTGGTGCCGCGCTGCCATCGGCGCCCTCTACGCTCGCCCTCGCGTCCGTGGGGCGGGGGTGGTGGAAGCGGCCCAGTGGAGGTACCGGGAGTGCCTTCGGAAACCACGCGGCGCGGCTTGGCGCGCACGTGCTCGACGGCTGCTGCGAGTTCATGCCGTCCGGGACCGACGGGCCCGCCGCGCTGGCCTGTGCCGCCTGCGGCTGCCACCGCAGCTTCCACCGACGCGAGGCGATCCTCGGCGGCGTCGCTGCCGCGGTGGCAGTATCGCCCTCGCCGGTGACCCCCACCGCCGGCGCCGCCAACTCCAGCCGTGTCATGCCGCTGCTCCTGGCCCCGCCGCACATGCACACGCGCGCCCGCTGCGCGTCCCGGCGTCCCCGGCGTCCGCGCCCGCCGCGCTGACCGAGTCGTCGAGCGAGGAGCTGCGCGGGCCAGTGCCCGCGCACCTCCGCCCCACGCGGCGCAGGTGGCCGGGGGGGGCTCGGCCTCCGCCCCCGGCGCCGAGCCAGAAGCGTTTCCCGGACCAAGTTCACGGCGGAGCAGAAGGAGCGCATGCGCGAGTTCGCGCACCGCGTCGGGTGGCGCATCCACAAGCCCGACTCCGACGCCGTCGACGCCTTCTGCGCCCAGGTCGGCGTCTCACGGCGCGTCCTCAAGGTGTGGATGCACAACAACAAGCACCTCGCCAAGATCCCGCCCTCGCCCCCATCCTCCCACCAGCACCCGCCGCTGCCGCCTCACCACCACCCACCGCTACCTCCGCACCACATCCACCATCACCACCACCCGCCGCCGCCGCAGCAGCAGCATGATGCGATGCATGAGTGAGTACCGAGTAGCCGCAGAGCAATGCGAGAGAGGATCAGACGATGCCATTAGCTTATTAGCTCCGTTATTTCTTCCCTTGTAATTTCAGTGACATTCAGGTTGTTGAGAAGTTGACTCATCATGCAGCAGGTAGGAGGGATTAATATGATCGATTATGTGACCTAGTCTCATCTCAGCCATACTTCTACTTCCTCATTGCTTTCTTGGATTACCTCCATTATTAGGTTATGTTAGCGTCAATGGCGCTTGCATTGACATCCATTACACTTATTTCTTATGGTAATAATGTTCACTGTGTTAGTTTTAGGGCTTTTCTCCCTTCTTCCTCTCTGTTTAGTGTCCTGTCTCATACAGAGATCGATGGTGCATGCGCAGCAGTGTCCTGTGTCCTAGCAGTGCTGCTGCAACCCTGCATTGCCATTGCATTGCTGCTCTCTTGGGCGCCTCCTCCTTTTGACTTTGCTTTTTGGGCTCGTTGGATTCCTTTTGGCAGGGCAGCCGCTCCGGGGAGTCGAGAGCATTGTGCCGTGCTCTGTGTGTGTGCAGCTGCATTGGCATTTCATGCATTGGGGTTTGGTTTTTTGGTTTGGTTGGGTTTGGTGAGGGGGCCCTTTTGCTGGGAGGGAATGTACTTAGGCATGGGGCTTTGTCATTTGGTGTGCAAAGTACCATTAGGAGGGGTCATTAAAGCAGGGTTCCTGGCTTCTAAGCCTATCTCTCAGCAGTTGCTTTCTGTCCTCTCCTGAGGGTGTAGTGTGTCCTCTTCTGCTGGCTTGCAGCCGAGACCCCTTTCTTAAGGGCTTTTTGCAGCCTTTTTTGAGGGGCAATTTTGCTTGAGCTGCTGCTAAAGCTATAGAGCAGGTACACTAGTGACTAGTGAGTGTAGCACTGAGAGTAGAGGTTTCATTTTTTTGGCCCCATGACCCCTATCACTGCCTTTGGCCACAACCACAAGTGCAGCATTACTGTACCTGGAGTTGGGGGCCTGGGGGCTTTGGCCAGAAGGGCCAGAAGGCAGGTGTGTGTGTGCCATGTGGGGTGTGCCAAGAAAATTTTTGGATGGATGTGACATGTATGCCACAATCATTAGAATGTGTTTCGTTTGTAAAGTGGTAAATATTATCCTATCATGGCGAATTAGGCTCAAAAGAATCGCCTCGCAATGTACATCTAAACTGTATAATTAGTTTAATTTTTTTACCTATATTTCAGACTCCATACGTGTTGTAGGCGGGCGACGTGACGAATCTTCTTTGGACGCAGTGGAATTTGGGAGGAATTTGGGGTGCTAAACACACCCGTGAGTGTGAACTGCTGTGTCAGGAACTCAAAAGAGAGAGAAAGAAGCCAAGTGCTGTATTCGAGTGTAGGAGTATGCTCGATTCATGGATTATGGGTATGCAGCAGGCAGTGTGAATGATGATATGTGAATTGTCGGCAGCTGGAGGTTTGGATCGGACTCGAGCCATCCAACATTTGTTGTGTCTGATGTGTTCAGGAGAAAAAGGTGTGTTGTTGACTTGGTAACGTCGACTTCTCATCTCATTTAGGGTGTGTTCAGTTCACGAAAAGTGAACCCAAAAAAAGCATCTGGCCACATCAAATCTTTTAACGCATAAATGAAGTATTAAATGTAGGTAAACAAAAAAACTAATTGCATAGTTTGGCTGAAAAGTCTTGAGATAAATCTTTTTAAGCCTAGTTACTCTATAACTGGACAATAATTACCAAATTTATCTAACCCAAAAATATTTCACCAACTAAACACCCCTTAGTCGTTGTCACCAGCACAAGCATAACAACAGCTACAAAACGATAGGGCAATTTTGTAGGAAAAGTTTACATGCATGATTTGGGCATAATATACCCTAACATTCCCTTTTTGTGTGTATGAGATCATGATCCTAGCTAACTGTATTCTAGTCATATTATACCCTAAATCCTTTTGCATTCACAGAGGGAGTGTCTTAGACAATGAGATTGTAGAAGATGAAGGTGGAAGCCGACAATTTAACATCCCTTTGCAGTTTAAACGGTCGATACATTGCACATGTTGTGGCTAAAGATTAAAAAAAACCCAACAAGTAGCTGCTGCAAGATGATAGAGCTAGTTGTGCCGATATCAAGATAGGGGAGCGTGAGGTTAAAGTGTAGCCGTGGTCCAAAAGAGTAGATCATGCAAGACGGTCCAACGTCACAACGCCCTGATGACCGACCACCATTTTTTTTTTTTTGAGCAAGATGACCGACCACCATATTGCAGCGCCCAACACCACAGACAATGGAACAGTACACTCAAATAATTGTGAACCGTTGATCTAAAAGCCAATCATCACATATTACCTCCTATGAAGAAAAGGGACAAATATGTGAAAAACATCTTCATTTTAGATTTAATATCCATGCATAGTCTGAATTTCCTATATATATGATGCAACATGATGAGATCTAAAGTTTTTTTGTATAACGTGGCACATGCATTTAATAGTTGGACACACTGCACACCCGTAGAGATTTGTTTTATATGACACATTTACTCTTGATTCTGAAATCTGAAATTGGTATTTTTGTGTCTAGTTCTGAATGGAGAGTATCTCTCGAAGTCTTGTAGTGGTATAGATAAGATGTGTGTGATGTATATCTAAAAATTCTGTTCATACACTTTGTTTGATGCATTCATGATTTCGAATTATATTGGATGAACTAGAACCTCACTTTTTTGATATATGCCAATGTCAATAGAGCTTCTCATTCAATTTGCACCAATAAAAATAAATCCAAATTCCAGTAGATGAATAACTGCAGATTTTTGTGTGTATGATATTAGAATAACTTAAAAATAATTGACATAATTTTTTATTTTTCTTGATCAGAAAAAAAAATACATGAAAAAAAGAAAGGAGGTAGAAAAATTATCGGTTTATGGTTAAAAAGAAGAAAAACAAGAAAAATAAGGGTTCCGTTGAATTTGAAGTATTCAGTTTTACCAATAAGATACTAAGACTTGTTTCACATTTAGAATTACACAAAAAAGATATTTTCTGGAAGAGGTCTATGAAGATTTTTGGGAAAAAGTCAAGGTTTGCACTATCATCCCCCCATCATTTACTGGCTATCATTTTTTTGGATCTTCATGCGAGCCGCCGCCGCAAGGGCAACAAAAACTAAACGCACAAACACAACCAATGAATAAGGGGCCCCTAAATCTGTACGTACTTTGCAATAGCTCATCTTTTGTGGTTCCAAAAGCGAGATTTTCAGACGACGTTACTGATACAGTGATACGCGTGAACGTGAGTGACCACTGACCATGCTTATTAATTCGACCGGAGACTGCATCATTGATCTAGCATGGGGACCAGCACTGGGTCGCACTATTGTGTCCGTCACTTGTCTACGTAATCAGAAAGACTTTTTTTGGTGGAATAAGTACAGAAGAAAATAGAGTGGCAGTTTTTTTAAAAGAGAAATAAAAAGAAAAAGGAAAAGAAAAGAAACAAGCTCATTAGAAACTCCTTTGATCAAATTCCTGTTTTCCACAATGTTAATTCTGAACACTTGCATTTTATTTTCTGCTCTGAATCTGAGGTGCACATTGTTCGGAGCTCAGATGGGCGAAGCAAACGCATTGGTTTCAGCAGGATTGTTCAGAATTCGGATGAGCGAAGTAAAAGCGTGTAAGCAGGATGAGACGCTTTCAGTAACCAGACATGACACTAGGCAGCGATGAAAGTTCAGAAAGAAAAAAAAACGCTTGCAAGCAATCAATTAAAAAAGGGACAAGTTCAACAATTGTCACCTAAATAATTTGATCCTTTTCTTTGGCATAAACAAGCGTACACAGATGCTACCAAGAATGAGAGGAGAGACTAGGAAAAAGTTAAAGCACAGATAAACCTCAGTTGACCACAACCGGCCTTTTTTTTTTTTTTTTTTTTTTTTTTTTTGACAAGACAACCGGCCTATTTGTACGTCCATCCGGGGCCAACGCTTTGCTTCAGGCAAGGGACAGTCATGGAACAAATCTGGTGGGGATCGACCTCCGTCTACAAAATGTCCCACGGGATCCAAAACATGCACTACTTAAAGTCAGTGGGAGGTGATTGTCACTTATCACCAAACCCAATCTCTGATAACTTGAAACCTGTGGCTTCCAGGTAAACATTTCTTAATTTCTTATTGGTCAAACCATACCCTCAGAAGCAAGCTTGATGCGCTGGTGATGCTCAGTCACTTTGTAATCAACTACCTCTGAAAATAACTGGGGATCCAATATACAGTCCGGCCGGCCATAAACAGCAGCTTGCACACTAGCCACCAGCTTCGCAATCTCTCTGCCAGAGAAGCCATCGATCTTTCTTGCAGCTTCCCTGAGCAAATCGTCGCTTATGCCATTCACCTGAATCTTCCGCTGCTGCTTCTTCAATAATGCACCCCAAGCAGATCCTTTGGCCTCTTCCTTGAGTATATATTGGTTCAAGTATAGCTTGAGCAGTTGAAACCTCTCCTCCTCCCCAGGCAGGGGGAACTCTATGACTTCATCAATGCGGTCAGTGATGGCAGCATCAAGGTCACCCGGTCTGTTTGTTGCCAGGACAAGGACAATATCTCTGGACTGGTCGCCAGTTCGAAATAATAATGCATTGAGAGCACTCCGCTGAGCTTCACTCATATGGGTACTGTTACGCCTGGTACATTGGTAAATAAAAACAAGTGATTAGAGAGAGATGGAACCTGTGGAACTTCTTGTACTATTGGTACCAGCCATTCAATGCAAAACACATTTACAGCTCTATTATGATTTTGCTCTATTATGATTTTTATATCAATGGGTTCGAATGCAATAGCTCAAGGGGAAGGGATTTTTTCCAATACTGAATCATTCTTATCTTAATTCATATAGGAGAAGGATGAGCCCATATAGACTCGATGGTGAAAGAGTATAGACTCGACGGTGAAAGAGTATGGGTGAGAAACAAAAAAAACTGTATTGCTGCTGCATGACCACAGTACAAATTAAGGAGCTGTTGGGCTCGGATTAAGCCAGGGTCATCTTAAGCTTTAATTGAACTAAAAAGCTGCAGGGCTTGTTTAAGATAGTTTAATTCAAGATCGATAACGAAGGTAACATTTAAGTGCTTGAGTTCAGTCTCATTCATACTAATCATAAGATTAACTAGTATTAGTAGCATCAGGCATATAATTATCGAAAACTTACTCGCACAAGAATGCATCAGCTTCATCAATGAAAACCAGCATGCCTTTCTTGGACTTCTTAGCCCAGTCAAATATTTGATGGATCTTGGTAACAGCCTCTGATCCTAAGGGTGCAACATCTCCTCCCGTCATCATGGCATAATCCAGGCCCTGTCATGTCAGGGATGTAAGGGTGCCAGTATTATTGGATAACAGGTGCCCCATCAAACATTCAAACTGATTATACTAATTACAAAACTTGTGTCCCCCACTAGTCCCATTTCAAAAGAGGAAGAACAAGATAGTCCAATTACTTGACATAACAAAAATACAAAATCTAACTTCCATAGACCAGCATCAAGATGGAGGATGGTGCAAGAAAAAATTGGAATTATTGGATCCACAGAACTTACAGATTTGCGAGCCATTTCCCTGGCTACTAAAGTTTTGCCAGTTCCAGGAGGCCCATAGAACAGCATGTTGCGGAATGGTGCACCGTGAGACTTTGTATTAGCAGTTGCTCGTGCAAGATGTTCAATCCTCCGCTTGAGTGAAGGGTGCAGAATAACATTCTGAAAGCCTGCTCCCCCGACAAAGATGCTGAGGTAGGTTTGAGTAACCTAGACATTGGTAGTGGGAACTTTGGCATTGATGATTCACGGATCAGCGAAGGTTGACCCAAGATTCTATTGATGTAACTCCATGTAACCCTCGCACCTTCCCTGCAATATGAAAACAGAAAACAATAAAGCTTAGAAGTTCCTATTATTGTGTGTGAAAATGTAACAGGTACAGGTAGTATTTGTTACTGTTTTGTGTCTATGCACTCTAAAAATAAAATTAGAGAGGCAAACCTAGTAGTATAAACTCCAGCAGCCAGTGCAGTAACTCCTCCAATACCCATTATTAGTTTGCTCCTATCAGTTAACAGCGCTCTGAATCCACCTACAAGTCCACATGAGAAACAAGGATCATAACCAGCGAAAATAAGAAACTTAAATATTTTAGCATTATTTTAGTACTAGAGTTGTTTATAAAAAAATGGCTTTGATCCTTGCATGAAATTAAGCATTAAACTACCAAATATGGTTTCAGAAAACACGATGCAATAGTATCGACAAGACCAAAGAGCATTTGTCCAACTAGACCAAATTAGAGTTTATCTTTTATTGCCTGGGACATTCTAGTGAGAGTGGTAGATTAACTTCATAGAATTTTTTAATGAAAAAGCATCGAAACCTTCAATGTGTGAAAAGGTTGTGTTTATTGCAGAGAGCCACTTTTCCTTTTCACCCTTCATACGTTCCAACATCATTCTTTTTGTAACTTCTTCTGATTCCTTCTCTTCATGAACACGAGCTGTTGCTTCTGCTAAAGCTTGAGCTCTGTTTATTTCCTGATCTGTTTCAGCCTTTGTCTTCTCAGTCCATATCATTTCTTCCAAAATCTTCTGTTCTGTTGCACGCCTAGCTTCTTCTCTCCTGATGGCAGATGCCTCTTGCATCTTCACAAGTTCAGCATCCTGTCGCCTCTGTGCAGCAAGCTCTGCCTGCCAAAATGGATATGCTTTGATTAAATTGTGTGTAAGCCTCATAGCAGCACCAGCATTATAGGAGGTAGCTAAAAGAAATATAAAAGAGACTTTACAATACCTGCATTCTTTTTCTAGCTAAATCATCCTCGTAGCGTAATTTTTGAGCTTTTGACTGAGCTTCTTGTTGCAAACTATTTATGTAATCTTCAGCTTTTTTCTTCATCCTCTCCTGCAGATAGATATTGAGGATCACTCGAGGAACATAAGTTCACTGCTGGAAATCCATACAAAGAACCACAACAGTTGGATGCACGCGGCAAGATGCACACAGAGAGATGAAGTTGAAAAACTCACATCACCAAAATTCTACAGCTCTAAATTTTCATGTTGATCAGTTGTCCCTTTTATATGCTGTGGACTTGTGGAGTTTTAAATCTGTAGTTACTTGCTATCCACAAAGGTTAGCCAGAATTGTTTTGCACATCCACTGTTTTGATGAAGCCCACAATATTTCAAGTTGTGACATCTCATTGTTAAGTTAATATATGCTTTATTGATCCTAATTATAACAGTGACCCCCAATCTTATGCAATTGATTCCCACGAAGTAAAGCGAGGAAGTTAGTCAGGCTGTTAGGCAAATAAGATATGATTCAGTGGTTGAGTTGTTCGGGTCGCGTGAGCAGCCAATCTCCAGACGCAGCCGACGTCCTGGCTGCAACATTAACATCATTTGCATCAAAAAAGGCGACAAGGCGTCAGGAGCTTACCATGTCCCTGAGCCGCTCGGAGATGGCGTACTCGACCTTTGGGCCTCCAGCTCAGTGAGGCGCGTCTCCTCCTGCTTCCGCATCAGCTCAAACACACCTGCACCCGAGCAACAAACATGAACAGCGTCAGGAGGGGCAGACCCCGTTAGGTGGCGCAAAAGAGCGGGCACCTTGCCTTCTTAGCAAGCGGTGAGTTGTTGATCTCCCTCAGCGCTCGGGCCATGCGCTCCAGGGTCTCCGGGTCGCGGCCAAACGCGGAGGCTCCCAAACTGTCCTCGTCGCCTGGATTCGACGGCGGGGACTGGCGGCGGAAGAGGCCGTCGGCGTAGGCGACGGTGGTGAGCGACGCCATTGCAGCTGCCGCGCCGGCGACAGCCGACGCCGCCCCTACCCGGCGAGCGCAGGCGGAGGCGGCGCAGCATGACGAGGGAGGCGTAGGGACCCAGGGTTTTTGGCGGTGCGTCGGCTGTGGGGAAAAAGAGACGCGAGGAGGCGAGACTCGAGAGAGGAGGAAGAAGGGAGCTGCTGCGCCGCGAAGGCCGAAGGGGTTTCTGGCTAAACCCTCCCCGCTTTCTTTCTTCTTTTTCCAAGAGTCCAGCTTGACCTGGGCCTGCCGACAAACCCGTTGGACACTGTCCCGGAGTCAGACAGGAACTCAGGCCCAGTTTAGGCCTTGCTTGGCAAGACCCAGAACAGGCCCATCAACATGACGCAATATCGAAATGGATCTTACCAAACCAGGCCTTTACACGCTCTGGAGATACCATTAACTTGGAAATTCAGAAAAATCTACTGCCTGAGAGCAAAAGTTTGCATGAAAATTTAACAATCTGGTTAACTTTCATTGACCTATGTTACAAATCGGAAGAGGTGGGGAGGAAACCAAGATGCAAGCACGTAAACAAAAAAAGAGTTGGAGCTGCAAGAGAAGGGAGGCAATACATAAAGAATCATGTGCGGCTAGACGCTAAACTGAAGTTAATCCGCTACAGTAACCCTACAACACGGGGGAGAGTTAGTAGTCATCTTCGTCGTCCAGGTCAGGATCATTCGATGGCCGTAGTCTCTTGCCATCTCGCCCACCTGGCCGCCCTCCCTTCTTCGGTTTGCCTCTGTCGAAAGTATGCAGTTAATCAGAACCAGGCATCAACACCATGAACCAAAGTTCATTTTTGCAACTAAGATAAACTCCTTCACTCTTATTAGGGGCTCAAATGTTTAGTGAACTTCACAAAATGGCTGCAGAAATTGTATCTGAAAACTTACTGCCCATTTGCAGGGGTGCTTCCACCCTTGAACGACCTGCTCCATACTCCCTTCCATCTGCCGGGATTATACAAGTATTGAAAACTGAAACGTGCTTTTCTTTGGACTTAAATTTTAACCAAAAAGGAAATCAAAGAAAGCTTACCATCTCGTCCAGCCAAATGTTCATCAACCTGTATATGCACAGGAAAAGAAAAAAGGAGCAGAAATTAACAAACTCCAAACACTGGAAAGCCATAGGAAAAGAATAATCTGAAGCCGTGTGCCATTCAGCAACATTTAACAGTAATGCTCATACCGCTGGAGAAGTAACTGATGATAGAGAGAATAACCTCTCGTCAGCCTGAAATTTCCGAGAGCGCTTAAGGCTGAAATCAATCATAAGCCAACATGAATGTTCTATTTGATCAAAAAAGAAAACATAAATAAAGGAACATTTTCCTCTACAGAATAATCACATCACACCATACAAATGGCCAATCATCACCATAGTCATTATATTTCCAAACATAAAGCTCTGACCCTACACGCAGTAGGTAAAGGAACTGGCATGACAAGACATAACACAAGCATAAAAGGATTCCTCGCACCCAAATTTTTCTCCAATAGATAGATTATTATACATGTAACATGACCCATGCTTATATATAAAGTTCTAAGGACAGGTCTCAATCATACAGTTCATGCCATCAAGGGAACAGAGGCATTGAAATGTCAAAAAAACACCAAAAAAAAAGGTCTCGGAATATTGAAGATTGCATCAGTTACTCAATAACAAAATAATGAAAAATTAGGCATCTTACTTAGAGGTGTTTTTTGAGGATGACAAAAAGATTCGAAACCCTTCAGCACACTTCCAAACTGATTAGACTCTTGTAGGTAGTTGGTCTCCATATCATAAACCTGAGGTTGTCATCATCATTAGTTCAACAAAATTACTAAAAGCATGGAGAGTAAACTTTAAATTTCTCTGGTTGCTTAATTTTTGTTCATGTCTAAAGAATAAGTGATGTTTTTTTCAGTTTTGCTAAGACAAGCCCATCTAGATATTACTTGTCTAACAAATAAGAGAACACATTAAAGCAGAAGTTTACAAATATTTGAACATAGTTGGATGCTCCTTAGGTAGTAACTCTGTCAACTTTACTACACGCAGGTGGCACTACAGATATTCTGCTATCTCTAGAACATAGGAGTAACAAGTGATAATTTTTTTTTTTTTAAAAAAAAAAAGGATCAACCACCAGAACTGTGCTCTAGTTGAATTGAAAGGCTTCAAACAAGGGCAATGTCTATCCTTCCCTTTTATGAAAAGGAGCATTACCCTCTTTGATAATCGTCTATTCGATTGATTCAATCATTTTGGACGAATACATAAGATTCAAAACTAAAGCATGTTTTCTGTATTCTGAAACCCTTAATAGAGCCATGTGAGAAAGCATACTGGAATACAGCTTAACTATAACTAATTCTTCTGGTCATCATATAAGTGGAATGCATTGTTTAATATTTTGTAGTTTGATAATCAGCAAATGCAATTTTTTTGCATCAAGTGTTTCATGTCACTTGAACTTAAGTGATTAGCAAGGAAAGAGGGCATGTTAAGCGCATCAACATAAATTCTGTTTACCAATATAGATTTTTATTTAATCCAATAGCAAACTTTGCTCTACCTCCACCGAAATGAAGTCACAGTTTACTTCCATTCTCTCCATTGGAAACTATATATCTTTATAGGACTGAAGGCCACGATTGCCCTGTGCATGTGCAATAACATCAGAGTTCAATGTAGTTGTTCTGAAACTTTGTTTTTCACTAGGATTTGTATTGTTCTCGAGCCAATACACGCGCATGTAAGGACAAATTTTGGTTGCCACATACATGTATGAGTTGAATTCTACGATCTCTCAGCGCCTCAAATCAAAATGTCGACCAAAAATTCTCCCAGAGAGGGAGCGGGGGTTCATATTTTTGGCAACGGCAAGTCCCGTGAATGACCCGAAGAAAGATCGCAGCTTTTGAACAACATACGCGCCCGCCGACACAAGCCCTAACCGAAAACGAATCCTGGAGGGTCAGTGGGAGGTGGAGAAGACCTAACCTGGCGCTCGATGGAGCGGAGCTCCTCCTGGAGCTTGGCGCGCTTGCTCATGAGCGCCGAGAGCATCGCCGTGGGGTTAGGCGCCGGCGGCGCCGGCGAGGGCGCGGAGCCCGAGGCTGCCTTGTGCCCGCCGCCCTCCTCCGCCTCCCGAATCCATGGCCAACGTTTCTAGGGTTTGAGTTCGCGTCCGCCTGTCCGGGATGTTGGGTTTCGGACCGGATGCTGTACAGTTACAGGCGGGTCGTTGCAAATCGACCACGTCGCGCGCGAATCCTCGAGCAAGACCTTTTTTTTTTGTTTTGTTTTTCCTTCAGAAGTAAAATTGCGTTGGAAATGTTTGAGAGGTTGTTGCTAGATAGCAGTGCCTCTCTCAAATTGCAAGTCATTTTAGGAATCTTAAAGAGTCGACATATCTCAACTTTGATCAAAGGAATTTTATAAAGATTTGTGACGTCAACTAGATTGTGATTTTGAAGTGACTTTGTGATTTTGCCCTTGTTTTTTTCAATTTTATAATTTTGCCCTTCACTACCAATAAGTCAACACGATTTTGCCGCTGGTCAATGGTCAAAATATGGGCAAAATGCGTTGACTGGGGACAAAATTATAAGGTTAAAAATAAAGGCAAAATCATATTTTATACTTCAAAGTAGGGTCAAGAACATTAAAAAAACTCATTTAATAGTCATTGGAGCATGATGTCTCTTTTGAAATAGACATCCATACTTGCTATAAAAGAGACATCCATTGGGTGTTGAGGGCAGTGTGCGGGAGCTCACCATAGACTTATGCTATGTTTTGGCTTCTATGGACCGATTGAAATAAAACATACTATTTTGATGTGAACTCGGTAATTAATGTGGTACCTAATTAATGGTTTTATGTTGATGTGAAACGACCATGCTCTCCACAAGAGAGGTGGCACAAGAGTTTTTTATTTATTTATTTTACTCAGAAAGCATTTGTTTAAAGGTAGTAGAGCAATCAGTTGGAGCCTGAAGGACAAATTATTCCTCATTTGGTGAATCATCCTAATAATGATATCACATAGTACCGCTCATTACTTTACGGTTCTTGATTATAAGAAAATAAAGTGATCTATTCTATTATGTAATGATAACCAAATACAAAATAGAAAAAGACATACACAAAGTCGGCCTTACTGTTACAATTGCAACTTAAGAATTTCTTTCTATAAATATCAAATAGTAAGTTATACAATCATAAAAGGCTGGGTTAAGCCACAAGAAGATACGGTGATGTTAAATGTTGATGCATCTTTTGACTCAGGGTGTTATTATAAGGAACAACATTGAAGGTCTCCACCATCTTTATACCTAATTTGTTGGCATGTGCCTAAATGGAGACCATAAATGGTGACAATCAAAAAAAAAAGGGTGTGTGACTTGTGACGAAAGATATATAACCATTTTTTTTTTCTAAACGAATAGGTATATAACATAGTTTTTTTTCTAATTTAACATATACCACATCAAAAAAGTACACTAAAAAGTATTTCATAATGGATTAGATAATACTAATTTGATATCAATGTTAGCCGTTACGCGGACCACCTCATTGTAGTGCATTGGGCAACCTGCCAATGATCACAACCTGATCGGTAGTGACATGCCAACCATTCTGGGACCCGTCAATGTAAAGATTTTTCCTTCCATGTTCATGCATCTTTTTGCAGTTGTGACTCTGATTAGTTCTCGTCAGGCTACTAATTCTACAGTCTTGCACCGTATTTCTCCGTAAAAAAAAATACAATTCTAATATAACATAATACTTAGTCAAAACATTTTGGGTTTGACTATGTTTATATAGAAAATTATCAATATCTATTATACTAAATTTGATGCTATTAAATTTCATAATGAGATATATTTCTATAGTATAAACGAACATTGATGTTGTTTTTATAAACTTAGTTAAACTTAAAAATGCTCGAGTAGAGATAGAGCTCGAATTTCTTCTTTTTGGGGGGGGATGAAAAGTATTATGTATTAGTAGATGAAACTTTTCGCTCCGCCAAGGGTACGCTTCTTCTTCTGGCTAGCCTCACATGATAGGTGCTGGACGGCGGCGCGCCGCTATCGACATGGTTTACAGGACTCGGACCGTTGCATCATGTGCGATCAAGAAACCGAGACGATCCACCATATCTTCTTGGGCTGCTCCTACTCCAGGCAAGTCTGGCAAATTGTGTTGCAAAGGTTGCAGCTCCTTCCTGCAGTTCAGGTATCGGAAGAGAACTTCCTTGAATGGTGGTTGCGCACGAGGAAGCTCTTACCGAAGTCTATTCGGCGTGGCTTCGACTCGGCGTTCTTCCTGGTGGGTTGGCTACTTTGGAAGGAACGCAACGCAAGGACGTTCGGTGGTTTAGCGACCTCGCCATGGGAACTCGCTGTAACCATCAAGGACCAGGCCTCGGAGTGGTGTCTGGCTGGCAATAGGCGCCTCGCTGAGCTGCTTGCTTGGGCCGGCCTGTAATGTTGTTCGTTGCTGCTTTCTCTCTCCGCTTAGTCGCAAATCGGTTCACAATGTAATCTTAAGGCTTAAATCCAGTAGAAGTAGGTCCTGGCATGGTAACTTATGGTTACCATCGCTAAACTTTGTTTTACCTTTACTCGCTTTAATGAAAAGCAGCGCAACGGCGTGATCTCAAAAAAAAAAAAAAAAAAAGTAGATGAAACTTTGATCAAACAGTTGTTTCGTAGCTGGCGAAGGATCATGTGGGTCTCTGTTGCCGCTACTCAGGGACCAGCCTCCACACCTAGTTATCCTTTTCGCGGATCGTCCAGTCACTTGTCCAAGATGAACAGTTTTCCCTTATCATACTTCCCCTCGTATTTAAATATTTGTTTCAAGAAAACCGGTGTTTTCCTCACAAACACGCTTCCCGGACGACACACAAATAAAGGGACGGAGGGGAGTACAGTTGTTGAGACAGTTGGACCTGAGGAGTTAGGGGCTAGGCCAAGCCTGTCCGCGTTATCACGTCAGTTAGCAAAATCAGCAAATAATTGGAGACAAACGGAACGCGTGTCGCTTCAATGACTCACTCAACCCCACAGCCACAGGCATGCCAAATTGGAGGATTGGAGCAAAAGACAGTTACCACACACAAGGAACCACAGATTTATTTCAGTATTTCAGCATAGCATAGCAAAGCACAACAATACCACTCTACCAGGTACTAGCAGAATACAGCAAACCGGAAATACAGTTGGATGGAAGCCACAAAATAGCATAGTTAACATCTATAGTGAGCGCACCAATCGTGTTTTTTAGTTCTGTGGACCGATTGCTGCTTTACGCTCTAGAGAAGATAAGCTCTTCCAAGATCACATTCATTGCGGTTTGGGGTGCCTCGTCCTGAAATAAGAAACCACAATGGGTCACTGTTATCCTTGGCCAAATATTGGAAAGATGTGAAAGCTAAATTCGGTATGCACTATTATGCAGCATAACAGAAAAAAAAAACACTAGTTAAAAGAGCTTGCACCTGTAACCCGTCACAAACCGAACACCTTTAAGGTAGTAGGGTTATGTACTGCTTTAGATGCAAACTTTACAAAATATGCACAAAGTTAATAGGCATGGGGACTGGGAGGAAAAGGCTACTTCTAGGAAAAAAGAATTTTGAATTAGCATTCTAAAATGGCCTATTTGTTTCGCAGAGAAATATTGATTTGGGTGGTCAGCTGTACAGAAGTTTAGTGGTAGCAGCACAAACTATTAATGGTTATCGCTTGCAGAAAAGAATTTCCAGGCCAGCACCAAGGTGATCAGGTAGTTTTTAAATCAGCAGCTGAGAGGTGTACTGGAGTCTATCCAATGTTTCCCTAGATAACTAATGTATAAACTGAAACTAAATTGGAGCAGATAACAGCTGTCGTTATCCATTTCAAATGAATGGTGTTGTCAACCAGGATTTATCAGTACTTGTCATTTATAGTGTATTCTCCATTTACATGAGTTTGCAAGTTGCCAAGGAAAACTGGTGATCGACAGCTAAATAATGGAGAAACAAATGGTAAACTCAATTAAAATAAAGTCTAAATCACAAGGAACAACCAGAAGAAAGAGCAAAAAATCACATCACAAGTTGTAAATAATCCTTATAAACAAGGCAGATGAAACACGACAACTGCAGTATAGCCTATATAGGTAAGTTCATAGAAAGAAGGGATAACTCTTTTTTCAAAATAAATAAATAAAGAAGGGAAACACACATATTTTTGCTTTTCCAGGGTTTTCTGAGTAGCAAACTAATAACCACACAAATAAACATTAAGAAATTAGTTAATGCAGCAAATCTCAATGACCATGGTTTTGACTTGAACTTTTGGAAAGCATATGACAATGATAGTCAAGACTGGGCCCATGCAGAAACACAATTTAAAAAGGTGAGTAAAGGGGGAGCAGAAGGAACAAGTCAGAAAGATAATCTAGGTGGACAACGAAACAGAAAAAGGAATGAATATTCAGCCAACAACAGTTTCAAAGTCAAGTGTTTGCATCAAGAAAACAAAAACAACACTTCTATTCCACGCGTGCCAAAGGCTAGCATAAACAGCATAGTAAGAAAAAATGCAATGCAATGCCATGATGCATAGATGGAGCAGAAATGTAGAGAGCAATGTGTTACTCTACTCTACTACCTCGTGTCACCATTCTTCCTGCCAGAAGAATTGCTACTGCTTCCACTACCACCGGAGCTGCTGGAGTGGGATCCTTGACTGCCTTCTTCAGATTCAATTTGCTGCATATCCCTCGTCAGCCATTCGTAGTGCCTCTCCACATCCTCAGCTGTCTTTCCACAGCCAACTGCTCGTGCAACATTGTGCCAGCGGTCTGGTGTGTCCTTATCATATATTGCCAGTGCCCTCTCGAAAAGCTTGTTTTGACTATCCGTCCAGGATGAACTCATTATTTCTCTCTCTCTTGTTCTCTTTACTCAGCAAGAGAAAACACCTAGGAGAAATGCAAGGCAAGCAATGACTGCTGCTTGTGTCTGTTTGGATCAAAGAGTGAGGACAACGGTGCTCTTTATATAGAGGGAGCATCGAATAATACCCAGTAGAGGTGGGGGGCGAAGTATATCAACAGTACAGAACAAGTTGACAGGCCTATATAGGAGGAAGCCGTATGAGAAAGAGCATGAGGTGTCATTGCTCCATTAATTCCTCACGGATTACAACTTGTTGGAAGGAATAACCAGAGCCTCGCCCTAAAATTCTAAAAAAATAACCAGAGCCTCAGGTTTTTGGGGGAAGATGACGAACTTTTATTTCTTTTCTTTGCGTCCAATCTTCATAAAGATTATATCTTGTGCAGTCCATAAGAGGTGGGTCAGTCTTCATTATTATCTTCAGTTCATAAAGATTTGTGGGAGGATCTACTGGAGGAATGGTATATCCTACTTTTCTGATATTCTGATACTCCCGAAAAGACTGAATAGACAGATTTCTCCGAACAAGTGTGCATTTCTCTAGGAACAAGCATGGAATGTATGTGACGTTGATGTCATAATAATAGAAGAATCATCTAATATTGCATCTGAAAGATTGGATTCTCAACGCGGATGTGAACTTTTAAAGGCAGGGAACCTCACTGGAAAAAGAAAGTTGATAAATGATCTGTGGCCTAGGAGGTAAAGAATGATGCCCAGATAAGATGTGATGAAACCACTGTGGGAGGAGGTGACGAAAGAGTCGAAAGAAAAGGAATAAGATCCAGCTGATCTTCGGAACCCGATGTTCCACTTGTAGAATACAAGTGGACCAACTTTGCTGACAGGAAATTGAATTGGCATGTGGCCTGGACAATGATGGTGGAATGAGGCAACGCTGTTACAGTCTTGTTCACTCCGTGCGTATCCTAAGATGCGAACTAGTACATATGTACAAAGGTTACACATCTTTGCAGGATGCGCTTTTGCAAAGGAGTTTTGGGCAAAGATCGGCTTAAACCTGCCCCAGGACGCAACGACCCTCTCTGACAACATCCACAACATCCTAGACCTGCTTCTATTCCACCGGCTGAATGTAGCATCTTCATTGCCCAGTGCTGCTGGCAAATTTGGAAGCGGCAAAACGGAGTGGAACGAGAGGCCGAACATTCGTCAGACTCTTGATGGCTTATATTTCTGATGCCCAATTATGGAAGCTGAGATTACCAGTTCGACATAGGACAATAATAGAAGTATGGTGCGGTGTTTTTTCAGCAGCCTACAAAAAATCAAGCTGCTAAAAAGTGGTGTTCTTGTAACCTATAAACAAAACTGCTTTGGGCAGTAAATGATCAATAAAAAATTCAGGTGGGGATACTCCCCCGGTGACATTATTAAAAAAAAAGCATTTATGCTAAACAACTGAACAAATGGGTCGCGATCACCGATCATGCCATCGCCACTCCTAGTATGGCATCGCCCAAGAGGCATTCACGCAAACACCTGGCCTACACGCGGCGAGGGTCGCGTACGCGCGACGGGGTGCGCGCTCACCTCACATCCAAAGCAATCAGACATTCACCTTGAGTGGCCGAAGGAGATCCACGGCGCCTGCGCCACCGCCCTGCAGACAGGGAGCTCGCTAGCCGTTGAGCGCTCCACGGCCTCACCGGCAGTCCCCACGGCCACACCCAGGGGAGGGCCCAGGATTTTGAAATTGGGTATTCAAAATTGTGAAAGACCTGAGATCAGTAACAGCACTACTACCCTTCTTCCTCTTCATGATTTGAATCTAAAAATTGCAACAAAAAATGCATTTCAGAAACATGCTCAAAGACCCAGAGTCTCACAGGCACAAGAGAAAAGTAGAGGGAAAGAGAGCAGGGGGCTTCAGGCTTGCCTTGCCTGCTGTTGGCGCTTGCCCTCCTCGCCGTCCTCGGCTGCTGCCGGCGTACGGCGCGGCCGCGCCTGCACTGCCTGCCGCCCGCCCGGCGCCCGCTAGCCGATGCCCCTGATGCCTCTGCCGCCCGGCGCCGTGCCCTTGCCGGCTTGACCCTATGCCGCGCCGCCGCCGTCGCAGACTCGTCGCACGCGCCGCACGGGGAGCCGGGAGGAGACAGAGAGGCAGACGTGCTGGGTGGGTGTGTCCTGCTGCTGGTTAGGCTTAGGCCAACAATGGGCCATTGACATTGAGGGAGTTGGGCCTTGAGGAAAGCAAGAACGGAAGTGAGCCAGCCCAAGATTCGATTCAGGCCTTTTATTTCTTTCACTTGCTGTTATTTTTCTATTTTCATGTATATACATATGTTATACATTATGTATATCAATTTTTTATGTCAAAAATTTTGGGTATTCAACTGAATACCCATAAATACATAGTAGGCCCGCCCCACGCTGTGCGTCGGAGTCCACTAGTAGCAGTAGACACTGCCACAGTACCCAGCGCCAGCGCTCAGGCAGAGACGACCCGCAGAGGCAGCCGAGGTGTGGGGGCAGTCGAGCGGGGTTTTATTGGGCCGTACGCAATTGTGGTCCGTGAGTGAGGGGGAGAAGACAGAAGATGGGCCCGTGTACGTACGCGGCCTTGTGGGTGGGCCTGCCTAATCGACTACGAGATGCGCGGGCCGTGGCCCATCGCAACGACGTGGGCTCGGCTGGACCAGTCTGATACAAACTGTACTGCGCGGCCCATTTATAACTGTAGCTCAGGCCCGATATGTCTGGTTCCCACAGTGATGCGGCAGCACACGCACGAGTGAAGCGCAGCAGCAGATCGTGGTCGTAGAACGAGTGAAGCTCATCCAGACGGACAGACCACAGTCCAGAGCACGTCCCCCGACCACGATCAGCGCGGTGGCCGGGCAACATGCCAAAGGAAGACCGGGTTGGTTGGAAGAAACAAATCAACACTCCAGTTCCACGTAGGAAGAAGAACAGCTCAAAGCAGGCGTCACGTCGGTGCATGCTGCCGCCGCCGGTGATGCACACAAACTACCGCGACGGTCACATCCCGGGGCCAGGTCGTGCAAAAGCGCAGGCAGGAGGCGTCATACGCGCGTCTTCTGGCGTCAGATCCCGCAAGGCTCACGGCTGGCACTCTGCTCCGGTCGGACTCGCTCTTCCTCTCCTCCGTCACGTTACTACTCCATGGGCTACCTTGCTCGTTCCCTCGTCGCCGTCGCCGTCGCCGCCACTGAAACGTTCAGCGACATTGACGTACGCGACGCCCTGAAGCGCCGTACGTAAGCCCGTAACGTAACATGGCGGGATGGCGTATAGTATTTTTTTTCCTCCTACTTGCTCGATCGGTTTCGATCCAACGTACGTTGCGTTTTCCCTGTCAAAAACAAAAAAAAACGTACGTTGCGTTTGGTTGTGGGCTTTGTGACTTTTCTAAACACAAAAGAAAGTACATGGAGCAGGCAGGCCGCGCCGCGACGACCGACGTGAGCCGCCCTTGACTCTCTCCGCCGTTCTGTCCTACTCGTACTACTACGCAAACATCAGATTGAACTGACAGCAACCTGCGCTAGCTGACGCATTTCTCTGATTGCTCCGTTTGACGAGCGAATTCAAGTCAAACCCACACAGGCGAAAATACAGTATAATGTGTGTGTGTGTGGTGTGGAAAGAATCTCCGGGGAACAAAACAAGGTTTGCCTGCTGGGCGACACGAGGACGAGCACCTGGCCGATCGAGCCGGGACGGACGACGACCGTCAATGTTAAACGACGTTTCGTCCACTGATCTGATCACGGTCGAGTGTCAACCCCTACGCCGCTGGTCACCGCGCGCTCGGTTGCATGCGCACCGGCGCACCGCACCGCACCCGAGCTTCTTCAAATGGAGAAGCGGTCACGCACGGATACTAGTAACTAGTCATGTTTGAAGTTTCATCCAAGCTTTGAAGCCATCGTGAGCGAGCATTGCCGTCGTATTCGTATCGCTCCTTTGCCTTTTGCGTGTGTTGGCGCGTCTTGGACTTTGATGAGCATCCCATCTCCATCTCCTTTCTGTATATTCCTATCCTCCCCACCTCGATGGCTAGCTAGCTATTTCGATCCCGTGTTGTCGTCACCAGCTAGTGGCTCATGCAGCATCCGATACGATCGAGTAACTTTCTTTTCACCCAGCTTTATTTGAACCCAAGTGACCAACAACCCACAGTATTCTCCGATGCTCACATTCACCAACGAACGACGGTGCCTTTCTTCAGTCAACAAAGGGTCGTGCAGATACGCGTGCTTTTCCGTTTTTCCAATTCCACAGTCCACTGCGGCAGATTCATAAGCAACCAACCGCTGCGTATTGTATTGGCGAGAAACGGCACCCGATCCACCGGTGTCTTTTATTAATCTCTCTCTGGTGACCTGACGCTCGCTTTAAACTGCCACATACGTTCCCCAATATATTTATATACCTTTCTTTATGACTCCGGCGGAAGGCATGTACAGGAACAGGAGGTCAATGGTAGAGGTTTTTGGCTGCCCTGCCCGCGGCAACGACGTCGCCGCCTGCGCGTACCTGGTCGCTGATCGTGATGAGGTCCGGGCGGCCTCAGCTTTGAACGCAGCCGTGTCTCTCTCGCGCGGGCCGGTTGGTCGTCGTCGTCGTCTCGAGTGTGTGTGTGCGTGGCGAGGTCCCGTCGCTACGCGCCACTGGAGACCAGACACGCGCTCGTGCAACACCGGCCGGCGGTTCAGAATCAGAGCACGTACTATTCCATCTCAAACCGTGGAACTGGAAGTCTGGAACGGGACAAAAAAAGGAAAGAAAAGCGGGGTGAATCCCGGAACTGATCGGCGCCGGCGACTCGCCGATGAATCGCCACGGCGCGAACGGGGCGGGGGCACACGGCTCGGTGGCCCCGTCCGTCTCCCTGTTGCCATTTCGCGCGCGCGCGGCCGTGTTCACGTGCGGCGGAGTGGGCGTCCACGCCGTGCCTGCAACCTGCATATGGCCATCGATTGCTACAACACTGCAGCGCGCGCGTGCCGCCATCACGATTCGTAATGGAACGAGACATGTGTTGGCTTATACTAGAAGAAAAGAAGATCGACGCGTGTCCGTGTACACGAAAAAAAAAGAACGTGACACACAGAATCCATAGAGCAGAGGACTACTACTACTGTCGAGACAGAATCATCGTGCCCACCTGCCAACAACCACCACCCCATGTCCGCTGCGGTCGCTCCGCGACACGTCCAAACACACAGACATTCCCCGATCGACGTGCCGGGTAGATCTGTACGGAATGCACAAAAGTCTCATCAGGGCAACGAATGAATGTGGGGAGCCTTCTTTTCTTCGCGCACTAGTTTTAGTAAGTACTCCTACGTGGCCACGCCTCGAAGCCCAACCGAGAACCGACCACACACTCGCGTGCGCGGCCAGAGTCGAATCTGGGCACCACGACCTTCGAATTGAACGCATTGCTTTCCTCGCGTCGCGTTCGCTGGGGAGACGACGTCGCGGTGACGGTGGTTGGATCTGACGAGCACGGCGGCGGACTCGATCTGACCGGTGGATCGAACGAAAGATTCGACCCACCAGGCACAGGCAGGGGAGGCACCAGCCACCAACATGGATGCGCAGGAGGGCCATCCCCTGTCGGCCAACGGCCGAGCTCGGAGACGGACACGGCACCGATGGGCGGGCGATGGCTGGCCGGTCGATCGAATCGTGTGGCCCAGGCAGGCTCTCGGTCTCCCCGTAAACGTTGGCGTTCGGCATCCATCCGCGCGCGCCTTTTGCATAAAGTTGCAGCGGCGATTGGCTTGTGGCGCACTGGTGTCGTCGCTCGCTGGAAACGTCCACCGGCCGGCCCCATTTCGCCGAACCCGGTTGTGTGAAGCGCTTTTCATTCCACCACGGGCGAAGAAGAAGGCGCCACCGGCCGGCATCAGAGATGCTCGTGACCGGCCCCTGCCGCGTCATCTCGCGATCGCAAGCGCCGGGCACCTCTCGGTGGTCGCCTAGTCGGGTCCGTTCACGATAACGAACCGCATGGGCCTTTGTTTCTTGGTGTCGCGTGATGCCCGTGCTACAAGACTCCTACAAGACTCCTGGCGATCAATCAAGAGTCTCGTTCATTGGTTTCAAAAAGGTTAGGAGGGTTTAGGTTACCTTTTTTCCCAACCGTGTGTCTGGCTGATTAGGTTCGGTTTGAGGGCAGCCAAAGCTTAAACTTGGAGCCACTCATCATATCCGCAGACCAGCTTCTGGAATAAGTCAGGTCACGCCTCTTCCAAGCACAAACATCTGTATCCGTATATATAAAACAAACCTTTGAAGCTTCCAACCCGGTCGGGCGACTGACATCACTCACACCTCGCTCGCGGTCAGGTCAGACCTGGCGACGAATCTTAATATTTGTTTAAACCACTTCTAGATTATGACAAATTAGACTATACCACTATCGGACGTGATCGTACGTCACGACAAACCAAATATATATATATACCTTTTAAGATCGGCTTCGTATTGTTACTGGACACTAATTGTTCTAACTCGTATGAAGTTGCCCACATTGTTGCATATGAAACATGGAGGACGCGAGATTATTTTGAAAATAGAAAAAAAGACGGATAGAAGAATCACACATTCACACCTCGCTTTTGAAATTGGATAGATATAGATATAAAAATAGAAATGATATTATAATCATTTGAACTATAAATTACAAAATCTACTTGGATCCTTATATTATAGGAGTTCGACTATATAATTTGGTCTCTAGCATTTTCTATCAATTTGTTACTACAGTGGTCTCTTATATTCTGATGATGATGAAATACTTACTTGGTGAAGTTGATATAAGAAAATGTTAATTGGACTATTATAATCCAACCTATAATCTAGCGTATCATGCATGGGATACTTTCTTGAGCAAATTTATTTATTGTGCGATATTTGAATCAGTAGAGATTGTATTTTAATCAACCAGGGCCTTAACTTCCTGCTCGCTAGCTTACTCTACTAACCTGCTGTCATAATCCGGCGGCGCAACCTGCTGCCTGCTGCTAATCCGTTGCTGTCTTGTCTTTGATTTAAAAACCCCGCGGTGCCGGCCCCGTGCGACGCATGCCGCGCGCGGAGGCCGGAGGCCGGGAGGGCTCCGGCTCTCCGGCTCCGGGGTGGGTGGCCAACCGAGCCCCGTCGCGCTCGCCGCGCTCGCAAATCATCGCGGATGGTGGGTGGCGCGCGCGGGGGGGGCCGCACGCAGCCGCAGAGATCGTCGCTCTCAATCGGCCAGTCGCCACGCGGGCCCCGCCAACACAGCAGCCTAATCTAATCTCTCTCTCCCTCAGCCGAGGGGCCGGGCA
The DNA here is from genome assembly GCA_015847255.1 of Hyparrhenia diplandra. Taxonomy (NCBI): domain Eukaryota; kingdom Viridiplantae; phylum Streptophyta; class Magnoliopsida; order Poales; family Poaceae; genus Hyparrhenia; species Hyparrhenia diplandra. Next base: position 257,815 of record JADLZK010004822.1, read on the forward strand.
GGTGGCGGGCCCCGGAAACCGCTAGGCCAGGCCAGGCCCGCGCGGAGGCGAGGCGACGACCGGGAAGGTGGTGATGTGGTGGAGAGTGCGGTGGGCTGCGCAGTCAGGCGAAGAATTCAGACACGAGCCCGAAACGAATAAAAACACCAGCGTGCGCGGTGCGGGAGACGCTCGCTGTGCCACTGCCTGCCCCTCTCTCATCATTTCTTCCACCCACGATCTCGTTCCATCTTTCTCTCTCGGCGCGGCCGCTATCTTTATCCGTCTGAGCCGGGGCGGCACGGGTCAGCAGCACTCAGCAGGTGCGGGAGAAACAGGGGAGAAGGAGGAGGAGGAGAAGCCGTCCGTAGGGCTGCCGCCGTCGTCTTCCCTGATCGGCTGCTCCTGCGTGCGGATTCAGAAGGTGCCGTGCCCGGGTTTTCCAGCCATGGTTCAGTGAGCCGGGTGGAAGAATCCTTGCGCTGCCGGAGAAGGATCATATTCGTCAGCGGTTCGTCTCCTCTCTCTCTATTTCTCTGCATACTCCACGTTTGTTTCAGCTTGTGATTGAGGGAGAGTTTCCTTTCCATTCTGATGTTCTTTCCGGGGACAAGACAGGAGGTCCATCCCTCTGTTCCCTGCGTGCATCAATCGTCTCCCGAGGTCTCGAGAGCACCCTCCGCCTCTGGATTCATTGCTTCGATCGATTCGTCAAGCAAGTGCAGGGAGATCTTCACGAAAAGGTTGGTTGCCTTCCTTCCTTCCTTCCACCTTGTGCTCTGTTTATGCCACCACTGTTGCTGCTTGATGATTGTTTGTAGGGTTTCTTCTATTCTCCACTACCTTACCTTCTCTCAGTATGTTCAGTTCAGAGGATTGCTCTGTTTTCTACTAGAACATATAAGGATTTTTTTTGCTATTTCTATGAAAGATGAGCGGTCCTGCTATCTGATTTTGTACCTATATCGAGGAATCAATTGTTCCCCTACCCTTGTCCTGTTCTTTCCTGGGACCGGAAACCCCCACCTTTATTTCTTCTACTAGGTCCACCCCTTATTATTATCTCATAAAAACTGAAGGGTCGACCTGTACTGTTTTCTCTTCTCCTACTTGTAATTTTCTACTTTTCGTGTTCTAACAGTCGTTTCATGTAATCTAACTCAATGGAAGGACTTAGATAAGTGTATAATTGATAGGGAATCATGTTACAAAATAAATATACTTTATCTAGTTTTTCCTTTGGCGGGCATAGCACTTGCAGGATGTGACTATGCTTGGTTCGTAGGGCTGAAAGTTTGCGAGTAGTGTTGGAGTTAAAGCATGGACTGGTACAGTTGGTGCAATGAGAAGTCCAAACTCAATGTTGATTAGTTTAGTTACATTAGAAATTTTGTCAGAGCGATTTTAGAAGACAGTTTTTGGGCAAAAAACAGCCAAATGCTTTTTACTTTTTTTTTTTTTTTTTTTGAGAAAACACAATAATATTGACAGTGTGTATGATGTTGTGTCAAGGAGAGCAAGTATTGCAGTCAATATGCATTTAACTGAAGAAACATTTGTTTTTATCACAATGAGAAATCGAAAAGGCATCATATTCATAAATTGATTGCCTTTTACCTATGGTGGGAGTTCAACTGAAACGAACCACATTTGGTTCTTTTTTTTGAATGCCTCAATGTTAGAAAGAACAAAAAAAAGGCAGATTTGACCAATTATTGACTTCTGCTTATGTTGGGTAACTAACAGTTGACGTTGGACTAGCACCTTACATTTAGCCATGGATCACAGAATCGGAAGGTATTGACTATTAGGTCCATGATGCTAATATTAGCCATTGTTCAAAATGTTATTTAGGTAGAGTTGACCCTGTATGATGCGTTTGTTTGATTGATGACTTTTTTTGCATAGCACATTCACCGTGCAAATCAATGGTAATAGTTAATTAATTACTGGAATCATTGATGGCATGAATCTTTTCCAAAATATTGAAATGTCATTTGCTCTTTGTTTTAGCTCAGGATAAAGGTAAATAATAGTCAAACTTCTCACACAATTGAATGATGAATAGATAAAGAAAGCTTGACTTTCCCTTTGCTGCAATGATCTATCATATCCTTTGAGATTAGACAGTTCTGGTTGACCTAACCATTCTATCCTTGATAATTGGTAAGTAGCTAAGCATTTACTTATGTAGTGCACTTGGACTTGATATGATTTCAACAACACTATTCAGTGTCATCATAAGACTGGATTGCCCTCCAGATTATTGTTGACATTATAATATTCATCTTGAACAGTGTCATCATCAAGATTGGCGGCCTTCTTTGTGGATGGCTTAACGGTAACAAGGAAGTGATGGGTATATCTCAGCGTAAATCTTGCCCCAAGGTAAAGTATTGCCCTCTTTTTTTCTAACAACAGTTTTTATTTTCATTCAAACATTAAGTGTATAATTCACCTCTGTCATGCAAGTAGGATTTTTTTTTTTTTTTTTTTTTTTTTTTGCATGTGGCAACATGTTGATATTCCTTTACATGATGCTAATATATACCTCTGTGTCATGATTGGTCATGCAAAATCAAACACAAGTTAACTGTTGAATTTGTGAGACAATTTGAACTTGAATTGTGGTAGAAGTACAAATCCTTGTGTTATAAAGGTCTGGTGACCTGACATTATGATTAAAGTGAGGATCTCAGTTTACTAACCTTATCTTGTTCAACAACTTTGTTTTGTTGCTATAAGATTATGAGTCATCTTTCTAGATTATTCTTATAGATCTGTTTTCCTAGACATGAAATACCATATTTGTTCATTCTGTTTCGTCATCTTGCCTATCATTGACGTGTTTAATGCTTTGCTGTTTTTCTTTTTTAGGTTCACAGCTCAATGTGTAGTGAGCTGACAATGATGTTGGATAAGGTCTCTTCTATTCTTCCGTCAATAGAGGCTGCTTTCGACCAGGTTGTAAAGCAGGCATACAGGAATTATGCAACCTCTACAGTATTGTAGAGAAAGGGAGGCTCATAATCCTACACTGCATTGAGTGTAGTAAGCTCTACTTGGTACGTTGCCTTGATGGGAAACTAAGTATTCTGATATCCTATATATTTTTTTCCGTGCCTTCTTTTTATTTTTTTTCTTTGATGATTTTGGATATTCATGATTCAGGCTATTACTGGAGAGACAATTGTAGCAAGATGAAAAAAGATCAGAGACTCACTGAGGCGGAGTTTGTTCCTTGTTCAGAATATGGTTCCACCAGCACTAGCTGATCAGGTTAGCTGATATGATTTCATGTTTAATCTTCTTTCTGTAAAAGTAAGCTCAATTTCTTCTAATATTGGTTTCAGAGCAAAATGATTGACTTGTTCCATTGCCACATTGCTGATAGCTTATAGAACAAATTACCACATCTGCTTTTAAAAAGTAGTGTTTGCTTTTTTACTTAAAAATAATCTGTGTAATAAACTTCTGTAAATTGCAATTCCCGAGTGTGCTCATTTTTTTGCTCACAGATATTATACTGTGGCCTATGCACATGAATATAGTATTCAAGTTCATGTATTACAATTTGTTTGATTGTTACTGCATTACTGCATACAGATTGCTGAAGTCCATAATGATCTCCGGGATGTCAAATTTGTTCTTGATCCGATGGAAGAGGAGGCTGGCAAAGTCATTTTACAGATGCTCCGGCAGTCCGACGCAAGTGAAGAATTAGAACTTGAGACATTCCTGCAGGCTGCTTCAAAGTTGGACCTGACATCTCCTAAATCAGTCTTAATTGAAAGACGAGCAATCAAGAAACTGCTCGACAAAGTTGGTGGCAATGATCCAAAAAGGAGGGGGGGTCCTTAAGTTTTTCCTGTACCTCATTAAGAAGTATGGGAAGAGCATCAGACAGGACTCTAGTGAACATAGCGAGAATTTACAATCTGAAAGTCAATCTTTAACTCTGAGCACACCTTCCTGTGATGTCAGCGCTCCTGGAAAATGTTACACACCAACAGACTTTCAGATTTATGAGGATCACAGTAATATGTCTGGGGCAGCTACTCCACCTCCAGAGTTTTGCTGCCCAATATCAACAAAGCTAATGCATGATCCTGTTATAATAACATCTGGACAGACTTATGAAAGAGAATATATTGAGAGGTGGTTCAATGAAGGATATGATACTTGTCCTAGGACACAAATGAAGCTAGAGAACTTCTCCATGATCCCAAATACCTGCATGAGAGATCTCATTTGCAATTGGTGCAAAGAGCATGGTTTACAGTTTCTGATTTTATTCCTCAAGTTTAAAAATGCTTACAGTTACTTACCAGAGCAATTGCATGGTTACTCTATGTCAAGTTTGCACAATGTTTCAGTACCTCTCATTGCTGGAAAGGGCAACAGTTTTGTGATTGATCACAGCAATACATCTGTTGCATTATCTGATGCCAGTTATGTCTCTAATGCATCCCACGCTAGGGGACATGGAGGATTCAAAAGATATTTCTCAGTTCTCTTGGAATGCCGACTATCAAAAGTATCTGTCGTTTCACAGCTTCAACCAGGAGATGTTCTGAACTTCTTTCATGAGCTGTCCATGCTTCCATTAGAGCTGCAGGAGAAGTCAATTAAAGATTTGAAGAACGTTCTTGATTATGAAAGTGAGGTTTCATATGCTATGGTGTCAAATGGATTTGTTGAAGCATTCCTTGAATTCTTGAGAAATGATACTGGCAGCTACAGTGTGCAATCTCAGGAAGCTGGATTTCGGTTTTTTTCTTGCTTTTCTTTCCAATAGCAGGTAAGGTCATTTATTCTGATCATATATACACCCTTGCTTTGTTACTCCTTACGTTGGGCATTCAGTAACATTAACATATGTATTTCCATCCTTTTATAGTACAAATAAAATGGGAGAGTAGGCTTACACTTACAATCATCCTGCTTTATCACTATATTTATGTGTTCTGTTACTGTTAGTTGGTCCTGGGCAGTCACTTATATTCATACATCGTATTCCACGAGATTATTTTCAAACATATCTTTTGTTACATGTAGGGCTACAATTCAATCTGTGAGCGAAGAATCATTTCATCTGATCACAACCTTCCTTGACTCGAAGTTAAAAGTTGAAGCTCTGTTGGCTGCTTGAGTTGATTAAGCACTTGAGTTGTCCAAAATCTCACGTGATGGCCTCTGTTGTTACTCCTCCATTGTTCAAAATACTGACATCTGAAGATACTGAAGGCCTTGAATTGGCTCTGAATATCATCTGCGAGCTTTCATCTGACACTAATATAAGATCTTCATTAGTTTCAATGGGAATAATCTCAAAAGCTTGTTCCCATTTTCACTGAAGGAGACTTTGTTGAGTGCTGTTTGAAGATTTTATGAATTTAAGCGACATGGAAGAAGCTGTAGTGCATATTACAAGAACCGATCGGTGTCTTGCTTCTGTAGCAGAATATCTGGACACAGGAAGCCCTACAGAGCGAGAGCATGCGGTTGTTATACTTCTAGCAATATGTTCGTATAGTGCCGAGGATTGCCTACTTGTGATGAAGGAAGGTGTGATTCCTGCCCTAGTGGACTTGTCGGTGAACGGAACCGAAGAAGCGAAAAAGCTGCTCGGCGAAGCTACTTCATCTTCTCCGGGACATGGCGGCGACCAGTTCACAAACTCATGTTCACAAGAAGTGGCTGCCACAGGCACGGTGGAGGATGCTCCCAACAACTCAGTCCACAAGCAGCCGGTGTCAAAGTCGTCCAGGTTTTTCCAAAGAAAGCTGAACATCTTCTCGAAACCCCGGTCACTCACGCTGTTCTGAGAACCGGTTTAAGTTTGTTTGGAGTTGGTAGTCCTTTTTTTAGTGGAAAGCGAGTAGTCCTTGACTCCTTGTACATGCTACAAAACTAACCACCTTCTCTATAGATGGTAGCGCTTGTATTGTCTGGAATGAGATGCTTGATGAGATGATAGTTTTTCATCCTCATGTATTTCAGTAGAGCTTGTTAGTTGCTGTAGCACTGTTCTGTGTGTAAGTCAGTAGATACATTTCTTTTCTTTTTTGGCGGAAAGCTTTGCCGTTTTGTATCCGGCTGTTCCCAAGATACCTTTAAAGTCTGAATAGAAGCTTGTTTTTCCAATTGAGATCCTGTTCATGTTTCCCATTATTACTTGATATACTAATTAGCATAGAATACTGCCCTCTGCAACCTAATTTGATGCTGGTATGTACTCTATCTACTCTACATGCTGTGTGGGTGTGGGCATTCTGAAAGTTCATTCACTTACAGTCAAGTCCCTTTCCAGACGAGGGAACAGAACGGACCTCCCACGATCCCATCCCATTGGTTGCCCATTCCAATTAAGCTCACATCGCATGGGGCTACATCTCCCATCTCCATCTCCATCCGAGTGGGCAGCCTCGAGAGTCAAGTCAGGTCATTACCCCTTCCCCGGCTGATGATGAGTGTGATGAGAGATCCATCACTGCAGTAGTGCACCCGTCGGGGTCTTCTTCGCCCAGGTGCAGCGCACGGGAGCTCACGATCGTTTCTTCAGTGCCAAGGCACTATCATGAAGCTCATGATCATCTGGCGACCTTGATAGAGTAGCTCGAATCTGTCGCAGGAGACGAAGTTGTTCGAAGCAGTACCATGCCCATGCTCCATGCATACAAATTGATGTTCCCAAACCACCGCCGTACTGTACGTCCGTTTCGTCGCCTGTGCCCATAGACTGCCTGCTCGTCTATCTAACTAGTCGCATCAATCTCCAGCCGACCCGACGAGCGTGCTTCATCGAATCATCGTTAAGCAGCTGTTGGAGTAATCTGTAACTGCAAGGGCTGGGCAGAGTATTGCACAGGCTAGCGGCGGTCATCAGAGTAGTGTTCGCCGAGACAGCCAGCGCCGGCCGGCACACGCGCGCTTCGATCCCACCGGCGCGCTCTCCCACTGTTCACTGTGTCCAAGCCTTCCTTTCAGCAGTCACGGCACAGGCTTTTGCTGATCTGCCTGCCTTTCCTGGATGGCATGCCTGCCTGGCCTGCCTACCGCCCTGGGCCTGCTACGCGTCCAGACCCTGCACCAGTGGCGAAGACACATTATATTTACCTGGTGCACGGTAGGGTGCAAAAAAAAAAAAATATATTAATAAACTAACTTTTTTTTTTTGTGAAAAAAAGTATGTTGACGCGAAATTAGAGTTCCACGCTAAAAGACAAATGAGAGGGTCTTTGACGCTTACGGCGAAGGTTGCAATCAACCCTGAAGAACGAAGCACCGCAGGCGTGATCGGTCTTTGAACGATCAAGAGATCGCTTAGGCCGGCGTGGAGCTCGATGACGGCTAGAAGAACCTCGAACGCACCTCCTGAAAGACCGCCTGGGGTGCCCTAGGACGCCAAACAAGGCCGCCTAGGCGTCCAACGAAGTCGCGGAGAACACCGCCCGAACAAAGCGGGGAGAGAGGAAGTTGACCTTCAAGCAAGACGGTAGTAGTTGTGTTTATCGATCGGATGTAGATTCAACTATTACTACTGCTATTAGTATGATTATGGCTAGATTTGATAAGTTAGAAAGCAAGTCACTTAGAATAGAAGAGATTGATGATGATCAATATGAGTATGGTATGCCTCCTAATTTTTATGAAAACCAATCTACTATCTCTCTTTACCTTATTTTCTCCTTTCAACTTTCTACATGTTGTTCCTAATTTTTATGAAAACCAATCTACTACATCTCTTTACCTTATTTTCTCCTTTCAACTTTCTACATGTTGTTCATCGTTTGATCCAACGACCAAGGATGGCGCTCTAGGCTTGCCGGCCAACCCAGGGCAACCCGACGACGTCCTTGCCGCCGAAAGCAAACTAGCAAAGAAGCCGCCAAGCTCGGAAACTAGCTGTTTTTGTCACGTAAAGCGCAATTGTTATCCTTTGTTGTTTTTTGTAAACTCGCCGCTTCTTCACCGCCAAAAGCAGTGTTAATTATCCTATTGTATTCTCTGTCCATCGTGACCTTTAAGTGTGTTGGTGTGAACCCTAATTAGTTAGTTAATAAACTAACTAATATTCACCACGTATGACAAATAGAATTGGTATTTTCTTTTAGCGGTGCACCTAGCTTCACCACTCTGCACTGCGCTGAAATCTGAATGATTCTTCCTGCTCGCTCTGCAGTCTGCACTGCACATCAGGTCGTCGTTGCGGATGCGGCGCGCGCGCCCAGCGCGTTGGCGATCCCCGGGCCATGGCAGCTGGAGCGCACGCTGGACGTACGCCGCCAGCCGGTCTCTCTCATTCATCGATCGATCGAGATTCGAGGAAGCCCTAGCTAGGATACTGCTCCTTTGCGTCCCCACTAGCTATAGCTAGTGGCCTAGCCAACTCTCTCCTCCGCGCCCAGGTTCGGTGCATCGTCATCGTGTGCCCAAGTGGCAAGGGCTGCTGGGTCCCTTTCCTTTCCCCTGCTGAGTGCGCGGCGACCACGTCGCCTGCCTGCCCGCACTGGCGCCCTCAACGATGCTGCACGGGCACGGCGGCGCGCGGCAGCAGCTGCCTGTACTGTGCCGCTGCTGAACACGACGCCGACGACGGTATAGTCCTCCTGCCGATCAAGAGGAAGATGGCCGGATGCCTCGCTCCTGATCAGGGCCACCGCCGCCGCCGCCGGGTGTGCAGCGCACAGCCAGCCGCGTGGGCGGGACGGGGACGGCCGGGAGTGGCGAGCGCACACACGGGGACGGCCGTGGTGGCGACACACGTACCGTCTTGGCGACGGCGACCGCGGCGGAGCAGGTTCAGGTATCGCGAGGGGAGGGGTTGCATGCTGATGCACGGCAGGACCGGTGGTGTGGCGCAGCGCAGGGGCAGGATGGGATACTGGTGGTGGTGGCCATCATGCTCACTCGCCGCTGCGCTGCAGAGTCGTGACATGGCTGAGGTTGATGGCAGCAGGTGTGCAGCCAATCGTTTTGCCGACACCCTGAATCAATGATTAAATAAATAAATCATGAAGAGTATCATAATTTCGACTCTGGATATTTGGATTGGATTGGATCGGAGGGAACAGTGATCAACAGTTGTTTTATTATTAGCAGAAGAAGACTCGTCTATTTTAATAATGTTCATTTCATGACATATCTAGCTTCAGTACACAATTCTGAAAATCTTAATGAAACTTCCAACACGATCTTAATGAAAAAAGATCGAAGAACCTTACTGTATATATTTCAGGAGGCTATGTGATGACTATGAGAGTCGCGGCGCCGCTGCGATTGGTCAATTCCACGATCGAAGAACTGTTCAAACTGGAATGGCAAAAGCAGTTGGATCTTGTGTGTTTTCCATTTCAGCAGTTCAGTTGGGTGTCACAGCTGTGGCGAGGCCAAAAAGACGCATGGGACACAAGAGAGCCACCCGAAAGTGTAGCAGATATAGATGCCCCTCCTGTCCTCCACCTCCTAAAATCTCAGGGCGCCGGGCCTATTTTGGATTGGAGACCAACAGGCTTGACGATGACCGGATGCTGCTGCATGCACCTTATGATTGCCCCCCTGCTTGGAGTAGGTTTCTCGTGCAAGCTTCACTGTCTTCCAAAACTGCTACCTCAATCAGTCAAGTGGATAGTTAGGACCTAAAAACAAATCTTGGTTAACAACAAACACTGAGATAATTTGTGTCACTGCAGGATGAATAACTGACTTGTGGGGTCTAGGGGCACATGTAGAATTGAGATATTACTATTTTCTAAAAAAAGGGTAATAGAAACTTATAGTAATGTTGTCTTAGCTACATCAAATCATCAGGTAGTGTAGGTTCAATGTTTAAGATGCCACCGTTTTGCGCTGCACTAGATCAGGTTTGTTGTTTGTTTCTTGGTTCATATGCACTGAATGCAATGTAAAGACCTCTGTTTGTGAGTGGAAACTCCAACAATCAGCATGCATAATAATGCTGGTGTTCAAATCATGGCCACTCAGATTCACCCAAGTGACTCTTTTCTCCAGAAAACGAGATTGTAAAGATGAGGTGGGGTGTGGTGCCACCGTGCTAAGCTGACACTGCGTGCATCGGAACAAAGTTGGAGTGCCCATGACAATGAAGCAAGCAAGGTGAGGTGCATCGTTGCACAGGAGATGATGAGAGTACTAACAGCCTCTAGGAGTCACTCTGGAGTAATCCAGTCGGTTTCAATCAAAATCCTGGGAAAAAGATAGTGCTCTGCTCTAGGACTCTGGAGTAATCCAGTCGGTTTCAATCAAAGGCCTGATGGGAATGCCACATGGATCTATCTCTGATCACTTTTTGATGGATGGGCTAACAAGAGTTGTAGTCTTGTTGACAAGCAGAGAGAGTGGTGGAACATCTTAATACCCATTAGTAGGACTAGTAGTTCTTTTATGAGGCACGGATCGAAATGATTATCCTTTTTTTGTCTATGGGCTTGTGTAGTACGTAGGTGCATAATCTGAATCTTATAGATGTCTCTCATGTATGTAGCAGACTTGCAGGGGAAAAATAAGACCTTGATCAAGTTGCAGACATAAAATTTTGATCACACACAATCACCTCTTGATGAAAGCATGCAGAATACAAAATATAGAGATGGAACATCAATTGTGAAATTTGATATATCCAATCCCCCCAGTTCGGAGCGATGTAAACTCCTAATATGAATGAAAAATAAAAATCGAACTGTTCACCATGAAATTGATGTGTGTTCCATCTGCTATTGCTTTCAGGTTCCTGTAGGCTAATTTAGCACGCTGTCCTCTCTCCCTTCTCTCCAGATGGCAGATGCCGTCCTACCATCTGTCCACCGGACGAGGACGCCACTTGGACGCATGGACCAGCCAGCCATGGCTCTGGCATCGGCATGCACGGCGCATGTGGGGTGTCCGCCCAGGGGTGGCTTTCAGGGCCCCTGTTGCGCTGCACCGGCAGAGATCCCCTCTGCCCCGCCTCCCGCCGGCAGCGACAAATAGAAGACAACCCACAACGCCCCCACGCCGCCTGCACCGTGGCTCCCAACGGTCTGGTCTGTGCGCAGAGAGAGAGACGCCGGCTGCAGCCATGCCCCATGCCCCAGACACTTGCATTGTACATACTCTCTGCGTGCATGGTGCCATGGTAGGGTCAGCCCGTAGTGATGCGTGCGTCTTCCAGACGAATGTATTTTTATTGCAACTCCCTCCGTCCCACTTTGAGTTTGTACCCTTGGATTCGTAAAATCTTATTCGATGTTTCGTCTTATTCAAAATTTTTATACAAATATAATTTATTTTGTTACTTATTTATTTTATCAATGAAGATATCTTGAATATTGATTAATTTATTTTATGATTCACATAAAATATTTTGAATAAGACGGATGGTCAAAACATGAAATTTAAAAGTAAAAAACGATGACGAGCTTGTGAGACGGAGGAGTAGTGATGGTGAGAAACTTGATCAATGCATTTTTTTTATTGGGGGAAAACTAAGGCTCAAGCACACTCATGGTCTCACAAAGCGTAGGCACGAGCTTTCCCACTAGAACACTATAGCACATTTGGTCGCGTAAGGTCGGCATCGATCGACATCGTTAGGTGTACTCGTGATCTCTACGTGTACACATAGCTCTAAAGACACACCTAACAGGGCATGCATGCATATGGTTCCATTATTGTTCTTTTGCTTGACTTGGGTGCATGGCAATTACCAACATGCGTGATACATACAAGACCAGCAACCCCCTTCTGCTGGAACTACTACTGCAGCGATCGATTGATCGATCCATGCATGCGCTGATGACTCATCACAGATCCAAAGACATGCATGGGCGCGCCACGAGCACAGCTCGGTGATGGCCGTGGCCCGTGTGGTTTCTATATCGAATTCGTTTGCATGTGTGCGGCGCTGGTTTAATTTAGCACCAGCACAAATGTTTTGCCGACAAGTCGGAATGCACGGCCGTCAACTTGCTGCTTCTTCGATCTTCTTCTAATCACTTTTGTGGCGTTGTGGCGGAAAAAAAGCAGAGCAGCCAGTTGGATGTCAATGGATATTCCCAATGGATACCCTACAGTTTAAAAAAAAAAAATGAACTAGGAATTCATCCCCAAAATTCAATTTCTAGTTTATTTCTTCAAATCTATGGATGTCCAACTTCCACCTATAGTTGTGAGCTAGAAAGCCTTAATGAGCTGAGCAAAACCTCGAGCGCCGTGGCAGGCGTCAAATTTGTGGGTGAAGCATTTGTTACTCTAGGAGATGATTGGCGTCACGAATGGCTAGGTGTCATTTTGCGAGCATCAAGTTTGTAAAGTGCTGCGAGGAAGCTTGTGATCGGGAAGAGAAAATGCTATCTAGTAGTGTGAAAGTGGTTAAAGAAACGCCGTTAGAAAATGCCCTCCACTATATCAGCCAATCTATAGCGTTAAAAAAAGAGTCGCTATAAGCGGCTATAGCGTCGGATCCTCGGTCGCTACTCGGCTACTGTTCTAGACTGACGAGAGATTTTCGCGATGGGACTTATCATTTAGATGGAGCCACATAGGACACAGCACCGTAAATGGCATCTCCATTCAGGCCAAATATAACTCCTCAGCCCCATCCTTGCTCTGCCAAGTGAAAGCCGGCGGTTCTATAGTCATTGGACGTGTCCCGATTCAATTATTTTCTGGTACGATATACACGTACGCCATGCCCTGTCTTCACTCGATTTTCAGCATTCAAAAAGCGATGATAGATCTCAAAATGCTATGCTTCGGATTCGTATCAGAGTCACTAGAGCCAGACCTGATCATTTGCTGTACCTGCTATGTGCACGTGCACAGTGCCCGTCGTAGTACTCATTTGCTCCAAATTTAGTTTAAGGAAAGATTCCTTTTCTTCCATTTTGATTTTGTCCACTTAAAGTGCCACATCCTGGTCCATAAGCTTAATCTGCTCAATATAAATTATTATTTAATACATTTGTTAGTTTTTCTCGATAAAATATGCCTAACTCTAGTAGATAGAGATAATAAAAACGGGGAGTGAGACAGTATCTACAGTGTAGTATAACCATAAATCCATGGTAACTTAATCACTCTTTGGTTTGACCTTGTTTACACTTTACATCTAGGACCCTTTGACAAGGTCGGGTCCGGTCGCTCCTTGATAACGAGTTTTGGAAAAATTTAGGATCTCCAACTTTGTCCCTCTTGACTAGTAAGCTTTTGTCTTCCATGGGCCTCTATCGACATCTCCTTTGTTTGACATTCAGCTCCTCAACATTTGTCTTAAATCGGAGATTCTCATAATAATGAAGGACTTGTAAGGGGATCGATATTCGGGGACATCCCAAAATGACCGCTCCAAAACAAAAAAGGCGAGGCCCGTCCAGGGCCCGGTAAACTCGCAACACGGCGAGACAAGCCATCCATTCACAATGAGCGAAAGTCGAGCTCCCGAGCGAGCACTCCAACCCTATGCAAGGCGCCAAGTCGTTGGGGACCCTCTTCGCTTCGCTCGAGCTCGCGGGGTACCCCCAACCTCGTGGCGAGGGGACGAGCTCAACGGGGAGACCTTTCTCCGCCTCGCTCGAGGCTCCACCTGCTGTGAGCTCTACTGGTACCCGCGAGTCGCGGACTCGGTCGAGAACTCCTTTCCGTCTCGCTCGAGCTCCCGGTCGCGAAGCTCTATAGCGCCAGCGCGTCGAGCGTGAGTCGCGACCTAGAGCTTCGTCGGCTTGTCTTCCGAGGAAGCCGTCAGTGCGAGTTGGCCAACAACTCCCACGACAAGCACTGTAGCCACGCAGGCGGGACTCAGGATGTGGGGAGGTAGTGACGGATTACGCCCCGCCATGCCACTGCAATGCTCAGCGCTCCTCTACGATTGCCACCGCGAGTACGACCAGCGTCGCCTACCTCATCCACGGTATGAGTCGTCGCCCATACGGAGAAGACACATTCCTACTACGATTAGAGAGCGGGCAGGCGGCAGAGCCCACCGTCCAAATCCGAGAATCCGTGTGACGGCGGCGGCGCGGCGACCACGCCCGCGCGTTAGAGACGGGACGATGAGCTCTCCCGGCGGCGAGCTCGGCAGCTGCGGACCACTTTCACACTTTCACCCCTAGAATTATGTCTCCTTTCCCTCGTTAGCCCTCCGTCAGGTGGCACCCTTGTACCCCCTTGTGACTATAAAAGGGGACCCTTGCCACGGTGAGGCGAGGACTCTGATTCACAACATTCTCTAGCCTCACTCCTTCACTCTCCACTCCCACCCGAGATTGGCACTCAGCCTCAATCACGAGACTTGGGAGCCCGCTCCTCTGCACTTGCTTGTACTTGCCGGTATGAGCATTTGAGCTCGGGATAGTGATCCCCAAGCCGGACTAGGGTGCACGATTTGCCCCGAACCGAGTATACATCCTGTGTCATTAATAATTCTGAACCAGCCATCGAGACATACTAGGCGTTAAACACTATGGCGGGTGGTATTAGACCACCTATTGCACACCAAAGACCATTTCAACATGTACTCTTTGAGGCAAAGGCCATTGCGGCGCAATGTCTCACACTTTTCAGTATATGGGATGGGATTACCACCCATGTGCTAGTTAGCCATTTGTCATCCTTGCAAATAATCGATTTATGACTAGTTTTTAGGGTATGTTTGAGTTGGTTGACTAAAACTTTAGTAACTCACATTTTAGTTACTTTTGATGAGCTTTGCTTGGCAGTATTTAAAATCTGGTGGTAAAATTAAGAAGTCGAATGCCGCGAGCTTTTATATTTCAGGTTTAGTCCACCTGACTAGTAATCTTGCTTCATTAATTAATATAACTATGTCATTATACAAAAACAGTAACTGCTAGTAGTTTTAGGATGCGTTTGGATTTCTTGCCAGTGCTCACCTTGCTTGGCCGAGCAAAAAGTTCCATCGTGTTTAGTTCCTTCACCCATTGTCTTGTTATTCATGCTTTCAAGATTTATTCTTGCTTGATCAAGACAGCTAATATGGCTCGCCTCCGCTGGCTGGCGAGGTTGAGCTTTAGCTGCCGAGTGAGGCGGCAAGGTCATAGATCCAACACGCCGTTGCTATCTTTCTGGTGGACTTAACTGTTATTACTGTGGGAAGCCAACGTGGCAGAGAACGTGTGGTGTGAGTCACTGGGGCCTGGCCATCACAGAAGATAGAGCTGTCCTTGCTGTTATTGCAGCGAGGCGATCGAGCAGCTATCGTCTCCCCTCTCGTCCTTTTTGCAGCATCAGGAAAAATTCAGAACGGCACATCTCACTGTCAGCAGCCAGCACAGCACAGCTAGAACCCAAGCTTCAGTTGATACTACTCTCACTAGTCATTCCATAGCCTCAAAAGAGAAGCCTTTGCCGTTTGCACTCTTTTCACATTTCACACCTCCAATTCTCCATGGAAAGCTTCATTCGGAACGCGTGAGTTCTGAAGATGCTATGCATGAATAACTAGATGCTAAAAAGCTATCTTTTCCTAGGCCGTGATCTTGGGTGTTCATTCCTGATGCCCTGCCTGATGC
>JADLZK010004823.1:0-74460 GCA_015847255.1 Hyparrhenia diplandra
TTGTCCTTCACTGAACGTTGCTATAAACTGTGCCTCAAGTCGTTGTAGCCACTTGCTGAACTCAGTTGCTCCGGATTGGCCTAGAGTTCCTTGCGACAATGGACGAGCGAAATGGTCGTGTTAGTTTATCGTCTGCAGTGGTCAGTGGTCACCGTAATGCTGTCATTGTTCGGTTGATGCGAACGCATGTCACTGAACTATAATATTCTCCATTGTCAGCGGCTTTCAGTCTGCAGTCAGGAGCGGATCCAAAATTTTTATCCATTGATGTCACTGAACTATAATATTACTAAATTTTTAGGATATTTTGTGGTAATATATTGATATTATAGTGTTATTTGTACAAGATCACTGATGTCATGTGACATCAATAGCTGTATCTAGATCCGTCCCTGTCTGCAGTAGTGTACTAGGAGTATTAGTATCCTAACAACGGCGGTTTGGAAGTTGATCTGGCAATCATTGGGTATTTGTTGGTGGTTGGATGTCTGTAATAAATCTGTAATAGCCGCCACTTGGTATCTCGGAAACATCGTCTTCGCTTCTGATTTCTCAGGGATGCATTTTCTACCCCCCTGCCCGAATCTGGCCGATATATTTCTCAGGCATGCATTTTCTATTTCCCTGTCCGAATCCGGCAGCTACGAGCTGGAACTGAGGGTAGAACAGTCAGATTTATAGTATAAGAAGCAGTCTTATGTGATTAGATACTTGTATTATACTGTGTATGGACACGTATCCGTGGCCGTGATAGATCATCCTCAAGTTGCCGAACATATCAAATGCTTCTCTGGCTGCTAGTAGTGCCTAGTGATAAGGATTTCGCCTCAGCAAAGTCAGAGCTTGCAGCAGACACGTTTGTTAAATCCAGCTAGCGGGATATAATCTACACGATAGATGTATGTCTCGTCATTTCCCAGTTGGTGCCTGAAATCGAAAACCATGATGCTAATTAAGCAGAGAGTAGAATGGGAGGAGAAGCACGACGCCACAAGCAATCAGCTGGTTTAATTTTGGCAATCTTGCAAGGAACTCCAGGGTCGCGAATGACCGTATCACTCGTACTGTCTGGCTGATGCTGCTGCACGCCGGCCGTTGCCTTTTCGGCGTCACGTCCCGGACAGCAGCGTCGGCGTCGGCAAGCGAGGGGCGCGAAACGCGTGAGTGAGTGTGAACGAACCATCAGAGTCATCAGATCAGAAGGAATCGGTGGCAGTGAGGCACTCGGCACGGCAACACGCGACGCACGGCAGCAGGAGGATCAAGACTACCGGAAGCTATTCGGTTTCCGTCCCGGCACCTGGCGGAGGAGAGCCGGCGGGTGGCGACAGGCTTTGCCGTACCGGGAGGGCGAGGCGTCGAAGCAACCACCACCCTGCCTGCCTGCCTGCTTGCCTGGAATGGCGAATGACCTGACCCAAGCGCTGCGACTGCGAGGGGGTAAAGTTGCGACGGGGCCGACGGAGCTTGGCCTCGAGACCGTGCGTGATGCAGCAGGTGCTCCGGCCGCCGGTGACGGCGACGCCCTCGCGCGGTGGGCCAAATCCCATCTCACGCAAAATGGGCGTTGCAGACCCGAAGATTGCAGACCCATATCTGAATGGAGACCCATATCTTACATGGCCTGCGGCCCTCAAAAATAAAAATCTTACATGGGCTGCTGAATAGCGGATATCCCTGCTTCCTGCAATGCATTAAGATATACGAGACATCCACATCAACATCCACTTAACAATCCATTACAGTTTGCAATTATATCCAACAAGCATATGTAATTATGATAGTTTCTCTTCATCCACTAATATGTATTTAGTTGTCCACAAAAATAATTTAAGATAGTTTCATTTAAAAATGGTCTATTTTTTAAAAATTATTGTAATCCCCGCAGCAACGCGCAA
Organism: Hyparrhenia diplandra; assembly: GCA_015847255.1. NCBI lineage: Eukaryota > Viridiplantae > Streptophyta > Magnoliopsida > Poales > Poaceae > Hyparrhenia > Hyparrhenia diplandra. The sequence continues at coordinate 1,899 of JADLZK010004823.1, forward strand.
GGAGGAGAAAGTCCCTAGTCCTCTTGCTGTTCACGATTCTTGCTGCTTCGGATGGCATCAGTGCACTTGTAACATGGATGTGGGACGCCAGGTTACAAGGTTGCTAGTAAACCATCCAAGACTTGTGTCCACTTTGGGATCGATGTTACCAAGTCCCCTGTTCTTGAGCAGTAGAGTGTATAGATGTGCAAATCAGACTTATCATCATGCAAAGGTATGCAAGTTTGAAGTTTGAAGGCCTAGCGACCAGAGGGCTGCATTCCGGATGCATCTCAATCCAACTCTTCAGCACTCAAAATTAATATCAAGTCATTTGGGTGGCGATGTATGTTATTTTGGTTGTGTCTATACAAGTGTCTTCTACTTTGAGTCTTAGGTGATATATCTCCACTTGTTGTGCTGCCTGTTGGCTGTATGCACTCACTAATATCTGTTTCTCCTCCTGTCTTGAAATAAATTTTCTGTGGTATATATGCGAACTCAACACCTGGGGTTCAAATTTGAGTATCGCACCTTTTACAGGATTTTCCAGGTGATTTTCGGCGTTATGCATTGCGGTGGTAGCGACGTTCCGCCGTGATTTAACGCAGGCCAATGGTGACTTCGAGAATCTCCAGATTTGCCGGGTGCTTTCCCTTCTGGAGGTGCTTCATAGGGGTAGAGTTTGCGACGTGTGTTCATAGGGGTGAGTGTGCGTCACGTGTTGTGGCGTAGGCGTTGTACTGTGTCATTCTAAAAAAAACACTTTGATTTGAATATTACTACTGTCTGTCTTGGCCTAAACATGCTACTAGCAACGTCGCATCGCAAAACCACCTTGTTTTAGTTATAGGTAGAGGTGGCTTCATTCAGTACTACGTGAGGGGTGTGTGTGAATGACCAACACACTCCAATTATCTAAAATGTTTTTCTAGCAAACTTGCATACGGAACCCTAAGAGTGAAATAAAATTGTATTGTCACCCTACTTCAATCTCATGGGTACATCGTTGCTCGACGCCGGGCCGACGCCACATCTCGCTTAAAGGGCGCTCACCTCTTGTTGTCCTCATAGCGGGTGGAGGGGGTGGCGGGGCGCCCGCCGCGTGAGACGAGCCGGGCTATGGGGGCCGGTGTTCTGCAAGAAGGGGAAGGGGAGCTCGCGGCGGGCGGCGCCCTCGGGAAGGGAAGTGGAGCTTAGGTTAGAGGCGTCGCGACATCGGGGGGTCATGGTCGCGCCCGCGGGTGTCCTCCCGCTTGTAGGGGCGGGGGTCGTGGTCGTCGGTGTCCTCGCGGAGAAGGGCTTGCGCTGGGCGTTGGAGGAGGCTATGTGGGCGGCGCTGACCTCCTCACGGGCCCGGGAGCTCGGCTGCGTCCCAGGGGAGCTCGGCGTTGGGAAAAAGAGCTCCGGTGTCGGAGGGAGAACAAATCGTTATTTTCCACTTGTCGATGGTAGTGGTGGGTAATTACCTCCCAAGTCTATGTCTAGCTTCATATTGTCTAATTTTGGAGTAGCAAAGGAGGCGCTCAAAACACGAGTCCATTTGCATTCTGAGAGTTGAGGCTGCTCCATGGAGTTATGGAGTCGGTGTGTTTGAATAGCACCACCCGACTCCACCTAGAGTTCGGCTCTGGAACCACCCAAGCACGCCCTTAGATGAGCGGTTGAGCCAGCTTCACGACCACATGACAATCCGAGGCCATGCACCGTCTGTTTGGTTGGTGGAACGAGTCCAACAGGATGGGTCGAACCCGCTTTTTGGGGGGTGTTTGGATGGGAAGCAGGGGGGTGTTCATTCCAGAGGGAATATTCGTACAAGATGCGGGTCGGCTCGTCCGTCATTGAAATCGGTACTTTTAAAACAGAGACCCGATTTCTTCCATCGGGGTTTTTCGCCGGGGCGCCGCCCTCGCCCCGACCCCGACCTCCCCGTGCCGTCCTCGCGCCGCCGGCTCGCGCCCGTGGCAATGCTCTTCGTCGTGCTACGACAAGAAGACTAGATGTAGAAGAAGACATGCGAAAAAATAATTAGAAGCTATTTTCGGGGTCCTATGTAAAAACACTAGAGAGAAAGGTTTGTTGATATAGACTTAGCTAATTTCTAAATAGTTGAGGGTCCCGATGCAAAAACGCCAAAGAGAATGGTGTTTTATCTCGTTATCCAACCCATATTCCCCATTACTTCAAACATGTGATGGGTTGACTCTGTCCCTAAATTAGAGATGCAATCAAATAATAAATGAGTCGGCTCCAATCCAAAATAAGGGTTGGATCCAATCCAACCCATTGATCTCGTGAACCAAAGTCACGGACAAATTCACTTTCGATCACCATTCACACACCCAAAGTTGAGGGCCTCTTTAACCTTTCAGCTTGCTCATTGCCTACCTACACCGTGGCGGCCTTTGTAGTGCGCCAGAGGCGGAGCCAGGGAGCCTCGAAAACTAGCTTTTAGCCTCGCTATAGTAGAGGATGTCATTGTGAGAGAGGTGAGGGGAGAGAATTCCACTTGCTAATTAATAGCGAGCTGAAAAAAAATATTTCAAAAATAATTCTAATATTAGACTAAACAAAATTAAGAAAATTGAATTCACCGCATTAATGTATCCATACATTGCAATCACACAATTTTAATGCTGAAGTCGAGATATTACCTCAAATTTGATTATCAATAGACACAAGCACACAAAATTTACCATTTTTTTGTGTCTTCTTGCTACCGCCAATGGGGCCTTGAGCCTTTGGCGTGCCACTCCTCCTCCCCGCCTCGCCAACACCCATAGGAGCCACCGCCACAAGCCCCTCGACCGGGGGCCGGAGCCGCCGGTTCCGCTGCCAACAAGAGCCCGACCGCCGCCGTGGCCATGGCTAGCCCCGTAGTGGCCGGGCGCAATCCCATCCTCCTCGCCGTCGTCTTGCCGCCCGAGCCCGGAGCCGCCACCGCAGCCTCCCGCCACATGGCCGAGGGACACGGCTGGGGTTGCACGGGTCGGTTGGCGCCTGCCTTTCCCGCAGGCGTGAAATCAGAGCGGTGGGGGCAGCGTGACCTAGAGGTCCTAGACGGCGAGACCACGAGAGGGCGGCGACGGGACGCAGGAACGTGAGACTCGCTCGACGCTGAGAAGACAGACTCCAATCGATGAAGCCTTCACGTTCGTGCGGCCTGTTTTTCTTTTTCTTTTTTTGTTTATGTGTGCTGGACGTTGCTGCTGTGGACTTTTTTTTTTTGAGGATGCTGTGAAATTTAGCTGGGGCAGCTCCAGCTTGCCCCAATGTGCCTCCGCCAGTGAAATCTCGCTACAGCAGCGCTACAGTGCTGAGACGAGGAGCCCGAGCTGGTGGCTCCTGCTGCCAAAAGTGGCCTGAGTACACAGCCCAACCCACTGACAGTCTCCAGTGCCCACGGCGCCACGCGCAAGCTGAACCGCCCTTGCAGTCAGTCGTTCACTCGTTCGGTCCTCAATACGAGGCCCCATCGCCCTCGTCTTCCTCCGAGTCCGTCTTCCCTCCCCCACTCCAAACCCTCGGCTCGCTCGCGAGCGCGAGAGAGACCCCTCCTCCTCCTCCTCCTCCACAACACGGGGACCCATTCGCGTCGGGGAACCGAGCCCGCGCGCCTCCCGTCACCGCCCCCGCACTGCTCCGTCGGGCTCTCCGCCAGCTCGCGGAGCCCTCCCGGCGCCGATCTCCAAAACCCTAAGCCCTGGCGCGGTAGGGTTGGAACCCGACGCGCACGGGCGGGCCGCCCGCCATGGCGCCCATCAACAGCGGCAACATGGAGCAGCACTCGCAGAAGCTCCTCGAGCCCGATCTCCGTGCGTCCCTTGATCTCCTCCCCTGACCCGATTTCCTTCTCATTGTGGGTTTTTTTGGTTCCCCTCCCCTGTCCCGATTTCCTTCCCATTGCGGTCGTTTTGGGTTCTCGGTGTCGCTTCGCCGGTGCATGTGAATTCCCAGCTACTGAATTCCTTCCCATGGGGGTTTGTTTGAGCTATTGAGAATTTTCTGAATTTCACTTCGGTATTTAGTTTCTGTCTGAATTTCACACCGTTGTACTGCATCAAGGTGTCTGTGTCCACTACGTCGTGTTCTGCTGCGGCTGGTGTTTTTCCTTAACTGATGCCTGCAACTTCTTGCTTCTTATTTGCAATTTCTCATCCAGCTAGCTACTTTCGTTCACCTTTTCAAAGACGTTTACTGTTGAATCCATTTAAATGTGCGTAGCCTTCAACGTTATATTTCAAGCACGACTAAGATTGCCTGCACAATTCTGCATTTTTGAAGGATTTTCCTGTCTGGCCGGCTCTGTTCTGTAGCGGGGCGACTTATGGAGTTTACCTGCTATTCTTTATGTTTTTATGTTATCCGGGAAGGCTGGAATGAGCATACTTTTTATGCAGCATTGTCCTGGCACCCCTCTCCTTTCGAGTTCACTGTCTTACTCACTCACTTTGTTTTGTGAATTTTGCTTAAACGATAAATCTCGTCTCGCAAAACAATCACACACAATTGCTTGAAATCATAATGCTTTATCTAGCTGAATGGTCTGTTCTGAACTTCTGATCGTTTGCTCTAATGCTCTGCAGCTGTGCAAGTCCGACTGCAGCTTGCCATGGAAGTTCGGGACAGCCTGGAGATGACACACACTCCAGACTACCTTAACTTTCTTCGCTGCTACTTCAGAGCCTTCTCAGCAATTCTCACGAATTACACCAAGCCACAGGCCACAGAGAATGCTGAGCACAAGCTACGGAATGTTGTGATCGAGATACTCAACCGCCTTCCACACAGCGAGGTGCTCAGACCATTTGTGCAGGATTTGCTCAAGCTTTCTCTCCGTGTGCTGACACAGGACAATGAGGACAATGCTCTCCTTGCCATCCGAATTGTGTTTGACCTCCTCCGTAACTTCCGCCCTACCGTCGAGGCGGAGGTGCAGCCATTTCTTGACTTTGTAGTTAGCATATACCATAAATTTCCCACAACCGTTAGCTACTTCTTTGAAAATCCCAACACAAGTGCCAGCATGGCTGCCTCCATGCCCATGCAGCATTTGGACCCCCACCGCTGATGCTCCACTCACGATGCAAGTGCCTGGTGGTGGTCAACTCAACCCAAGCACACGGTCCTTCAAGATAGTCACGGAGAGCCCTCTTGTCGTAATGTTTCTCTTCCAGTTGTATGCAAAGCTTGTGCAGACAAATATCCCACACTTGTTGCCACTCATGGTGGCGGCAATCTCTATCAAGGGTCCCGAAAGGTGCCACCACACCTTAAGACACCCTTCAACGATTTAAAGGGTGCACAGGTCAAGGTAGGTCTTCAGATTTTGTTTTTGGTTGCCTTTTCTTTCAAGTTCATGATGGATTAATGATTTTTCTTGCAGACCTTGTCATTCCTGACGTACCTCCTGAAGAGCAATGCAGATTACATAAAAGTCATATGAGGAAGGCATATGCAAGAGCATTGTGAACTTGCTTGTTACATGTCCTCCTGATTCTGTCTCCATCAGAAAGGCAAGATTTGACCTGGTGCTTTCTTGAAAGCATCTAACTATATGAGCGTTATTTTGAAAATGCTAATCTATTTATCTCTTACACTGAATTTCAGGAGCTATTAGTTGGTCTGAAACAAGTTCTCAACACCGAAGTACAAGCGAGGGTTGTTCCCCTTGATTGACACACTTCTTGATGAAAGGTAAATCATTTTTTTGCCAGCAATCATGTGATCAAGTTTTTCTAGTTTGTTTTCAAATGTGCTATCTCTGAGATCACATTCAGATTAAGTTTGATATGGACACATCTTGATTTCCTGATACCGTGTACTTATTTTGTGATGTGTAACTGGTGGACTACTTAACTTTGCAAAGTGCTTCATTTTGATCTGTGATCAACTCATTTCATCCAATTTCCCCTTCTTTTTTTTTAGTTACTTTTGGTGGGCTGAATAATCGTGAAGATAAAGAACTCCTAGAAAAGTTAATAAGATTTTCTCTGTTGATCTAACGGGTTACAAAGATGAACAACACATAATAATGAACTAGGTCTACTTTTCTGCCTGAAATATGATGAGTACAATTTTCACCATCAACAATGAAATAAGTTGGCTTTCACACACTTAAAACCAGTTCAAATAACCCCCATACTTAAACTGCTCGTGTGACAATTCAAGGGAAGTAAATGAACTTGTTTTAAAAAACACAGCCTTTCCCTGATTTTTATCTATTTGAAAATGAGGCTCTGTCTTATTGTTTCCTTATAATCAATAGTAATGTATTGTTTCCTTTTACTGGTAGTCATGTTTGACACCTTACTTTTGGTGTTGTCAGGGTTTTGATTGGCACAGGTCGAGTTTGCATCGAAACTTTAAGGCCTCTTGCTTACACCCTTCTTGCTGAATTGGTGCATTATGTTCGAGAAGATATTTCTCTTCCACAGGTTAAACTTAGCTCTTGTATCATTTATATTGCTTACAGATTTGGGGTAGCATTCTAATTGTTGAATTTGCAAACAGCTGTCAGTTTTGTGCCCCCCTTCCCCCCCCATATACCCAAACACATCCTATGGAAATTTTAGGATAGATGCATCACTTAAGCTTTAAGCTGTTGTCTGATTTCTTCATTGCAGACACCAGACCATGTCCAAACAGTATTATGGCTGAGACATGTATTAGGCATTTGATTTATTAGTAAAGCTAGGTGCCTTGTCAGATCTATGCCGGGTGTTGAGCTACTATATGACTTTCATGGATACGTATATGAGCTACTATATGACTTCCATTACTAGTTAGTCACTTCATTGATTCTGTGATCCTTAGAAGTTATCTTTAAAGGCGTACATAGTTCCAGTTTTGTCAGTATTATTTATTCCAGGCCATGTTGCTGCTGAACTGATGTAACTTTAACTTATTGCAGTTGTCACGGATCATCTATCTGTTCTCTCGAATATGCATGATTCTTCTTTAACCCTTATAATTCATACAACATCTGCTCGCTTGATGCTGAACCTGGTATATTTGCTATTCTGATTTCTGAAATTCTTTATTAGTGAAAGTAGAATTAATACATTTTGATTTTGAAATTCTTTTCCTTCTCTAATATATATATCAGTATATGAGTATAAAATCATCAAATCTATCTGTAAAATTAGGCGCTAATGTTACCTAAATTGGTAGTAAGTCCCTACATTTTTCTTTAGGTTGAGCCCATATATCAAAAGGTGTTGACCAGCAAAGCATGGACTAAGCACGGGTTTTATTGGTAAGAAAGTGACTTTCATAACAGTATGTCAGTAATTTTACTTTTTCCTAATCTACTATACTTATTATTACCGAAATGACCAGGGGCTTATATTGGATGCATTCGTTGGGAAGTTCAGGACATTGAAGTTTAACAATCCCTCAGGTATACACCTTTTTTTTGTGATTCTTTTGATTGATTAGGTTTTAAAACTTTTGTCTAATTTTTCAACTGATAACATGCAAACATGGTCTCATGCGTTAGATGCTGCTACACTGCAGAATCAAATTTTAAACATTACTGATTCAAGAAATGTCGATTGAAAACATATAGAGAAGATATACTGTTATGTTGCAACTATAATACTCATTATAGGCCCAAGGAAATTGAATACTCCCTCCGTCCCTTTATAACTGTTGTTCTCGCTTCTTGAGAAGTCAAAAGTAAACTTTGACCAAGAATATGTAATAAAAGATTAATATTTATGGTACATAATTAGTAGCATCAGATAGATCATGGAATCTATCTATTTTCATAATAAATTTAGTTGAAGATATGAATGCTGCTAATATTTTCTACATACCTAGTCAACGTTGAGAAAGTTTGTGATAATCTTGCAATGAAGGGCACATATTGCACTGTGCTCCTTAGGTCCTTCACTCCCAATCCCCACAGAAAAACCAGTGCTGTCTCCTTACATTTTCTTGCTGATATGTTTCACCTTGCTCCTCTCACTACAGTTGCTTGAAGAAGGCGAGGAAGGGAAGGAACAACCGAATCTGAGAATGAAGCTTGAAGTCCCGTTACAGGTATGCTATGTGAATGTTTCTTTTTTGTGGAGGAAGCAATACCATTGTTTTTCCGCTGCGGTCGACTGCACTCCTCTTTCTTTAGAAAAACACAAAATTATGCTTGAATTGATTTTTTTACCTTATATAGTTGTCTCGATCAAATTTCTCCAGAGAAAAAGGCACGGAACCTATAAATAGCTTTGGTTCGTTATGCCTTGGTTCGAACCATAACTGGTTTCTTATTCACGGGCAGATAGATAATTTTTTCTCCACAGAAAAAGGCACGGCAACCTAGAGAGTTGCTCATCCCACTTATAAAATGAATGGATTTTTTTTCTGAGATAGGTTAAATCTCATAGAAATTGAAATTGTTTTTGACTGATGATCTAATGACCTTTCATTTTTGGCTTAACTTTACAGACTGTGCTGAATTTGCATCAACCTTTGGAGTATACTAAGGAAATCAATGATTACAAAAGTCTGATAAAGACTCTTGCTGTGGGTATGTATTAATTGTTGTAAAATTTCTGCCCTGTTCCATGTCTTTCAGCATCTTATTTCAGTTATTGCTTAAATGAAAATTTCGTACTGACCTCATACAAGGAATGAAGACAATAATATGGAGCATAACCCATGCTCACTGGCCACGCCCCCAGGTATTATAAACCTCCAAATATGTGAATATCTTTTTGGTGATTCTGATATTTTACTTGCTCTAATTAACCCTTGATGCTAACATTTCTATTGTGTTGAACAGCAACAAAATCAACAGTCTTCAAATTTGTCAGTTCAACCCTTCAGGGGCTGAGGGAGGATGAGGTCCACCACCTTGAAACTTTCTTCCTCTTTAATTGATCCAACTGTTGCTAATCAGTTTAATTGTCTATTCTAGGTGCGGAAGACATCTGGTGTTCTGAAGTCCGGTGTTCACTGTCTGGCTCTTTTTAAGGAAAAAGACGATGATAGGGAAATTCTGCAATCATTTTCACAGATGTTGGCTATAATGGAAGCTCGCGATATTATGGATATGTTCTCCTTTTGCATGCCTGACCTCTTTGATTCTATGATAACCAACAACCAGCTGTTGCACATATTTTCGACCCTTTTGCAAGCTCCCAAGGTTCTGCGGCCTTTCACAGATGTATTAATTAATTTCCTTGTTAGCTCGAAGCTTGAAGCCCTGAAGCAACCAGATTCACCTGCAGCAAAGCTTGTTTTGCAACTTTTCGGTTCTTGTTCATTGCTGCAGCTAAAGCTCCCCGAAAGCTGTGAACGCACACTTCAGCCACATGTGCCGGTTATAATGGAAGTCTGCATGAAGAGTGCCACCGAAGTTGAGAAACCCCTAGGTTACATGCACCTTCTTCGTAACATGTTTCGTGCATTGAACAGTGCTAAATTTGATTCATTGATGCGTGATCTTATACCATCTCTGCAACCCTGCCTCAATATGTTACTCTCCATGCTTGATGGGCCAATAAGTGAAGATATGCGGGACTTGATTTTGGAGCTTTGCCTGATTTTACCTGCCCGCTTGAGTTCTTTATTGCCCCACATACCTCGTCTAATGAAGCCTCTTGTTCTTGCTCTAAAAGGTAGTGATGACCTTGTGAGCTTAGCTCTGCGCACACACTCGAAGTTTTGGATTGATAGTCTGAACCCTGATTTTCTGGAACCTAGCATGGCAAACTTAATGTCAGAAGTCATTCTTGCTTTATGGTCTCATTTAAGGCCTCCTCCTTACACATGGGGCACAAAGTCTTTGGAACTTTTAGGGAAGCTGGGGGGGCGAAATAGGCTTATTTTTTATGGGAGCCTCTTGCACTTGAATGCAAGGAAAATCCGAACATGGATTACGCTTTTTAGTTCTGACTTTTGAGCCCGCAACACCTTTTTTGGTTCCTCTAGACAGATGTATACACCAAGCTGTTGGTGCAGTTATGCAAGGCAATGGTATGGAAGCTTTCTACAGGAAGCAGGCTCTTCAATTCATTCGGTGTGCCTGGATTCTTTGTTAAATCTGAGGGAAAATGTACCTCGTGAGGGTGTGAGCCCCGGTGTTCTTGGTACATTACTAATCTCTTCCCTGGATCCCTCAAGACGCCGCAATGATGCTTCAGATATGAAGGTAGGTAGAAGTGATTGAGAATTAATGTTCTTTACATTGCTTTTACTGTAGTTTTGTAACTCTTATCACAAATTGGAAGTTTGGCCTAAGTCAAACTTCTTATCTGTTGTTTGTAATAATAAAAGTTTGTATGTAGATTGACAACACAAGGTTGGCCTTACTAAAGAACATTTTTTGCTTTACATTAATTCTTGTCTGAGAAAATGAATTCATAGATTGTTGAACTTATAGTTTTCTTTCTGATATTCTTGTGCTTTAGTTATCTTATCAACGCCTTGCATTTTTGTAACTTTGTTTATTGTAGGGAGATTTAGGTGTGAAGACAAAAACACAACTACTGGCTGAGAAATCTGTTTTCAAGACTCTTCTTGTAGCCATCATTGCAGCTAATGCTGACACCAGTCTTCATGATGAGAAGGATGATTATGTTGTCATATATATGCGGCATTTTGCTATGCTTTTCCATGTTGATTCACCATCCTCCAGTCAATCTGGATTTATGCATCCTATTGGTTCTTCACTCCCATCTAGCATCAACATGGGATCAAGATCAAGATGCAACACTTCATCTAATCTCCGGAGCTCGACCCTTTAATATTTTTGGATGCTTTAGTTGAAGTGTTATCCAGTGAAAATCGTCAACATGCAAAAGCTGCCCTTTCTGCTTTGAATATTTTTGCTGAGACATTAATCTTTCTTGCACGCATGAAACACACTGGTATGCTAAGGGGAGGTCCTAGCACCCTATGCTAGTCTCTAGTCCATCTTTAAATCCAGTATATTCACCTCCCCAAGTGTGCGGGTTGCTGTATTTGAGGAATTGTTACCTCGGTTATTGCATTGTTGCTACAGTAGCACATGGCAAGCTCAGATGGGTGGTGTAATGGGTCTCGGAGCATTGGTCGGTAAAGTGTCTGTGGATACCCTATGCATCTTTCAGGTCAGAGTCGATGCGTGGTCTTCTTTTTTGTTCTCAAGAGGTTACCAGTGCATGCAAACAAAGAGCAGGAGGAGACAAATCATGTCCTAACACAAGTTCTTAGGGTAGTAAACAATGCAGATGAAGCAAACAGTGAACCTCGTCGCCAAAGTTTTCAGGGAGTTGTTGAGTTCCTTGCACAGGAGTTGTTTAACCCAAACGCTTCAATGGTTGTGAGAAAGAACGTGCAGGCTTGCTTATCACTGCTTGCAAGCAGAACTGGCAGTGAGGTCTCTGAATTGCTTGAGCCTCTATATTTGCCATTGCTTCAGCCTCTGATTTCACGACCTCTTCGTCAAGAATATTGAGCAGCAGGTACTTTAAATTCTTAGTTCTGAATCATTCAGACTTGAAGTCCTTATCATTGACTGATTTTCCTTCCTTTCATGACAGGTGGGCACTGTTACTGCTTTGAACTTCTGTCTTGCACTCAGACCACCTCTTCTAAAGCTATCTCCTGAGCTTGTCAACTTTTTGCAAGAAGCACTGCAAATTGCTGAGGCTGATGAAACTGTGTGGGTCACCAGGATGATGAATGCAAAAGTAGTTCTCACATGGAACAAACTCAGAACTGCATGTATTGAACTACTTTGTACTGCAATGGCATGGGGAGATCTAAAAGCTCAGAATCATAGTGAATTGCGAGCAAAGATTATTTCAATGTTTTTCAAATCTCTAACATGCAGAACGACAGAGATAGTCAATGTTGCTAAGGAGGGACTTCGTCAGGTACACTTTAGCTGTATCTTCTTTTTGTATATTGACATAAAAATTCAATCACTTTATTATCTTTTTACTTGGTTTCTGTACTTTGTTCTCACTACTATGATCTTCTCATGTTCTAATTGTTAACTTCATTTCTGTAGGTGGTTCAGCAGCAAAGGATGCCAAAGGATCTTCTACAGAGCAGCTTAAGACCCATTCTAGTAAACTTAGCAAACACAAAGAGCCTTACAATGCCATTGCTACAAGGGTTGGCTCGCTTGCTTGAATTGCTGTCAAATTGGTTTAATGTCACTTTAGGTGCCAAGCTATTGGATCACTTGAAAAAATGGCTGGAGCCAGAAAAGCTTGCCCAGACTCAAAAAGCTTGGAAGGCTGGAGATGAACCAAAAATAGCAGCAGGTCTGCATTTCTTATCTTGAGTCTCAAAATATATGAACCTACTTGGAGCAAGTTATATGTTGGATTACTTATTTATGGTTGTTGAATTACACTAGATTTATGGAGTAGATGATTCTGGTCTGCTTTTAGAAACAATCATTAAAAAATTACCAATCTCTTAACTAGATTGAAGTTGACCACTTCCTTTCTTGTATGTGGCTTTTCTTGTAACTAATAACCTTGTCCTGTGTGCTCGAGTTGGAGTCATTCTTGTCTTGACTGATTTACTTTCTTTCTTGGGCAGCTATGATTGAGCTGTTTCACCTTCTTCCTCCCGCAGCAAGCAAATTCTTGGATGACCTTGTTACCTTGGTAATTGATCTGGAAAGGGCACTTCCTGAAGATCAGTTTTACAGTGAGATCAACAGTCCATATCGTGCTCCACTTGCTAAATTTTTGAATCGTTATGCTGTGGATGCTGTTGACTATTTTCTTGCTCGATTAAGTCATCCAAAGTATTTCAGGAGGTAAACACTTGGCAAATTCAAGTCATCGTTTGACAATACACAACTTCTCTTCAGTGTAGTCATATTTATCTGAAAACACTTTCGTACATGTTTCATTCAGTGCCACATACTGGTTGTTTTTATGTGAGCATTCTTTTTGCTAAATGCTTTAGTTTTTTTCCTGTTCATTGATGTCATACCAAACTCGACAAGGTCAATTGTTTGATCTGGCCTAATTCCAAAGAATTTTTGGGTTATACTGCCTGCATATATTTTGAGACATGCACCCTGTCGCTACTGCTTTTCTCTGCTATCGTGCTTATTTTCTCTTTTTTCCTTGTTCAATTTTTAGTTTGAACACCTGTGTTGTAATGAAGATGATTGATAAATAAATTGAATGTTTTTTGCATAGCATTAAATTGTCGATCAGATTTCTATCATGTGTCGTCATTTTCATTCTTTTGGTTGTGTGTACTATAAAAAACAATCTTTGAGATGCACTACCATTCCTAGGTTATAATGATTATGTGGACTTATCATCTCTGAAAATTGTTTTGTATTATTTCTGGAAAATTCAGGTTTATGTACATAATCTGCTCGGATACTGGGGACCTAAGGGACGAACTTGCAAGGTCACCTCAGAAAATACTTGCAAGTGCCTTTTCACAGTTTTACTCTCAAACTGAAGCATCTACTGCTCAATTATCTTCTGTAAAGGATGAAGCCCTTACTGGGGCTATATCTGAGAGTTTTACTGTACAATCTTCATCAAACATGGTTACTACTTGAGAGAGTTACTTTAATGGATTAGAGCTTGTCTCAGCTTGTGAAATTGATGCCAGAGTGGCTCCGTAACAACCGTGTTGTCTTGACACCTTGCTACTTGCTTGGAAATCACCTGCAAGACTTGCGAGGTTGCAGAATGAGCAGGATTTGAGTTTGACCCAGGTATGAAATCTGACTTGCTTGGAAAATTGCTATATTAGTTTGTGCAGTGCTCGTGTATGGAGTCTGACATATCAGACTTATGCTTTACTAATTTAATACTAACATCAGTTGTCTGTCTTTTGCTGTCAAATCTCTTCTTTCTGTGTCAAGGTTTATTTATTTCTTATTTCCATTTACATAAATTATTCAAGTTAATCAAGATGTCTTTCTTTTATGTTTATTTTTTTGGTTTTTTGATCCCTGGCATTACAATTTTTGAACTTTCGAGATCTGCCATCACAATTCACCTATTTTGAAACATGCCATTACAATTCTTCTTCTACCTGAGTCTTGCCTCACTTCAGAGCGTCTGGGCCCACAGACAGGCTGTATATGTGTACCCATTTTCCGTATGGACCAAACACCCCTGCTGCCTCTCTGTTCCACAAGTCACTGACGTATGGGACCCACACATTCAACTTCTCCTTCAACCTGCTTTTTTATCTATAGAAAATAGCGGATTGACCATCTTAAATTCTTAATAAGTAACAAGCTGCTTAGGAATGAAATCTGTTATATGCAACAGCTAAATGAAATGCTTTAAAATTTGTTTCTATCATATGGAATTTAATCCTGTTATATCGAAAGGATTGTTTATCATTTGTAATCTAGTCCTTTTGTATGCAAAAAGCCTATTACTCTGGCAATTGGTTCCTGCATATTCGATGTGTCCTTCACTGTTCACTCCTTCAAAATTTGTTTAATTTAATTGTTATCATGGAAGTTTTGTGCTTTCATGCCAATATCTGCACTTGATTCCTTCAAAATATTGTATCAGTCAACATTCTAGTGCTTTTGGGTTTTTGAATTTTGATTGATGATCTTGCTTTCTTAACAGGTGATGGAAAGCAAGAGGCTTATCAAATGCTTCCTGAATTACTTAAGACACGATCGCACTGAAGTTGGTGCACTCTTTGATATGCTATCAATATTCTTGTACCGAGTCGTATAGATTATAGCTTTCTTAAGGAATTTTATGTCATAGAGGTAAGCCATTTCTTGTTTATAATTCAGGAGGATTTTTGTGTGTATTTATTGACTTACTGTATCATCTTTACATGTTCATTTTAGGTTGCCGAAGGATACTCCCCAAATTTGAAGAAAACTATCCTTAACTACTTTCTGAACATTTTCCAGTCAAAACAATATGGGCAAGATCATTTAGTTGTTACCATGCAGATTCTTATACTTCCAATGCTAGCTCATTCTTTTCAAAATGGACAAAGTTGGGAAGTTGTTGATCCTACTATAGTTAAAACTATTGTCGAGAAGCTTCTTGATCCTCCAGAAGAGGTAACGATATGAATCTTGGCTGCAGCCAAATGATCTTTACTCTTAGCACATGGATGATGAATATTCATTTTCTTCATTTCTCTAGGTCAGCGTTGAATACGATGAACCATTGAGGATAGAACTTCTTCAGCTAGCTACATTACTTTTTGAAGTATCTACAGAATGATCTTGTTCACCATCGAAAGGAACTCATAAAGTTTGGTTGGAATCATCTCAAGCGTGAAGATAACTCCAGCAAACAGTGGGCCTTTGTGAATGTTTGTCATTTCTTAGAGGCCTATCAAGCTCCTGAGAAGATTATTTTACAGGTAATGTGGCATTCTTAGATTGATGTTGCATCCTTATCATTTTCTTATATCCAGCTAAAAATGTGCCATATCTTTTTTTTCCCAGGTCTTCATTGCTCTGCTAAGGACATGCCAACCAGAAAACAAGCTGCTGGTGAAGCAGGCTCTCGATATCCTCATGCCCGCCCTACCTAGGAGACTTCCTCCTGAAAAACGATAGCCGCATGCCGATATGGATCAGATACACCAAGAAAGTCCTTGTAGAGGAAGGACATTCAATTCCAAACATGATTCACATATTCCAGCTTATTGTTCGCCATGCGGACCTCTTCTATAGTTGCAGAGCCCACTTTGTTCCTCAGATGGTCAACTCTCTTAGTCGCCTTGGATTACCATACAACACAACAGCGGAAAATAGAAGGCTTGCAATTGAACTTGCTGGATTGGTAGTGGCATGGGAAAGACAGAGACAAAGTGAGATGAAAGTGGCGCAGGAAAGTGAGAGCCAGAATCAGTTAGGTGACATGCTTAATCCTTCTGTTATTGGTGGTGATCCAAAACGCCCCTCTGATGTTCCGTCATTTGCTGATGATTTGAGTAAGAGGGTGAAAGTTGAGCCTGGCTTGCAACCTCTTTTGTGTAATGTCGCCGAAGTGGGCCATCTATACCTAATATTGAGACACCTGGATCTTCAGGGCAACCTGATGAGGAGTATAAACCTAATGCAGCAATGGAGGAGATGATCATTACCTTCCTTATCAGGGTGATTACCGTTTACCTTTTGTCCTGTAAATACATGCTGAACTGCAATAGTAGATTCCCCCTATTAAGCGTCTAGCTGAGAGGATTCTTTTTTTGTGTTACAAACTTACGATGCTTGCTTCTGTGGTATATATGCGATATATTCCAACTTCTGCTTGAGACATTTTGGCATATTTCATTTATGGATGAAATTATTTGTGTTCAATTGTCCATCAGTCTCATCTGAGTATTGGTCACATATTGATGGCGTGAAGCAACTACTTTCCACAGCTTCTCTATTATGTTCCACAATCAGCATACACAAGCATTAAAATTGTTTTTTGTTTCTTGCATTGGAGTTGCATGTATATTAATAAATTTGTTCATTTGGAGAACAGGTATCGCTTTTGTGATTGAGCCTAAGGATAAGGAGTCTAGCTCAATGTACAAGCAAGCTCTTGATCTACTGACTCAAGCTCTGGAAGTCTGGCCAAATGCCAATGTTAAATTCAATTATCTGGAGAAATTACTTGGGAATCTATCACCCACTCCTCAGTCCAAGGACCCTGCAACAGCCCTTGCACAAGGCCTTGATGTTATGAACAAAGTCTTGGAGAAACAACCCGTCTCTTCATCCCAAATAACATCAATCATATTTCTCAAGTAAGTTATTGCAGATTATCCTTGTTCTCTCAACATGGTCTTTTGCCGTCATTTATGTTTTCGTTGATCAGGACATTCTCATGCTGTGCTTTTTGTTTTATGGGTCATGTTGGTTAGATACTGGATCCTTGCTTCGCAACAAAATGCTGGATGCTGGAAAGTCACTTTGTTTCGTTGCTCAAGATGGTGTTCAGTGCTTTTTCCTCTTGAAGCCGCAACAACGCCACAAGATATAAAGCAATTGCACCAAAGGGTTCAAGAACTCATTCACAAGAATCTTGCTGCTGTTACAACTCAACAGATAGCACTTGAGCTCAACAGTGCTAACTCAATCATTAGCTTTTCACTGTTCGTCCTCAATGCACTTGCTGAAGTACAGAAGAATTTTGTTGATCCGTTCATTGGCTTGCTTTTCCGTGTACTGCAACGTCATGCACGTGACATGGGATCTTCTGCTGGCGGCCATATCCGACAAGTATGTTAAGTGTATTAATTCTACTCGCAAACAATTTGAAGTTCTCTTATATTCTGCTTACAATTTTTTTTTCCTGCAAAGCCTTAGCTAACCTGAGTACTATTGATCGCTTTTAGTTATTCAACACTTATTGCACACTATCTTGTCCCATGGTTTTCTTTTTTGGCCTCTTTTTTGCACAAAAACGTCCCTGAAGTTTTGTTTTAATCGTGTCTATAAGCTCTGTTCTGTTACCATTTCAAGGTGCCATTGACTTTTTGATAATTCCAGGGACAGAGGCCTGAACTGGATTCATCATCAGTTAACTCACGCCCTACCATAGACTCTACTGTCATATCTAACATGAAGACTGTCTTAAAACTTATAAGTGAGAGGGTGATGTCCTCTTCTGATCACAGAAAATCTATGGGCCAAATTCTTCAAGCTCTTCTTTCAGAGAAAGGCACTGATTCCAGCATTCTTCTATGCATACTAGACATGATTAAAACTTGGATTGAGGAGGATTGTAGGCTTGCTTCATCAACTGGTTCTGTTAGTTCACTTAACTCAAAGGAAATACTAGCTTATCTTCAAAAGTTATCATTAGTTGACAGAAAAGCTTCCCTCCAGCTGCACAAGAGGAATGGGATGCAAAATACTTGCAGCTTCTTTATTCACTTTGTGCAGATTCAACCAAGTAAGGATATCTCTACAAAAAAACAAGCCTTTTTAGTCTTCTGTAATCTTTTCTTTAATGGTTTCTATTCCTGCAGGTATCCATTGGCTTTTCGACAAGAGTTTTTCCATAAGATTGAGAGACAGTATATGCTTGGACTTAGAGCTAAAGATCCAGAAATGAGGAAGCGATTCTTCAAGCTTTACCATGACACAGTTGGAAAAACATTATTTTCTAGATTGCAATTTATAATACAGATACAGGACTGGGAAGCAGTGAGTGATGTATTCTGGTTGAAGCAAGGCCTTGATCTCATTTTGGCAATATTAGTAGAAAATGAACCAATTACACTTGCAGCAAATTCTGCCCGAAAGTACCAGCGCTTATGATAGCAGGGGCCCGCTCCAGATCGCATCACCATGCCACAGCAGGTTGCTGATGCTCAGGAAAGCATGGATGGTACAGCGCTATCGTTTGACTCTCTTGCCGCAAGGCATGCTCAGTTCTTAAATGATGTAATAAGCTTGTGGTAATTTCTTGCGCTCTGAACTATGTTGTGCCCACGATACCTGTGGCTGCATATTGTATATTGTACATTTTAAATTTTTTTTTGTTAGATCTGAATGTTTGTTGTTCTGAAATCATATAGGTGGCAGATATCATGGCTCCATTGAAGGAACTTGCATTTGCTGATCCCAATGTTGCATATCATTTATGGGTGCTTGTTTTCCCAATTGTTTGGGTTACCTTACATAAAGAGGAACAAGTTGCCCTCGCTAAGCCAATAATTGCCCTTTTATCTAAAGATTACCATAAGAGGCAGCAGGGCTGCAGACCTAACGTTGCCCAGGCACTTCTTGAAGGTCTTCATTTGAGCCATCCTCGGCCACGCATGCCTAGTGAGCTTATCAAATATATTGGAAAAACATGCAATGTGTGGTATACTGCGATTGCCTTACTCGAGAGTCATATGGTGCTTATGAATGAGGCCAAGTGCTCTGAATCATTGGCTGAGTTATACAGACTTCTTAATGAAGACGATATGAGGTGTGGATTATGGAAGAGAAAATCAATCACTGCAGAAACAAGAGCTGGTCTTTCACTTGTCCAGCATGGTTACTGGCAACAGGCACAGAATTTATTTTACCAGGCTATGATTAAAGCTACTCAGGGAACGCATAATAACACTGTACCAAAGGCTGAAATGTGTCTTTGGGAAGAACAGTGGTTATCCTGTGCCTCTCAGTTAGGCCAGTGGGAAGTCTTAGCTGACTATGGAAAAGGGGTGGAGAATCATGAAATTCTTTTAGACTGCCTCTGGAAGGTTCCTGACTGGGCATATATGAAGGATAATGTAATTTCCAAAGCTCAGGTACAAGAGACACCAAAGTTACGCCTGATTCAAGCATTTTTCACTCTCCATGACAAAGGTACTAATGGTGTTAGCGAAGCAGAGAACCTCATCAGCAAAGGTGTTGAACTCGCACTAGAACAGTGGTGGCAGTTGCCTGAAATGTCTGTACAGTCGCGAATGCCTCTGCTGCAGCAGTTTCAGCAGTTGGTTGAAGTAAAAGAATCATCCAAAATACTGCTTGACATTGCAAATGGTAACAAACCAGCAAGCTCTGGTGCCAATTCCAACCCAAATAACTCGTTTGCTGACCTCAAGGATATTCTTGAGACTTGGAGACTTCGTACACCCAATGAATGGGATAATATGACTGTTTGGTATGATCTGCTCCAATGGAGGAATGAGATGTACAATTCAGTAATAGATGCATTCAAGGACTTTGGTCAAACAAATCCTCAACTTCATCATCTTGGCTACCGAGACAAGGCTTGGAATGTGAATAAGCTCGCTCACATAGCTCGCAAGCAAGGTCTTCCTGAAGTTTGTGTAACTATACTTGACAAGATGTATGGTCATGCTACTATGGAAGTTCAGGTCTGTCCCTCACGATCACCACGATAGTACTTCATATTGCAGTATTTTCTTATTTCGTTAGTTCACTATCTGCTCTGGTTGCAGGAAGCATTTGTGAAGATATGTGAACAAGCTAAGGCTTACTTAGAAATGAAAGGTGAACTAGTCAGTGGTCTTAACTTAATCAATAATACCAATTTGGAATTTTTCCCTGTGAAGAACAAAGCAGAAATATTTCGTCTCAGAGGTGATTTCCTGCTAAAAATGAACGAATGTGAGACTGCAAATCAGTCTTATTCGAATGCTATAACTCTTTTTAAGCATTTGCCCAAAGGATGGATTAGCTGGGGAAATTACTGTGATATGGTATGTTGGCCATCCTTTTTATGTCGTCAATAGTAACCCTTAAAATTTCCACATTTGTTGACCTTAAGCTTGATTGTTCTCTTTGCAGGTTTTTAAAGAAACAAAAGATGAGGTTTGGCTTGAGTATGCAGTCAGTTGTTTTTTCCAGGGCATCAAATATGGAGTTTCGAACTCAAGGAGCCATCTAGCTCGAATTCTCTACCTTCTTAGCTTTGATGGACAAAATGAACCTGTTGGAAGGGCTTTGGATAAATATCTTGAGCAGCTGCCTCATTGGGTTTGGCTTTCATGGATACCTCAGTTGTTGTTGTCATTACAGAGAGGTGAAGCCCAGCACTGTAAATTGGTTTTGCTGAAGATAGCTCAAGTTTACCCACAGGTATAATCATTGTCAGCTGTGTTATTTGTATTTTTGTAAAATAGCATATTCCCTTTTTTGCATGTACATATCTGAGACATGCTGTTACAGGCATTGTATTATTGGCTTCGTACATATTTGATGGAACGCCGTGATGTTGCTACGAAAACTGAAATGGGAAGAAACATGTTGGCTCAGCAGCGCATGCAGCAAGCTATGATGGCAAACAATGCGCCCAATAACTTACCTGATGGTAGTGCAAGGGCATCTAATCATGCAGGTGGTAACATGACTTCTGACAACCAGTCTCATCAAGCCTCCCAATCAGTTGGTGCTGCAGGTTCTCATGATGGTGGTAATGTCCAAGGACAAGATCCGACAGATCTACTGCTGAAGGTGGCACAAATACTAGCCATGATCAAGGTCAACAGAGTTCTACAGGTGCTGAGGGCTCACAAGTTTCACTAAGACGTAATAGCGGACATGGGTGGGTAACTTCTGCAGCAAGTGCATTTGATGCTGCGAAAAGACATAATGGAAGCTCTTAGAAGCAAACATACTAATCTAGCCAATGAGCTTGAGGTAAGAAATAATGGCATATTATGTTCTCTGAACTCATGTTAATGAGGATAACTGTGTAAACATTAGTTTATTATTTTTTTTTGCTACATTTTTTTTTGGTTTTATTACGATATTAGGCTGGGTGCTTGGTAATACTGAATTTCAACGCTGATTTGTTTGCCTGTCTAAAAAAACATAACAGAGTGGATAAGATTCTTACAGTACAAGCTATTTGTCTTAGTTTAGTTATACAATTAGTTTAGCAAAACCATGAAGCATTTAGAAAGGGCAGATGGTGATGAATGGATAATGTATAGAGTAATCAATTTAGAAAGACAGAAAGTGGTGAATATGTACTTGTGAAATTGTGATTATAGAAGCTTATGAAGTTTCCAAGAGCAATTTCATTATATGTACTAATTGGTGGTTATCTAATGTTGTTTATTACTGGTTCAGATTTTACTGTCAGAAATTGGATCACGATTTGTTACTCTCCCTGAGGAAAGGCTTCTTGCTGTGGTTAATGCTCTACTTCACCGCTGCTACAAGTATCCAACTGCAACCACTGGCGAGGTTCCACAGTCTCTCAAGAAGGAACTCTCTGGTGTATGTAGAGCTTGCTTCTCACAAGATGCTGTTAACAAGCATGTTGATTTTGTGAAGGAGTACAAGCAAGATTTTGAACGTGATCTTGATCCAGAGAGCGCTACTACTTTTCCTGCAACCCT
Source organism: Hyparrhenia diplandra (assembly GCA_015847255.1). Taxonomy (NCBI): domain Eukaryota; kingdom Viridiplantae; phylum Streptophyta; class Magnoliopsida; order Poales; family Poaceae; genus Hyparrhenia; species Hyparrhenia diplandra. The sequence continues at coordinate 23,661 of JADLZK010004823.1, forward strand.
TGCTGAACTTACGGAGAGATTGAAACACTGGAAGAACATTCTTCAGAGTAACGTAGAGGATCGGTTCCCAGCAGTATTAAAACTGGAGGAAGAAAGTAAAATACTTCGGGATTTTCATGTTGTGGATATTGAACTCCCAGGGCAGTACTTCACAGATCAGGTTGGTTGCATTGCTTTTACTCTAGTAAACATGTCACTGGCAGGCAGTGCATAATCAAATAGATACTTAAGTACATTGTTTTTATGTTACATTGTTCTATTATGTGAAATGCCACCAGCCTTTCTATGTTCTTATACTATCTATCTGCTGTAGGAAATCGCGCCTGACCACACTGTTAAGTTGGACAGAGTCGGACCTGACATTCCAATTGTCCGGAGGCATGGCAGTAGCTATCGTCGGTTGACACTCATTGGTTCTGATGGTTCACAGCGCCATTTTATTGTTCAGACATCACTGACTCGAATGCTCGAGTGATGAAAGGATGCTGCAGCTATTCCGTGTGCTAAATAAAATGTTTGACAAACACAAAGAATCTAGGCGATGCATCTGGCTATCCATACTCCAATAATTATTCCTGTTTGGTCCCAGGTGAAATATTATTTCCCCCTTCTCTTACATAGTACGGTGGCAATAATCTATTATTTTGAACTTCTTTGCTTCCAAGTACCTAGTACATGGAATTCTTCAAGTGACACCATTTTTTCCTTTTTAGGTTCGGATGGTTGAGGATGATTTGATGTATAGCACTTTTCTTGAGGTGTATGAAATTAATTGTGCACGGCATAATAGAGAAGCTGATTCACCTATTACAATTTTCAAAGAGCAGCTTAATCAAGCCGTTTCAGGGCAGCTCTCTCCTGAAGCAGTTGTGGAGCTACGTCTGCAAGCATACAATGAGATTACAAAAAATATCGTTAATGATAATATCTTCTCCCAATATATGCACAAGATCCTGCCAACTGGCAACTACCTCTGGACCTTCAAGAAACAATTTGCAACCCAAGTGGCACTTTCCTGCTTCATGTCGTATATGCTGCAGATTGGTGGCAGGGCTCCTAACAAAATTCTGTTTGCTAAAAATACTGGGAAGATCTTCCAGACTGACTTCCATCCAGGTATTGTTCATGACAGTAATAGATATTTCTGAATACACCCCAAGGAAGATTCTGATTGTTCATTTATTCCTTTGTAGCTTATGATCCAAATGGAATGATCGAAGTTCAATGAGCTTGTTCCATTTAGGCTGACACGCAACTTGCAAGCTTTCTTCTCAAATTTTGGTGTTGAAGGTCTCATTGTGTCTGCCATGTGTTCTGCTGCCCAGTCAGTGGTTTCTCCTAAAGTGAGCATTCACACTCAGCATGCTCTTACGTTTCAACATCAATAAATGATTTTTTTTGTACTGTAGGCCAAGAGGGTGAATTAGAAATTATTTACCATGCTTGGATTCTCCTTGTAAATAGCATAAACAGGATTTCCAATTTATCCCTATTTATTGTGATTGTAGCAGACCTTGCATATTTTTTGGTGGATATGATTTTATGTTGATGTTTTCCCCCACGTATTTTCTTAGCTTCGAAATTCTGATTGGATTTTTTTCTCGTGTTTCAGCAAAACCAGCACATTTGGCATCATTTGGCTATGTTTTTCCGTGATGAACTGTTATCTTGGTCATGGAGACGGCCTCTAGGCATTCCATCAGTCCCCGTCGCTGCTGGAATGATCAACCCATCGGATTTCCAACAGAAGGTGGTAAACAATGTGGATCATGTCATCAATCGTATCAAGTCAATATCACCACATGATCTTGCTGAGGAGGTATGCTATTTCTTATCTCTTGATTTGTGTTTTTTTTTTTCTTTCTGAAGAAAGTGTTTCCAGATGAGATTATATATATCATGGTGCTTCTGATTGCCTTGAACAAAATAGAGAATAAAATATGGAAAAAAAAATGGTTTTAGGGGTGACTGGGAGTATCAATATGGCAGAAGGGTCATGTTATTTGGATGTTTGGTATTTGGACATGGCTACATGGTTCTGACATAATCAACTATTGTTTCTGGTACCTGAGGGCTTTGGTGTTCTGCCAATGATAACTGAGGTGCATATTGTTTATGTTTTATGCTGCATCTGACTGGCGATTCATGTCCTGTTGTATCAGGAGGAGAATGCAACCGAGCCACCTCAGTCGGTACAAAGAGGCGTCACCGAGCTGGTGGAAGCGGCCCTGTCATCGAGGAACCTGTGCATGATGGATCCGACATGGCACCCATGGTTCTGAAGGCATCCAGCACCATTCTGATGATTGTAGCCTGACCAAACAGCCGGCATTCTGCCTAGTCCTAGTATCTCGTAGTCTAGTCGTAGGTACTGTACATATTTCTTTGTCCGGCAACGCTGGTTCAGACTGAAACTCATTGCGTTATGTAGATAATAAAGCCAGGGCTAGGCTAGCATTGTGTTCAGACTGAAACTCACCCTGCCTTGTGTTCGCTACCTCGTTGCTGTATTGGCGTAGCTTAGCTTAATCTAGAAGGTTAAATAAAAAGTACTATGATGCATTGTTTCTTGTCTCCTCGAATTTTATTTTATTTTAGGCAGACTGGCAAGCAGGTTGTCGGTTGTAGCCTTGTAGGTGGGTATTGCTCTTGCACGGTTCTTTGATTTCGGTTGCAACATCAAAGGTGGTGACGGTGCGCTGTCCCTTGCAACGGTAGTTACGCACCGACGTCCGTGCCGAATTAACCAAGCACCTTAAATTTCATTTATTTATTACCTGGTTTTCTATTTAAGAAAATCACTATCTCTAATTGGTGCATGAGCAACACCGACAGTGGCAGAAGGGCAGAAACCATTTCTAAAAACGCGTAAAAACGCGTACTGGAAGTTGGAAAGAAATTGGATGGAATGCTTCATTTTCGTACACTCGTTGGCCATATATATATAGCTAGCCATTGCCATTTTCTATCTGATTTTGTAAAATATGATTTTGTAAAATAGCAAGTTTGCCCTGGATCTCTTATTTTTTTTAAGAAGTTTTTTTATTTTATAAAATGGCTAAACAACGCATTTTGCTTCGTCTGCATTGCGAGTCCGGAAAGGAGGCACTAAACGTCTGCCCTGAATAATGGATCACTTAAATGTCCACAAAGCAAAACCGTAAAAGTGGCCTACAAAATCACTGCTTCGAAGTACTACCATTTATTTATTTATTTAAATCGGATCAATTTGCTGTGCAGAAAGGGAGAGAAGAAAAAAAAGATCGCTTTTGGGTGTGGCCGGATTCCGGAAGGAAGCGTAAAAGGGTAGGAATGGCGGTGGTTGTTGACAGACAGCAACAGACCTCCTTCCTTCCTCCCTCCCTCCTCGAAAGCCTATACCTGTCGCCTCTGCCCTCTGCCTCACTCTTCCTCAAGCTTCCACTGGTGGCAGGTCGAGCTTTTGGTGATCTGAGAGTGAGGATGGATTCCAGGATCTCCCTCCTCTGCTCCCTCGTCCTCGCCTCCTCGCTCCTGCACTGCGCCAGATCCGACGGTAAGCTTCCCCTCCCTTCTCGTGACGCTAGGCTCCGTTCTGGTTTCTCTGCTCGTGGATCTGGTGCCTTCTTTTCTTTGCTTGGTTGCTGTATGTAGCGCCAGCGATTCTATTCGTCCGTCCGTCCTCGCAACTGCAACCAGAGCCAGGCGAATGTAGTTTTGAGCCACGGTGATCTCGCAACATGCACGAGCTATGTATGACTTGGTTAGTTGCCGAGAATTGTTTTAGCAGCTGCACGAGCTCAGTTGACGTGTTTGCTGCAAGATCTGCACCCAGGTTGCAAAGGTGACGTTGAGAATGGGAGCAGAGTATTACTAGTATGTTTTAGGGGGTGTTTGGTTATAAAAAACTTTTTAGAGACTATTAAAAAAGGAGAAGTCCTAAAAGGAGAAGTCCCTAATAATCCCTCCCTATTTGGTTACTAGTGACTTTTTTAGTCAGGGACTAAAAAGTCCCTCAAACCAAACAGCCCCTTATATAGACTTTGGCTTGACCTGTCTGTCCGTCGCACGTGTTCATTGCAGTCATCGGTAGTACTCGCTCCATCCCAAATTGCAAGAATCTTGGACACTAAACTCAAAGCGTCTTAAGTTTGACCAAAATTTCAGAATTATGAAGTTTTTTGACATAAAATATGTATATTAGAAAATATAATTAGAAAATATAATGAATGAAGAATCTAATGATACTTAGTTGGCATCATAAATATTATTATCTTATCATATAAATGTGGTGAGACTTGAAATACTTTGACTTCAAGGATTCTTGGAACTACTAATTGAGTTAGTGTCAAGCGTAATGCAGGCAATTTTAGTGCATCTACCTCTGATGTGGTTGTATAAAAACAGTTGCCTTGAATTAGTGATGGTGTCATTTCTCTTTGAAATCAATGTAGCACATGAGGCTAATGTTTGGCTAGATGAATTATGGTACCGCATATTATAATTGTCACGAATGATACAAGAAACAAAACCTACTTTGCACTGGCAATATCTGATACACTCAATTCTACATCGTTTCCTCATACTAAACTCTCTTTTTTTTTCAGATAATGACGCTCAGCTCCTTAAGGGCATTAACAGCTACAGATCCTCCCTCAAGGTCCCAGCGCTGACAGAGAACAAGAACGCAGCGTGCCTCGCCGAGCAGCTCGCGAAGCAGTTCAAGGGGCAGCAGTGCACCAACACCACAGGCGCCAACACCGTCATCGGCACCGAGCAGCAGTTCCCGGACTACCCCAAGTACCTGGACCACTGCCACCTCAATGCGTCGGTGACAGAGGATGGCCAGGTGATGCCGGCGTGTGTGCCAGGCCTCGTCCCCGCCATTGTCCTCACCAACTACACCAAGTCACAGTACAACCGGTTCTTGAACGACAGCCAGTTCTCCGGTGTCGGGATCGCTAATGAGGGCGACTGGGTGGTGGTTGTCCTCAGCACCAGCACGGACTCCGGTGACTACTCGCCGGCTCCGCCAGGCTCCAACTGGGCTGTTTCGGCTCAGCCGTTTAGCCAGCTGGTTCTTTTGTTGATAGGATTTGTGATCTTGCTGATGAAGTGAGAGTTTGGTATGCATACACCACAGAGTGGAATGGAGTGGGGCATACATTTGTGTGGCTTATGTTGTAACATTCAGGTTACAACTGAACTTGGCAGGTCTCATTGGCGTTGTTAAGCATTTTTCACTTGGAAAGATTGGTTACGAAACAAGTTTCACAGTCCATGCCAATTGTTGCTTGGACAGTTGGACGATTGCAAAGTTTGTACGGCACGTTTATCTTTGATTTAGGCGATAATGTGATCCTATGATCTCACTTCAACATTTGCATACCTAATCTGTTAGATCTTCATCTCATGGCTCACAGCAATTGCCTGAACAAATGTTACTTTTCAAGCACCCGAAAAATAGCAAATCCCCTTTTATTTATGAAAGGGTTCATAGTTGTCACTTTGTAGATTGTGCAAATGCGCATTATCGTTTGGATCAGATGATTATGCAGGAATTCATATTTCATATTTAAATATGAAGTACTGTTGGTTGGATAGCTGAACAGACACAGCAATTAGATGTGAAGCAAAATGCAATACTTTTTAGGAAAATTAATGCTTAGAAACTTACAAAGCAATCACATCTATTGCTATCCTATCTTGCGCCTAGTTGAGGACTTCCAGCAGGAAGGGGCAAATCCAAGTTATCAACAATCCTGAATGTCCTTGGGACCATCTTGTCAACATACAGTGTGCCTTCAAGATGATCACATTCATGCTGGAGGATGCGTGCTTGCCATCCTGAAGCCTGTACCTTAATGGCGCTCCCATTTCGGTCCAGACCTGAAACCTCAACGTCTAGATGCCGCTCCACGACCGCCCTATATCCATCAACACTGGCATCCAAGAAAGCCAAGCATGACATCATACCCAATACAATTTAGCACAATGCAATGCAGTTAATTGTATTCACAGAATAAGAAGTAATGTCATATATAAATTACCAGTGACAACCGTTAATACTGCACAAAGGAGCATTCCTCAAAGAACAGGGCAGTTCTTTTACCTGAGACATCCCTCAAAGAACAGCGCAGTTCTTTTACTTGTGCTCTTAAGCTTGGGATTGATAATGACCTGGGATAATAAAAGAACAGCACGGTGCATGAGAAAGCTTCAAATGCTTCATGTGTGGGCGCCGAATGCAACACAATGTGGCGAAATGTACCCACAAGAAGATCAAAGGGACGGCGGTCTTGTGCTTCGATGTCCTTCTTGGGTGCATAGCTGATGTACTCTTGCGTATCCTCGAGAACAATAATCTGTAAATCCACGATTAATTAATTCTCAGAAACATCTGATCACCATGTTCTTAACAGGGCAGCAGCTTCAATGGATGCCCTTGAAGATTGATTGAATGAACACCAGCAATAAACCTGACTCCCAAGGCGAAGAATGAATCAGCAGCCATACCCTGAGCGGGATGCCGATCTGCGGGGCGGCGAGGCCAACGCCTGGGGCCTTGCGCATGACGTCGACCATCCGGTCGATGATGCCCTGGACCTTCTCGGACAGCACGTCCCCAGGCGCCACCTCCTGCGCGGGCTCGTGAAGGACGGGGTCGCCGGCCTTCACGGTCCCCGGCGTCACCGCCATCGCCGTGGAAGCGCCGCCGGCGGCCTTGCCGCCCAGCAGCCCGGATAGCCAGCCCCCGCCGGCGTTCGCCCTCACGCTTCTCCACCGCCTGCAGCCTACGGAACTAGCGGCGGCTGCATAACCAGTGAGCGGCGCGGGGGGGGGCGCGGAGGAAGGCGGCGGCAGCGCCGGCGGCGGAGAGTGGACGGAGGAGCGCAGCCATCTTCAGCTTCTTTTGCTGAAGCTACCAGTTGCTGCTGGCTGGCTGGATTTTTTTTTTTTTTTTTGTGACGTGGTAAGTGGGCTGGGCTTTCGAATATACTGGGGTGGGGGCCCAACTATATTCTGTCCATGGGCCAACTCTATTGTTGCCCGTGACGTGAGCACGCCGATGGAGGCGTCGCTGGGATGAGGAGCTGCAAGCCGGCAACAGAAAGATATCGTCCTCACGACCTCACTCACCCCATTGATTATCAGACCCAGCTGACAGTTCAGCTACAGGTGGACCCCCATGCTTATCAGACACAGTTGACAGTGAAAAATGCCATGCACCACCAGCAAACCGTTGGCCATCAACTTCCTCTTCAAAGTTGAACAATCATCACAGAAGAAAGACAAGCACGGTACTCCAAAAAGATATTTCACAAATTCTGGTCAAAGCAACAGCCTCACATGTTTATAATATGCAAGTAATATACATACAATAAATATATATGTGTCGAGCGACATCATGCGTTGGACATTACATTCCCCACAGACGGAGGAGAAAACCCCAACTGAAAAAAACTAGTATGTTTATGCACATCAGCATACACCTCCTGTGATCTAACAGCCCCACGGTGCTCCAAAAACCTGACAAAAACTAGATCCAACGAAGCACACAGGGTCTGTCAAAAATCTGGAGGAAAAAAACACTTCCACATCGCAAAGTATCGCCTTTCCAAACTTCAGCGTGGTCCAAACGATGGTAGGAAACTAAAGATCATATACTGGTGTAACACCAGAGAAAAACAATATAGTGAACGCAAGTGTGCCAGATTTTCGTTCGCCAAACTGTCCCTTCAGATACTTCTTTTGGTGAGGATGATCTTAGGGTTTGGCAGATGAAGGTGGCTGCTGTCAACTGCTGTGCCCATTTCTTTAGACAAACTTGGATGAGGCTGTACCTGAGAGATCGAGTTCCAAAGAACATCAGAAGCTTAAAAAGTTAACACACAAATTATAATGGGAAGGGCAATCTGTTAGCTAAGCCCAAAATCAAGGGGATAGCTAAAAATTTTGAACTTCTCTTAAAGGCTAATTAAACCCATATGTATGGACAAAAATCAAGAAGGCAAACAACAAGGATGCTGTCAGTGCATCTAACCTCATAGATGCGGAGCAGATTGGCAATCAACATTGATATTGCAAGAACCACAAACTTCTGCCCAACACACGCTCGACTCCCAGAACCAAATGGAAGAAATGATTCGAACTTGGCACACTCACTGAAAATATTTATCTTATTTGATCCTTTAGGTGCTCCTAATATTTCTGCAGTATATTAAGGAAACAAAGCAAGAGATTAATCATGAAGAATCTTGCAAAAAGGCAAAAAAAAAAAAAAAAAAAGGCCTAACAAATGTGTGACATCCATATGCAGACTGACAATAATGAAGTGATGGATATAATCTTCCAAATGATGTTACAAATGGCCTACTGCTTAGTGCTTATACATACATTCAATAATACTGTTTCATGACATAAATGAAATATCTTCCAACACAGAAAAGTGTAAAAGAAGAGGGAGCAAGAGAAGACCTCCAAGATCAACGTCCTTTTAAGGAACCGATGAGGATTGAACTGGTCAGCATCATCACCCCAAACAGAAGCATCCATTTGCACGAGATGCAAAGGAACTACTAATATTGATCGAGCTGGCACAGTGATACCCGAGCCAAGCTTCAAATCTGGACTCAAGGAAAATGAAATCCGAAGAAAGTCAGAATCGAAAACATATGGTAATCAAAACTGGCCTACAGGACTTATGAGCTTCTCTTGTGGCTAGATGTACAGACCAATCAGCATCGGACTTCAAATCTCAACACAAAAAAAAAGGATTGGCAAAGGCATTCAAAAGATATAGAAAACATGCATACCGTGTTTCAAAGAACATCGCTGCAGAAGAGGTCCAGCAGGCAAAAGGCGAGCAGATTCACATACAGTAGCGAGTAGGACTTGCATCCTAAGCAGATCGTCAACCTCTAGTTTAGATGGTTCATTACAGACTGAAACAATCTCCGCGTGTAGCTGAAAATAGAAGTAGCATGAGTGGAGAGGTGTAACACATAAAATATTGGTGGATAATTGTGGTCCATCCCTTCTAATATATATAATGATTGAAGGACCTTCTAGATTGTCCACACTATTGTAAGATGAGTGAAGTTACGTTTTTAAAATCCTTTCTAGGCAATCAATGCAACACAAAATGAGATTCCTTCTTATTTAAATGATTAACATGTAAAAATCCATGAGAGCTGTATTCATTTAAATAAGAAAACACCAACAACCATTCATAAATGTTAATATCACAAGCGAGCAACTTAAACAGTTGCAACAGAGAAAATAAAGAAGCCAATACATACCTGATCTTGCAATTCTGGCAACAAGACAAGCCTTGTCAAGATGTTACCAATCAAGTTTGCAGAAGCGGAAATACCATGCAACATCAAACCCATGATGTTTCCACATATTTCCTCTTCTGAATTAAGTGGTCCTCCAGCAGCCCCATGGAGACAATGACTTGCCATTATGTTGTCTAAAACACATCTATTTGGATCTGTCCCTTCACTTTTCAGACAAGATCTCTGATCAAAATGGTTAAGTGAACTATTTTGGTATCTTGATTTTCTGATGACGCTCTCTGTTAATATCTTCAGCTTAGCACATAGGGTCCGATACCTCCTATAACTAGGCCTCCAGAACGGAGGAATTGCATAAGAAGCCCAGAAGCAACCATCCTTTGCGACCAGCGTAAGAAGTTCCTCATAAGCAGCAGCGTCAGACCAATCAAAGAAGGCATCACCCAAAAAGAGTTGCACCAATGATATTAAATGCCATGTGCTGGGAGAAAGATCTAGTGTCTATAAAATCCTTGGACGTTATAGTATTGATTCTATTCAGGACAGCATCGATAATTTTGAATGAGCTTTGACCAGCACCAACTGTAAGTTTTTCATTCAAAAATGTTTTCAGAGAAACTCTTGTACTTTTGACCTAAAGTTGCAGAAAAAAAAAAAAAAAGGATTACAAGAAGTAATAAAAAGGTCAAAGTAATTGAACATGCCCTCTGCCAATAAACAAGTGATAATGCATCAATACAGACTAGAAACAAGAGAAACATAATAATGTAGACCCCACATGGATTTTGTTCATGGAGGCACATACCTTCTGGAATAAGGACACAAATAAGCCAAGTTTTCCACAAGCTAAATTATATGTCCTCCCAGTCAATGGTAATTTATCTTCAGCCTTTGTTAGCACCTCTTTAACTAGAGTAGGATCTAGAACTGATACAAGTAGCTGAGAGGGTCCTACCCACAGACGAACAACTGGGCCATATCTCCCATGCAATTTTGACAGAAAACCTGCAAAATGAAGTAGTTCAGAGGGAAAGGATGTCAGAATCAATCAATGCGCATACTGTTAAAGGAGCTTCATTGTTTCCATAATAAGACCAAAATGTCACAATTATTTACACCAATACAATAAAGACTCATAAAGTAGTAGATTGTTAGCTGAAGATAGTAAATTTGCTAGCAATACAGAATATTTGGCGTGGACTCTAAAGTGTTCAAGTGGGCCATCCTATGCCCATCCTCAAGAACAGGACTACTGATGCTGGATCACATGGGACCGAATATTATTCATCAACAAAATAATACAGCAACCTATATCTACTCATTTATGGCTGGTTTGTTAGTAAGTTCTACACACACAAAAAAAAAAAGTTGCATTCCCAAGAAAAAAAAACTAGCATGTAACTTTGACAGAAATAAAATCCAAAAAGTGAAGAGGAAGATTTGTCAATGGCACAATAGTTTTAGTTCTATAATAAGAATTTGAAAAGTAACTTGATTTTCTCTTCTGTTTTTTCCCCTGAATCATAAAGGGAAAAAAAAAAAAAAAAAAAAAAAGGTGCATTCCCAAGAAAAAAGATCAGGATGAAGATACATACTTCAACCTGGTCATGGCAAGAACAGAAAACCTAATAAATTGACAAAATTTGAATTGGCCACTCATCAGAAGAACTGATCTAGACACTATGATCCTAAAGTATAAAATTGTATTAAAGATATAAATATTCTGATCAAAATTCAAACAGCAAGAGAAGGCGCTTTTAAGGTAACTGTAATGACCAGCGCAGTTGCTGCGTGGACAAAGTATCAAAGCTCAGTGAAGCAATCTTGACAAGTGCTGCGCCAATTGTACAGATCACATCTCATATTATCAGTTGCAGCCAAATAAAAAAATGAACATGGATCACTGGCGCATAGGCCCCCACCTGAAAGTGGTCTAATCCCCACCTCGTGAACTCACACTCAGATCAGTCTAAAGCGAAATTCCACATCAATCGATCAAAGGAATACGAAATCCCCAACAGATTCAGGGCTAAAGTAGCTGGCTACACAGCTAGCTAGTGCCCAACATCACAAGTAGGAAGGAGCTACACAAATCTGGAATCGAACCTCTCCATCCAATCCCCAATCGAACAGTACCCAAATGGCACGTAGACGCCGAGTAACTCAAACATACTACTGTACGGAAAAGTTTACCAAGTGCCGAGGATCGCACTGCGCCAAATCGCAATCATCACCAACCACCAAGCTAACTGAACCCAACCAACTGAGCCGAATCCTGTTAACATGAACGAGGAGTAAAGCAGAGAGGGGAGCGGCCACCAACCGGTGATGTCGCCGCCGTTGCGCAAGACGGCAGCGAGCCCGGGGTCGGCGACGAGCGCGCGGGGACCCGGGATGCGGGAGCCGAGCGTCCAGAGGCGGAGCAGCGCGGCGACACGGAGGAGCAGGATCCAGGTGACCGCGAGGAGGCCCGACCACAGCAGCGCGTTGGTCCCGCGCCGCGCGTAGTCCCGGAGGAAGGCGCGGCCGCCGCCGACGCAGGCAGGCCAGGCGGCGGGGCCGGCGGTGATGAGCGCGCCTAGGAGGGTGAACGGCACGCCCGTGGCGTCGCAGGAGGAGAAGGAGGATGCCATGGCCCGCGAGGGAGGCGAGACAGGGGAGGGAGGTGCAGCTGCCTAGCTGGCGGAGCTGCGAGGCAGGCAGGCAGCGAGAGGAGCTCGAGCTCTCCCGGGAAGAGAGAGAGAAAAAAGGAGGAGGACGACGGGACATTTGCCTACGGCTCCTCTAAAAAAAGATCTACGCTATAGTTTTCCGTTTTGGTCCTCGTATACTTTAGGAATTTATAAGAAGGCCCTTAACAAAAGTTTTTGCAAAAAAAAAAAAAAAAAGTGTGTGTGAGGGCAATTATGTTTTCTTGGGAAACAAAGAACAACTTAGCTTAGGCTAGTTTCAATGGAGCATTTCACATCCTGGTTTTCAAGATGTGAAACTTTGGCGTGAAATAGGTGTCTCGCTTCGATGCAAAGTTTCATAAACTCATGGGTCCCACGGTCTCTCTCTACCCACTCATCTTTCCTCTTCCACGCATGGAGACCATGGTGAAACACTATTTTTGTTTCAATGGGGATTTCACACTAGTTTTCAACACATGGGAAACAACGCTCAAGGGTTTCACCATGGTGAAAAATGAAATGTTTCTCTTCTCTCTCATAGTTTCATGCAAAAGGTGAATTTATGATGACGTGATACTTTATTCAATGTGCATGAAACGCCCATGAATATCATGCCTAAAATTCCGAAACGGAGTTCATCCAGCTTTATACATATGGCGATGCATTCCTAACGTTCGGTTGCCATCGCACATTGTTTTACCTCGGTTCGGTTGGTTGAACAGTCAACTGATTTCGGTTGATTCAATAGTGTTTGCGAGAGAATAAGCTACAATGTTGTGCTGTTAACATTCGCCTCAACCAAGTCTTCAATAGTGTTTGCGAGAGAATAAGCTACAATGTTGTGCTGTTAACATTCGCCTCAACCAAGTCTTACTTGACTCGTAGAGGTAAAACAGTCTCCGAGCGTTGCTATAACAATAAGATTTTTTTTCACATATACATATCTATAGAAACTTTTGAATCTATGCTCCACCACACATAGAGAAGTCATAGCCCATGTGAGAACGACCATAATCGAGTCAAGCCTTGGATTTATATTTTGTTGTTGGATAGACAAAGACGCTTATATGAGTGGAGTCACCTAATCATAGATACATATGCGATTGAACTTATTAGCCATCGTATAATATTTTCTCCCTCACAATAAATCAGCAATAGCTCACTTACCAGCCGCTAAAACAACCAGCATGAACTGGCATCTATGATTAATTCGTGTAAAATAAGTTAATTCTGGCTAAATTCTTGTGCGATGGATCCTAAATAGGAAAAGTATTACTGTATCTTCAGCTGAACAAGGCGAGATCGGAGTGGCTTCAGGCTGTCCAATCGCTTGGCTCGGCGAAAAGAACACGGATCGCGCTGGTGCTGGTGGCACCGAATTTTGAAGCATTCTTGTGTGGTCTGGTCGCCTACCTTGCGCTTTTACTGTTGCTTTACTGTACTGCCTCCTTGTGACTCTCGCCTGCCGTTTCTTTATGGCATTTTGCGTTGACTTGTTGGAGGGGATGGAGTGCCCGCATCCGCCAACCACAACCTCCAGCGCAGGTCAACTGCTGGGACGCGGGTCCATGTCTGGAGCTCTGGTTCCTCCTCGCATCGCATTGGTGATTTGGCGTGGCGGCAAAGGCCGGTTCCCTTTCGGCGTGGCGTGGCGAGATGAGCCCAGAGATGGGCAAAAGGCGGCGATGGTTTTGACTTTGCGGAGCGCTGGGACGGCGACCTGGGACTGGGTGCGCAAATTGTGTTAGTGCACTGATTCCGAGGTTGATACGCTCAGCTCTTTCCCAGGCGTGAGATGCTGATGCGACGGACCCAGGCCTGAGATGCTGCGATGCGACGGACGACCTGGCCGTGCAATGCAGCACTTCCACGGTTCTAGTACTTCATCCGTTTCAAAAACCTTGCAATTATGAAACATGTTAGTCAATCATTGTCAACTTTGACTAAGTTTGTAAAAAAAACGTGCAACATTTATATATTCAAATAAATTTATTAAAAAACTAGATTAAAAAATAGTAGGATGAGTAATAGTTAAACTTTATAAAATTTAATATTTTTTTGTAAAAATATTAGCATGTTTCATATTTCTAAATAACTTTTGTTATAAAAAATGTTGATCTCAGTATCAAGGAGGATTTAAAACATGGTCCTAATTATATATAATTATTATTAATTAATATTATTATTAGTAGGAAAAGTAAGTTTTAAACTTTATCAAATTAAATTAATTTATTTGAAAATTTGGGAACATGAGATTGATAATAACTTTGTTATAAAAAAATAGATAAAATTACGATTTATATCATGGTACTAATTACATATTATTATTATATGTATATATAATAAGTTTTTAAAAAACATATACTTAGCTAAAATTAAGTATATTTGACTCTTTGGGAAGTGAGATTGATACTAGACAAAAGGAACAGAGGAAGTATATAAGAGATTACTAATATTTGGGTCACCGTAGGTGGTATTACTAGATTAGCCATTTTCTATATTTTTTATGTTACATATTCAGAGATATAAATCCCACTAATATTTTGCATGGAATTTTAGATGATACTTACTAAAAAAGACGAGACTAAGGAAGTAATTTGACAAATTGGGGCAAGTTTTTGTGCACTCGTTCTGTTGTTTGGCACTGTCTTGGCAAATCTTATTTTTTATTTATTTATTTTAGACATAAACGTTAGAGCTAGCTAAGAATCTTCTTACGTTGTCCCATAATAAGAATGATAAAGATGTTTACGCCTTTAGAGATGTTTAAAGTTTTTCTTATCCTACAAAACCTCAAAACCATATCTGATACTTTCCTCCGGCCCCAAAATGAAATATGGACCCCCAGAGCACCGAAGAGTGATTATATATTAAAATGTCCATGGTGGCATAATGAGTAGAGAAAGCACTGAAGATAAGTTTTTGCGTCAAATTTATTAGAAGATTTAAATCTTCTATGTATGGATCTACGTGCATTCATCTCCTTTACAAGTTTTTTAAAAAAACATTATGTCCACGATCAGTGAAATCCAGAATCAAACGAGCATCATATCCAAAAGCTTTGTGGTAGAATGTCTGTCTCCATGCCCATAGTCTATATAAGATTAGGTGGGTCGTTGTACCTTGCGGCCGCCGAACTACACCAAATTACAAAACTTGGAGATGCGGACATATGGTTTGCAAACGTACCGCTACAGCCTACACCTGAACGCAAGGCTCTGACTGTTTGTCTTGCTCGCCATTCTTTACAAAATTCTAGGTGCTAGGAGAGTCATGGATTATGATCTTATACCACACGGAGAAAATGCTAGAGGTCCGAGAGGAGATACCTCAGGACTTTGAAATTGGCACTTGTCTCTCTTATTATCTTGTAACAATAATATAAGTTTGAACTCTATGTCAATTGTCAACACATAGTTCTTTTGAAATATAATTCTAGTTGGGAACTCAACCCCCTCATCCATTTTCAAGAACATATCTTTGGTGAGGAACTATTTTCTCCCCCTTCATATTCACTGGCTTAGAGCTAGTGCTAGATGATACTGTTAGATATTGTTGACGTGAAACTAGGCTTGGAGTATATTTAGGACATCTTTTTGACACGCATTCTTCATATATAAAATAATGTCGCCCATGCATCCATTCTTTCTCTCACATTTTTTCCATTCCAAAAATAGCATGGTACTATTTTGAGTGTCAACAGATATGCCCTATAGACCATGGATGTTTTGTTACATGATTGCATTGCAACATTGTTATACGTTGCCTTATCAAAAATTTATCTTAGAAGATCTCCCACATGCATTTAAGCAGCCTTATTATTGTGTTGGTCTGTGTTTGATGGAATATGGACGGACGAGATCAATTTCTAAACTTTGGTAAATCAAACGCCTAATTTGCATTTGATTTTGTTTGCCCGTAACAATTTCTAGTATAATTTGAAATTCCAAATTCAAACAGAAAGAGTACGCGCTGGCCGGAAGTATTGAAACCCCTGCGCTTTGGTCTCGGGCCTTGTCTAATTCCAACTCTGGACCCTCCCACCCATCAGGCCGGCCCACGGGGCCGCCGTCTCAGTGTCCACCTCGGTAACAGACCGATTTCTCTAAACCGGAGCCCGCGGCGTGTCAAAAATAGCCGAGCCGCCGCTTGGGCCCTGGCTGGCCCTCAGAATCCCCTCCATCCTCTCCACCGTCGCCTGCCTATCTGCCGTGAGGCCTTTGACGCCGCCGCCCCCGTCGAGGGCTCGCCGCGCCGCCAATCACCGCCCCGCTCCCCCTCTCCACCGCTCACAATCTCCTGAAGGCGGCTGCCGGTCTTCCCCGCTCGCCCTACCCGTCTCCGTCGCCTGCTACCGTGCCAGGCCAGACACTTAAACCCTAGCGAGGCTCCGCCGTCAGGATGCCGTCAGCGTCGGGTCCGGTGGCCGTGGCGTCGGCGTCGGCGGCGGCGGCGAAAGCCGCGCCGTCCCCGGCCGTCGGGATCTCGCCGGACCTGTACCCGACGGAGGACGACCTGCCCTACGAGGAGGAGATCCTGCGGGAGCCCTTCAAGCTCAAGGGGTGGTGGCGCTACCTCGTGGCCCGCGCCGCCGCGCCGTTCGCCAAGCGCGCCGTCATCTACGAGCGCGCGCTCAAGGCGCTCCCGGGGGCTACAAGCTCTGGCACGCCTACCTCCGCGACCGCCTCGACCACGCGCGGCCGCACCCCCATCGACCACCCGGCCTATTCCTCCCTCAACAACACCTTCGAGCGGGCGCTGGCCACCATGCACAAAGATGCCGCGCATCTGGGTCCTCTACCTCACCTCGCTCCTCGACCAGCGCCTGCTCACGCGTGCGCGCCGCTCCTTCGACCGCGCCCTCCGCGCGCTCCCCGTCACGCAGCACGACCGCATCTGGCCGCTGTACCTCCGCCTCGCCTCGCTCCCGGCCTGCCCCGTCGAGACGTCGCTCCGAGTCTTCCGCCGATATCTCCAATTCGACCCCTCCCACGCCGAGGACTTCATCAACTTCCTTATATCCGCCAACCACTGGCAGGAGGCCGCCAACCGTCTAGCTGCCGTGCTCAACGACGATGGGTTCCGGCTCTGTCAAGGGGAAACCAAGGCACCAGCTCTGGCTCGAGCTCTGCGAGATCCTCACTAAGCATGCCGATGAGGTTGCCGGCCTCAAGGTGGATGCCATCCTGCTGTGGCGGGATACGCAAGTTCACTGATGAGGTCGGCAAGCTTTGGACCTCACTGGCTGATTACTATGTCAGGAGAGGCCTTTTCGAAAAAGCTAGGGATGTATTTGAGGAGGGCATTTCTTCAGTTGTCACCGTCAAGGAGTTCAGTGTGGTGTTTGAGGCATACACAGTTTGAGCAGAGCATGCTTGGTGGCAAAGCTGGAGGCTGCTGAGGAAGAAGGGGCTGAGGATGAGAACGAGGGAGGGAGCAGGAAGAGCGGGATGGATAAGTTATCAAAGAAATTCCTAGACGAATTCTGGTTGAATGATGAGGATGATACTGATCTGAGGATGGCAAGGTTTGAGCGGCTCTTGGATCGCAGACCAGAGCTTCTTAGCAGCGTGCTGTTGCGACAGAATCCACACAATGTGGAGGAGTGGCACAGGTGAGGTTTGCTATAACACCTGCACTTTATTGATTGTGTTGTTTAGGCAGATTAATTATCACTTGGTGTGCAGGTTGAGCAGGTCATATTGAGCGAGTCACCAGCTAATGTTTCTAGTATTATGATTTTTGTTTCTGTTACCCCTTTGAATGCATGCTTTTCGTCATTTTTTTCATTCAGAGATGTTTGTGAGAACTTTAGGCAACCAAAGATATCAACCTTCTGGATTGTTGGTTACTACATCAATTTTAGTTGGATTTTTTATGAACAAATCAATCCATTCCAGAGTTACTAGCACTGCTAAATTTGCAACATTCTGTTCTCTCTTTCCAAAACAAAGTATGCTGTAAAATCTACTCCCTCAGTTCCCAAATTATAGTTCCCAAAGTATGCCCTAAGTCAATTTGGTTTAATTCCATTCTCCATGAAATATTTCTTGATAGTGCATTTATTTGAAATTGTAGTTAATATATTTTCCAAGTACTTAGTCAAATTTATAGAATTCTGATTTAATACAAAGCTAAAGCGAACAATAATTTGGATTTTAGAACAGAACATGCATTTTTATGAGTTAATTGGGGATCTTAAGACATAGACACATGGTTGTAAGTGTTTGCACATTTTTTTCTATAGCTGGGCAAGGTATTGATTCTTTAGTGATTGGAAGTCTGTGTTCAGATCTCCTTTAAATAAGTGATATCATGAGATGCAAACATTTAGTGTGCTACTAGTGCACTCTACCATTTCCTTTGTGTTCTTATGGCTTGATGGAATTGGCTAACAATGCAATAATATGTGCAGGAGGGTGAAACTCTTTGAAAAGGATCCTGCAAGGCAAGTAGCGACATATGTTGAGGCCGTGAAAAACTGTAGACCCAATGAAGGCAGTTGGGAAGCCCCATACTCTGTGGGTGGCATTTGCAAAGATGTATGAGAAGCACAATCGTTTAGATAGTGCTGAAGATATCTTCAAACGGGCTACTCAAGTGAATTATAAGGCAGTTGACCACTTGGCCAGTATCTGGTGTGTGAGTGGGCAGAGATGGAGCTGCGCCACAACAATTTTGACAAGGCTATTGAGCTGATGAGGCAAGCAACGGCAGAGCCCTCTGTCGAGGTTAAGAGGCGGGGTATAATTTATTCTGTCAAATCTGTGTCAATTTAAATTTTCCTGTGTATTTAACAAAACATTCATGTTAACAATATGATTGTTGCAGCTGCTGCTGAGGGGATGAGCCTGTCCAAATGAAAGTGCACAAATCTTTGAAAATGTGGAGCTTTTATGTTGATCTGGAGGAGAGCCTTGGAACCTTAGACTCTACCCGTGCAGTTTATGAGAGAATATTGGATTTACGAATTGCCACCCACAGATAATTCTCAATTATGCATATCTTCTTGAGGCAAGATTTTTCTCAAAGGCAGCATGTTTTACATTTCAAATAGGTCTTTTAATGCATTTTTAATATTTTGTTTGTTACTGTTCCTCACGACAGGAGCACAAGTATTTCGAAGATGCATTTAAAGTGTATGAAAGGGGGTGAAAATATTCAAGTATCCCCATGTTAAGGCCATTTGGGTGACCTACCTTACAAAGTTTGTACAGAGATACAAGAAAGACAAGTTAGAACGAAAGCAAGAGAGCTTTTCCATGAAGCTGTCCAGCAGGTATGTAAAGTTTCACCCATGCTTTTTTTTTTTTGTGCGCAATATGCTACTCGTAATCATATTCACCATTTTTTTGTAGCATCACCCGTCATCAGTCCTGTGTTGAAAAATACTTGATTGCTAACTTAATTTTAAGTACCATGGCAACACAGCCAATTGCCATAAAGCATGCCATGAAAAATTGATTGATAATATAATTTAAGAACCATGTCAATTCCAAACCTCAAGATTCTGTGCTTCTTTTGGAACCATATTATTATTCGCGCCTCATTTACTTGTTTGAGACACTGATGCCTGTTTCTTTCCTGCACGTGGCTTTGATTTCTTGAGAAAGTTACTTTCAACATCCTTTCTTCTGTACTTACAATGCACTTCTTTTGATCAGGCTCCTCAGATGCAAAAAGAAGACTATGGTCCCCAATATTTACATGAATGTGATGGCAAAACTGGAGGAAGACTATGGTCTTGCAACTCGTGCTAGGAATGACAAATCTATGATGAAGCTGTAAGAGTTGTGATTGTTGCCTATGTTTTTAGCCAAAAAATGTTTTATGTTTTTTTATGAAATCTGGATATAGAATTAATACGACATCTGAGCTCTTTGCAACAACAACAACTAGCCTTCGCTAGTGTTCCGTATGAAGCGTACAAAAGGACAAGACAAAATATATGAGAAAAGGAAACAAAGTCATATTGTCCGTTAATAGCTAGCCTGAGCTTGTGATTGTTCCCTTGGAGATATTTATGGTTTTTGGCTGCAATTGCTTTATTATATCATTTGTTTTGAGATTCATGTTTTTTTCCCAATGCATGACTGTTGTCTAGATGAAAGACATTAATATGGATCTGACATCTGATCGCTGTCCTAGAACTTCCCTTTGCCCTCTTGTCACATAGGATGCCGGAAGCTTGGCGCTTTTACTATTTGGTCTTCTCGATGGATGAATTAATATGGAGGCTCTTTTACTATTTGGTAACTGGATGAATTGATTTTACTATTTGTATTTGAATTAATTAATATAGATGTTTCTTCTATACTCACCCTTAGGATCTAGTTCTGCTACAACATTTTGACACATGAAAAATGTGAGCTGGCTAAGCTTTGCTGTTACAATTTTACTAATTAGTAACGTCGTGAATGGATACATGTTTTATGGTCCCATCGGCCATCTAGAATTCCATATGTTTGATTTTATTGACCACTCCACACTCCATATTTAGCCTGGTTGTGTCTTCAATATTTGCAGATGTTTTGCTGGTTCTTGATAGTTTGATACTAACTGTCCCTCGCTATCTTTGTTGTCACATTTGCAGCAAGCAATTGAATCTGGCCTCCCGGACAAAGATGTTCTGACAATGTGCATGAAATTCGGTGAGCTAGAGAGAAGCCTTGGTGAAATTGACCGCTCAAGTGCCATCTATGTGCATGCATCCAACTATGCTGATCCAAACAATCTGATTTTTTGGAAGAAGTGGAATGATTTTGAGATTCAGCACGTAACGAAGACACATTCAGGGAGATGCTTCGTATCAAACGTACAGTGGCTGCTAGCCGGAGTCAGGTATGCCACACTTATCAACTTAATTTGCAGTTTGACATGAACATTAATCTGTATCACAAATTAACACTGACTTGTAATATTGTGCAGACACATTTCATACTACCAGAGTACTTGATGCAGAGGGATCAGAGGCTAAACCTGGACGAAGCAGTTGACACTCTGAAGCGTGCTGGCGTCCCCGAAGATGAGATGGCAGCCTTGGAAAGGCAACTGGCTCCCGGACCATCATCCACTGCACCACCAGCAGCACCAAGCACTGCCCCAGCCTCTGCTAACAGGATGATGAACTTTGTCAGTGCTGGAGTAGAAGCGCAGGCTGAGAGCAGCCGACAACAGGCTGGTAACAATGAGGACATTGAGCTGCCCGATGAGAGTGACGACGAGGAACCCGATGTCCAAATTGCAGAGAAGAGTGTTCCTGCTGCGGTATTTGGTGAGCTCGGCAAGAGGGCTGCCGAGAACGCTGCCGAGAACAATGAGGAAAGCTCAGGTGCCCAAGGGAATGAGCAGCTGGGGGCCCTCGAGAGGATAAAGAGACGGCGTCAATAGTGTGCCGGTGCTAAGATGAGATCCCATGTGTGCACCATGGTATCAGCACTAGCTTTAGCGATGTTGTACTTGTTACATGTAAACATTTTTTGAGTGGAATTTTGTTCTTGTACAAGCATTTACGGAAGCTAATCAGGTTATATCCTGTGGCCATTTTGTGTAGTCTTGGGATTCTCTTCTTAAAAAATATGATGCCAAAACATTATTATCTTTGTGACAGAAACATCCATGTTGAATTCGAGTTGAATTCGTACAACCATAGTCAGATGCCTGTTCCTTGGCCGCATTCTGAAGAATCTAAATGGTAGTCGCAATACAAAAAGGGCAAACTAGGAAAATTTTCTATGATTCCATCAGCACCTGTGATCGTCACCTGTTGTCTTCATGCCTTGCTCTTCACAAACTCATCTGTACAAAAGAATGCTAAAGAACGTTCGTGACTACTACTCCAAATGCGAACAACCTGATCACGTGACATAATCTGAACCATCAAGGAAGTGAGCAAACTCTGTCCCGTTCAGTTTGCTGCTAACTTCCTCCCAGTTCTTGACAAGGTCCGGAAGAGGCCTCGTGTGAATTTTCACCTGCCTGCTCATCAGCCTCCTCACCGGGACTCTGAGGAACTCTTGCACCCGGGATAATGCCTGCGTGCCCAAGAGATGTCATCAATATTTGTTAACCCAAGCACATAATAATGGATCTTTTAGTAGGATATCTAATTGTTCAGTACATTGCCATTGCTGATTATATCCTCATAATAGAGGATCATGTGACGCGTACTCTTGAAGTGGTCCAAGCAATCTCTGATGGCTTTCTCAATGTTTCTGATGTTTGTAATCAGAGTCGACGGATCCAGATATGGTTTGAATTTCGCTAATATCTCAGCCTGCCCAAAATGAACTGTACTAATCAGAAAAGAAGCTGGAGTGTAATATCAGCATACTTGTAGCTTCTCTTTTCCCCACCAGTGTCTAATCAGAAACACAAAGCTGACATAAAATAAGTGATATAGGAGTATGCTCTAAGCCACAGCTCACGTAAAATGAGCTGTCAACAGCACTATGCTCAAAAGGATATTTGGGACCAACAGAACAAAGCTATGTCAGTAAACTCTGTTTGAAACTGTTTGTGCAACAAAGATACCTCTTCTTTTGAGTGAACATGAGACTTGTGAGTTCCATTCAACTGCTTTGCATCTTTGTCATAGTCGTTGGCCAACACAGATATAAGCCTGCGCAACGTGTTCCTCCTGAACAGAAATATAACAGAGACACCCTTCTTTTTCAAATAACTAACTATATCTTCAGGATTTTCCAAAATTCCCTGGGAAAACACAATGTTGGAAAGTTATGCCCAGGCACATATTTAACATCTGGTAGGCGTAAAACATAACTCCAATTATTCTGATAAAAATGAGCAGGGCAAGTTTGAACATGAATCATCATTGTTAAGAGTTAACTAAAATTGTATGGTGAATTTTGCTTAGTACAGAATTTTAAGAACTGCAACCTGTAGGCCATAGTTTTGAGAAAAAACATCCATATATGCAGTATGATAGAGTTGAATCACAGCTATAATTCTTACAGAATCCAAATTTTGGTGGAGGAAAATAGATCATATAAAGTTTGCCCATGTTCCACCCAGTAGAACTGTAGTTTATAGCACAGTGCTAGTCACCACTGGCAAGGGCTCCTCATGTTTTGCTGTTTGTTCTTTCATTTAGAAAGCCATAGTTAAATACCTGATTAAGCATCCACTTCAGTCCAAATGCAGCTGTGCACTCATTCTTTGCCGCGCTGGTGAGCCAGTCCAAATTATACAGTGTGTCAAGTGTTTGTAAGATCGATGAGATATTTTCTCTTCTCCCCACTCTGTTAAAGATTTCGCCATTGGAACTAATGTTAGGGTGACTATTAAGCAAGGTCTCAAACCATCCACTTCCTGATCTTTGCATAGACACAATTACAAAGAATCGAACAGGAGTACACGAGCACTCCCCCCTGCAGCAGAAGGCACAACAATGTCAACATGAGCCATAAATATATGCTGTACTACATAATTGAGGACTACAAAGATTTTATCTATCCTTACAGTCAGGTGGTGGATGTTACCTGCTATAACTTGTAGGTTTTGGAAAGTGCACATAACTGAGCTCCTCATGTGGCACATAAGGCTTTCTGCAAATATTTTCCCTTTGTTCTTCTCGACTATTCCCCTCCCTTTTTGTTCTCTAGTGTTATCTGATTAAATGAGAGGTAGCATACATAGAAACCAAATGACACAATGAAGAAAACGAAGATTGGCGTGGGAGAATCGGTGCTCCCTTGGAACTCTTAAGTGAATAAGGGTGCTGCAAGCGCAAACAGGATTTTATTGATCAGACATTGTTGCTACTTGCAAGTATTGGGGACAAATAACTGTATCCCAGGAGTACTGTGCTATACCATTTTCTGCTTGAAACAGATAACTACTGTGTAGGCTGATTTCTTGTTCTCCCACTTGAGCACAGCGAGGAAGCATGTTTAATCCTAATTGGAATCAGAGGCTCACCATGTTCCAACGCATCACAGTACATCCTGGTAAATCAAATACAGATTTTACAGTCAGTTAGCTGCTGATAAACAGAAGTGACATACTCGACAATGTAGCTGCCAATGCGTTGCTAATTGCAAATGCGCTTCAAGTAATGCTCAAGAAAGTTTATGAGGAACAAATAGGCCCAAAAAGTTTGAGAGAAAAAGAAATCAAACGAAACCCTGACATAGGATTCGGTACAAACAGTAATGGAGGAGGGGACGGAGCAGATGAGAACCAGCTCCACTAAATGCGGGAATAACCTCTCACCAAAACTCGCGGCACGGAGAAACCCAAAGCAGCCGACGAAATCCCAGGTGGGGCTGGAACTCCGAAATGGCAAAGAACCCCGGCCGCGAGATGAAGAGAGGGAAGAAGGTCCGAAGACGGCTGGTTTCACTCGAGGTGAGCGAGATTCAGCTCTGACAAGCCTCCAACTCCAAGAAGCAAGTCGCTCCCCAAAACCCTGGGCAGCCAGAGGAGGGAGCAGAGCCAAGATTTGGGTGCGAAGAAACGCGCAGTTGGCCTGGCCGGGCCAAGGAAGGCTCCGAAGTCCCCGCAGATGAGAAGGAGATGCCTCAAGCAGCAGCGGCAAGCAAGAAGAGGCAGCAGCTCTAACAGCAAGATCACATGAGCAACCTAACACGCGGTGGAGTGGAGGCGGGGAAGAATGGTCACCTGCTTCGTCAGCGCGGACTTCCCCGACCTCGCGCTATCTCTTTCGCCCGGCCGGCTCCGACCTTGCCTCGGATATCTCTCGCTCTCGCAATCAAGAACAAAAGCGAGGAGGATGGATCGGAAAAACTCGGTGCCGTAGGAATGCCTCTTGAATTACTTCCTTTTTAAGATGGTTTGAAACGTGGGCAAGGTCGCATTCCTTTTTTTTTTTTTTTTTTTTTTTGAACTCAAAAAGGGCAAACCGAGCAAAGCAAACAAAAGCGAGGCTGGCGTGAATTGGCAATATGAACGAGCCAGAGCGTTTGCTGCACCTGGTCTTCGTGGACCATTTGCAAAGAAGAGCCTGGTAATTTCCTCCGAGTTGGTGTGGTCAAATGCGTACTCAAATCAAATGCCTATGCTTTTCTTTTTCGTATGGATAATAGTTACGTAGTTACAACGTTCGTTATTTTTTTCCACTTTATTTACCATCTATTTCGGTGTGCGTTCAAAGATGACTTAATTAACTCGGGTGTGACCGTTTTGTTTCTTTAGAACCATTTAAGTCCTTCCTTAACTCAAAGAGTAAAAATATGTTGCATTTTTGTCAAAAAAAAATGTATGTTGCATTCTATGAAAGAGTAAAAATATGTTGCATTCTAAAGGGCCCTTAACCATTTTCGTCCTCTTTCATAGGGTACGAAAAAAGACCCGATCGAGAAAATTTGTTGTCCTTTTTCAATGGGTGTGGCTGTGCATAATTGCAATCTCATGTATCTCAGGGTGTGTCATTTCAAATTATAAAGCATTTTGCTTTTTTTATATAGATAAGTGGTAAGAGTAATATATCTAGAAAAGTCCAAAACAAGCCGAAGATATTTTTTTCTTGGTAGTTGACGATGTAGCTGAATATTAGTAACATTGTGGATCGAAGTGTCTATTTGACTCTTCAAGGAAAAACATTGTGGATAAAAAAATGTTTATTTGACTCTTTCAGGGGAAAACACAAGGAACTTTAGTTTGAGTAGGACGTTCCGTGTATGTGTTGTCTGCATCGCGTGCCATTCAAAACTTGATATGTGAGCAAAAAACCCTGTCCGCATTGAGTTGTTCAAAGGCTGTTGCTAACTTGCTACCAAATCAAATGCTCAAGCTCCTCAAGAGCCGTCTCTGCTACCTTTTCCAAGGAAAAAACAGCTTCAAGATTATTTTTTACTGCTGCTTTTCAATTGTTTAATAGTAACATAATATAACCCCGTTGGTTGGAAAATCAAACGGCAACCAAAGTACGCTATATGAATGAGTTTACAACTCTGCCAAATTATGAACTTGAATTACAGAGGCAAATACTATTTTTCCCTGAATGCTAGAGCAAACAAAAACCGTCCAAACATTCACTAAAATGTTGCCCTTGTGATTGCACTGGCAGCCTTAATGTGCTGCCCATTATGTGACCGACAGTGTAGTTGAATCGAGCAATAGCCAGGCAGGAATGCCAGCAGCAACAAGAAGTGTATTTGGTGATGGTGGCACAGATGGATTCACATGCTAGAGCTGGTACAAAAGGACAATTAGGTGCGCTTGATCCCAACATCAAAGACAGACACCGGCAGTAGGTACAAGAGCACGGCATCAGTTGGAGAGTCAAATCAAAGTTTAAAATCATCCGCAATGGTTGTTTGGGATCTTCATAACAATTTTTTTTTTCTCCCAAAGGGACAACTGAGCTACATCCCAGATCCTAGAGGGGCCAACATAGAGCAACAGTCCACTAGGACAATACACAGTGGTCCCCTTGTTTAGATGACGGACTAATCTTTATCATGATGATGACATGAAATCCTCTGGCCTGGCAATGAAAGCTTCCTCAAACTCATCGTCATCTGATGAAGAACAGAAATTAGAGTCCGGAATTGTCAGACTGAAAATGCAATTGCTACAGAAATTACAGCTTGGAATTGTAAAGCAAGAAACTGCATTGAGTAGGTTGAGATTTTGGAAAGGACTAGCATCATGCGTTCACTTTATTTAGAAGAAATACAGGCAACCTGCTATTCTGCTATGATAAATCACTTCGCAATCATAGGTTCTCCTCGATTTATTAACATTGAAAGGAGGGAAAAAAGTGTAAATTTCTGCTAGAGAAAACATAGCCTCAGCGATAATATGATTTGGTACGTCCAACCACAGTCCAGAAAACAGATCAAGCTGATGATTATTGAATGATGACCTAAGACATAATAAAGGTATTTTCTACAAAGTTAATCGGTTGCTGGGCAATAATCATAACCAATGAGTGGTATACTGAGAGTAAGCAAAAAAAGGAAACAATAATAATGCAAAAAGGACTACCTTGAAGATATAGGGAAAATAAAAGGTAGACAAAACCTAATAACAATTGAGCACGTGAGCACGCTACCTTTTCTTAGGGCCAATGCAACAATGGAATCGTTTTCCACCTGAACAAGTATAAAAAAGAAAATATCACACAACCAACAGATGAATTAGACAAGCTGTGGTTTAATCTTCAAAGAAAACCGATATACTAAGGCTACACAGACTAAAATGTACTGTGACTAAACAAACTAAATATCCGCGATTCACTTAAGCTCCTTTTTTTTGACAAGATTCGCAAGCTCCCTTGATTATTGATGTTTCAATGAGAATAATGAGATTGTGCATTAGGAAAAACAAAATCATTTTAAAAATATGTACAGAAGCAGCTAGATATATGGTTACCTTTTGATCTGCCAGTGTCTTTGAGTCTTCAAGCACATCACTGTTGGGCCACAAGAGCAACTGCTGATTAATAGGAGGTTGATCTATCAGCGAATGCAACTTCTGTTTGATGCTCAAAGCTGTTTCTGTTGGTTCACATTGAATGAAGTAGGTAGTCTTGTTGCGCTTCACTCGGATATACATGTTTGCAAGCCTGCACCAGCTGGATGCCTAAAGGTCATCAGTACACAGATGGAATGAAATCAGCAACAGAGTGAAATATCTCTGCTTCCCACAAAACCATATTCACTACTCCAGGGTTGGTGGAATGTAGCAGCACTATAGCGATAAGCATAATGCTTATCTTAGTAGTAATAATAATAATACCCTAAAAATTGTTAAGGGCAATAAAATCCTATGGTTGCATTGAGCATAGACTATGTAAATGGGCTCAATAACCGATAAGTGTGTAATTGATTGAATCAATCGTGTATACAACGCTGGAAAAGGTACAAATAAATTCTCAGAGTGAAAAGACAACGGAACAAATGCGTTCTGGTAACAGGCACTGTGAACTACGAGAAATTATGAAATTTAACCCGTTATTCGCGCGCCTTTAAAAATATGACCCGGAATTCACAAGTCTTATGAAATTTGACCCATGTCTCGCAAATTGTTATGAAATTTAGTCTTTTCGGGATTTTGGATTTCTGAAATTGAAGAAATTGTTTTGTATTGTTTTGGGACACGGGAAAAGACATCTCTACCCTTCTGTTTGGATTCTATACTCTTCCAGCTTTGGTCAGTCACGGGACGGGAAAAACAGAGCGCTCGGTTTCCTCTCGCGCTCGCGAACAGGGAGGGGCACCGTCGTCGCCGGTCACCGGAGCTGGGCGGCCTTCTAAACCCTAGCACCAAGAAGGAAGAGGATGAGGCGCAGGGGGCGGGGGCGCGGACGTACCTGCGGCGTGGAGGTGGCGGGCTGGCTCCGGTCGGACTCCGGTGGCGGGCGGTCGCCGGCGGACGACGCGCGCGTCGTTTTTTCGCGCGCGGCTGCTGCGAGCGGAAGAGAGAAAGCCGGGCTGCTCTCGATGCGTTGAGGGAGGAAGGAGAAAGTGAGAGAAAAGAAAGGGTAAATGAGTCTTTTCACGTGTCCTTAACAGAAGTCAATTCCTCGTATATTACATAAATCCTAAAAATCCAAAAATCCAGATTTCATAACAATTGCGACGACATGGGTCATATTTCATAAGCCGTGTGAACTTGGTCATATTTCCGAGCTTATGAATAACGGGTCAAATTTCATAATTTTTCGCGGAACTACCCTAATAAAATAGTAAAATCATCAAATTATACTCGATCCCAATGGTTCTTGAAGCAAATTGACAACACAATACTCGGAACAAACAAATACCTACGCACAAAATCGGCGCGGAGACCCCAAAGACTTTCGCAGACGCCAATGAACGAGAACACACAACGCTTGGTAAGATCCGAGCTCTGGGAAACGAGACGCGCCTGGATCGCCGACAAGATTCCCCGTGCGGAGCGCGGGCGATCCTACGGCGGATGCGTTACGCTGCACGGCCAAGATCGGGCGTTGACGAGGGGAGACGCCGCGAGTCGGAGCCGAGACAAGGCGAGGGAATCTGTGAGAAGCCAGCGAGAGGGTAGATGTCGGGGACCTAAATATTGGGCCCCGGAGACATTCTCCAAACCGCAGGAGAATCACGCTACCGCCAAGGCCCAAGAAAACCTAGCTTGCTATCATCTCAAGACGAGGGACGGCCCGACGGACGTGGACCGTGCCATTGGCCACGACGCTCACATGACGACGGCAAATCGCCTACCGGACCCTCCACAAAGCGCCCAAATGGAGTCATCACGATAAAAGAGCTTATTACGCCACGGGACAAGGTCAAGGACCTCTACAAACAACCAACCATGACGATCCACGCCGACGCAGCCCAAACCATGGCTCGGACTCGACCACGCATCTCCGTTCGTCCGAGGCCGGCCTCAGCTCACCACCCGGGAGAAATCCCAAAACCGTCCCAGGGTGGCTAGCTCACCACCCTCGGGCGCAAAAAACTCCGCCTCGCCCGAGGGAGACCGGCTCTCCATCCTCGGGCGAGGCGCCCAACCCGTCTGTCTAGGGTCCCGACCCTCGGGCGTGGGAGGGTTCCGCCGGAGGAAGGGAAACCGGGCCGCATTGTGCGGATTGCATCGCGGCGGCGGCGCGGTGCCATCGATTACCTTGATCCAAATCGAAGCTGCCGAATCGTCTCCCAATCCGATCGATGGGGCGCAAAAGGCGAACCGGTGGCGTGTTACGCCACCGACACGGGGAACCGGGACCAACCGTTCATTTCCCGCAGCACCGTCAAAACGCCACGTTGGGCGGACCCTCGGGCACTTGACACGCATAGCCCGGCGACCTGGGACCGGCCCTCACCATGCGGATTGTGAGGAGCGCGCCTCACGGGACCTCGGGGGGCCGCGTGGGGACTGCGACGCCCACCATCGGATCCCGGCGTGTCTTCGTCAAGCAATATCCAAGCCGGCCAACCCCTCGGCGGCCTTTACACATGCAACCGATGTAGCCTCGAATTAGCCACCTAGGCGTCCACCCGTATAAACATTATCTCTCTCCTTCTCCTATAAAAAGGGGAGTAATGCCTCATTAGAAAAGGGGGGATTTTTTGGACTCAATTCCAATTCACACAGAGGAAACCGCACACCACCACCACCATAACCACGATCGTGGGGCTTGAGACCAGCGTCTCTCCCCGCCGCCCTGTAACCCCTACGCAGCTCACCTTTGAGCCCGAGGTAACACGAGCGTGACACACCCCCGCTGGGCGTAGGGCCCGTTGGGCTGAACTGGGATAAACCGTTGGCCCCGCGGTCCATCTTGCGCCACGCCATTGAGGGGGGGCACACGTCTTATAAATTCTTTATTGCCGCACCAGGCACCCCACCGTTCCTCGAACGCCGGTAGCTGGCGCGCCAGTAGGGGCTCGCCGTTGCACTGTCGACTCCGTCGGCCCTCATGGCGTTTCCGCCGTTTCCACCGTGCCGCCGCCAAGCACGAGCTCCATGGCGGAACACCACCGTTCTTCGAACGTGGCATTTGTGGCGCTTCGGCCACAACTCACGGAGATGATCCTACGCTGACGTCGCCGGTAGAAGGGAAAGACGCCACCGCGGCAGCTTCCATCATCGCGACGCGGCGGCGGCGGGCAAGCGGACCATCGGTAGCGCCTAAGCAGCGTCTGGGCAACGGTTCGAATCGTCGACGGTATCCCGGCGCCGACTTCGAAGCGCTCCCAGAACCCCAGCCCGGAAATACCTTACCCGCCACCTCGTGGCGGTACCCAACCTCTAATCGTGAAACGCCCCCGCCCGACATCCGGAGGGAGTCCCGGTGAATCTTCGGCCGTGAAACCTCGGGCGAAGCCTCGCCGGGGAGAAGACGAGCGAGACCACCGTCGCTTCCGCGGGGAGCCGTTATCCCATGAACATTCACTCGGAGCGCATCCTCCACGGGATGCGGGGCAGGCCCGTCCATGCCACCCCCTCCGGGTTCAATCGGGGGCTGGTCCGGGAGGGGCGAGGACTCGCTCACCGTCCGAGAATCGAAACCTCCTCCCGGACGTTCGGCGCACCGTGCGACGATGAGAGAAATACTATGACCCCACAGCGGGAATGCTTCAATGTCGAGGTCCCGCCACGGATGGCGAGTTCGACGTCTCAGCGAAGACGACGCCGACGCATCGCCACGACGAGCTCGGGGCGGCGGCTTCGGGCGGTCTATCCGTGGCAGAGCTTACGCGGCTTTACGGCCAAAACGCCCGGCCTCACAGTACTTGCGAGAACGAATCGGCGGAACCCGCCCGACTCCGGCGGCGGAGCAAAACATCCGGCGGGAGCGGGCTCCGGCGAGCGAGCCCCGAGGGCACCACCTCAAGCTCACAATGGCGGCGGACGCGGCGACGGTGGTGCCTCCAATCCCGGCATAGCGGCCCGCTCACCAGAGTGACCTCAACGTGGCGGCGCCGCCATGTTGGTGAGAAATGCCCGAGCCCTCCACTACCGAGGGTAGGGCGCACGTGGAAGGCCTCCGCCAACTCCTTGACAAGGCTGGCAGCAACAAGAGAGTTCCGCTTCCGGGATCGGGCGGGTGACGCCACGGCGGCTGAGGAATTCGGGCGGTCGGCGGAGCTCAGCCCACCGGATCGGGCCGAGGCCCCCCGGCAAGGCCCGGGCCGGGAGCGCCCGACGACAACCGCTCGTTACCAGCCCGGTGCGGGAAGCATAGAAGACCCGCACCGCGATCGCAACCCAGGGCGCGGCCTCGGGACGACCCGGCGGGCTTCGCCTTAAGGTGGCTCGCCTCGGGGCGACAAGCGTGACGAAGCGGGCGGGTCGAGAGGACCGAGGGCTCCCCGATCCGCCGGGGCCTCGAGGCCTTTCACGGGGACATCGGGAGGGGCACCACTCCTGTGCGTTTGAGTCCCCCGAGCCATCTCGAAAAGTACGGGAGAGATCCGTCCCGGTATGGGCCGGGCGACTATCGGCCGGGCATGCCCGGTTGAGGGGCCACGATGACAAAGTGATGTAATTTGCCCCCTGCACCTCTCCGGTGCGCGAGCTTGGGTGGAACACCTTCCACCCAACCTCATATCAAACGGGCGGACTTGGTGAGAACCTTCGCGGTAACTTCGGGGCACATACCTACGCAGGGTAGCTTCGTGGGATCTCAAAACGCCGACAAAAATCCAACGAATCCTGTAGCGACTACATCAGGCGCTTCTCAAAGCGGACCGAGCTCCCCCTAATGTGACGGATTCGGACGTCATCGGGGCCTTCTTCGCCAGGCACCACTCTAGAGACCTCGTGAAGATTTTGGGCGCCGGGACTCCGAGGGGCACGCAGGCGATGGACATCACCAAGTTCGCCAACGGTGAGGAGGTCGTCGGGGCTCGCTCAATCGTGGCTCTCGGCAATGGAAAGCGCTGGAAGAGGAGCCCGGGGATCGCAACCTCGGAGGGCAAGAAGAAAAAGAGGAAAGATAAGAGCCGTAAGGGCAGAGGCCACGCCGCCCAAGCGGGACGATGAAGACATGGTGGCTGCGGTCGATCGCAAAGGGCCCGACCCCGCCACAAGAAACTTTCGACGACATGCTCAAGAAGCTATGCGTAACCATAGCTACCCTGGGCCAAGCATACCCTCGGGGAGTGCAAGAGGGTACGCCAACATTTCACCAAGCTCGGGGCCATCCCCAGGGGTGAAGAAGAAGAGGCTCCCCGAGGGTGGCGCCAAGGGCAACGAGGAGTTCCCGAAGGTGAATAACCGCTTCATGATCTTCGACCGCGAACACTCAAAGAACATGTCCGTGCGACAACGCAAGAAGGAGCATCGAGGTCTATGCCACGGAGCCAAAGAACCCCGGGCTGCGCAAGTGGTCGGACCAAGCCATCACCTTCGACCGGTCGGATCACCCCAAAGACATCCGAACAGGGGCTTATCCACCGGTGGTGGATCCCATCATCGCCAACACTCGGCTCACCAAAGTCTTTATGGACCGGAGGGGAGCCTCAACCTCATCTCTGAAGAAACCCTCGACCTCCTCGAGGTAGACAAGTCCAAGATCGGGCAGGCCGGCATTCAATGGCGTTGTCCCCTCGCAGCGGCTAAAGCCCCTCGGGCGGATCGACTTACCGGTTTGCTTCGTGACCCCTCGAACTTCAGGCAAGAGACTCACATTTGAGATCCTTGGGGTCCGGTACTTACCACGCACTCCTCGGGCGGCCTCGCTACGCCAAGTTCATGGCTGTCCCGAACTACACGTACCTCAAGCTCAAGATGCTTGGGGCCGAAGGGTGTCATCACGACCGGCCCCTCACACCATCATGCATACGGAGTACGACGTGGAGAGCGTGGAGTATGCCGAGGCACTCGCCATTGCCGAGGCACTCATCGCCGGCGCGAAGAGAAGCTTTGACGAAATCACGATCGAGCATGAGGCCAAGCGCCGCCACTGGAGCTTCGAGCCCTCCTCGGGCACCAAGAAGATCCCACTCGATCCCAAGAACCCGAAGGAGAAGCCGCCGACCATCGCTCGGACCTCGATCCGGTAGGAAGCCGTGCTCGCCGACTTCCTCCGCCGAATGCCAAGGCGTTTGCGTGGGGACCCTCGGACATGCCGGGCATACCGAGGGATGTCGCCGAAGCACTCCCTAGACATCCGGCCGCTCAAAGCCCGGTCATGCAAATTTGCGCCGTTTGATGGACGCCAAGCGGGAAGATCATCGGCGGAGATCCACAAGCTACCGGAGGCCGGATTCATAAAGGAAGTATTCCACCCCGAGTGGTTAGCTAATCCTGTATTAGTAGAGAAAAGAATGGGAAATGGCGGATGTGTGTGGACTACACTAGTCTCAACAAAGCATGTCCGAAAGTTCCCTTTCCTTTGCCTCGAATTGACCAAATTGTCGACTCCATCTGCGGGATGTGAAACGTTGTCTTTTCTTGACGCGTATTCGGTTATCACCGGATCAAAATGAAAGAGTCCGACCAGCTCGCGACCTCGTTCATAACACCCTTCGGGATGTATTGCTACCTCACCATGCCCGCCCGGTTTGAGGAAACTTATGCATGGGGCAACATACCGGTGCATGCAAATCATCTTCGGGGAACTCATTGGAAGGATCGTGGAGGCCTACGTCGGCGACATAGTGGTCAAATCCAAGAAAACGTCGGACCTCGTGGGCGACCTCGGGAAACCTTCAGTGCCTAAACAAGAAGGAGTCAAGCTCAACCTCGAAAAGTGCGTAACAAGAAGGGGTCCCCAGGGGATCCGCTTTGGGGTTTATCGTCTCTCAACGAGGCATCGAAGCAAACCCGAGCCAAGGTTGACTTAATCACCAAGATGGGTCGATCCAAGATCTCAAGGAGTCTGAGAAGGTCATGGGCTGCCCTGGCTTCATTAAGCGGGTTCATCTCACGCCTCGGGGAGAAGGGCACGCCCCTCTACCGGCTCTTCGCAAGTCGAGCGCTTTGCCTGGACCCCGAGGCCGAAGAGGCCCTCGGCAACCTCAAGAAGCTCCTAACAAACCCACCGGTCCTAGTACCAGCCAAACCTAGGAGAAACCACGCTCTTATCGTCCACGGCCACTACCCGGTAGTCGGCGGTGGTCGTAGTTGAGCGTCGGGAAGAGGGACACACGTTGCGAGTTCAACGCCCTGTTTACTTCATCGGTGAAGTCCTTTAGACACCAAGACAAGGTATTCGCAGATCTGTTGTTATGCGCCATCGTCGCAGCACGAAGAAACTTTTTACCACTACTTCCTTGCGCACCCGGTTGCCGTGGTATCCTCGTTCCCCCCGGGGAGATCCTCCAAAACCGAGAGGCCACGGGGAGAGTGGCGAAGTGGGCGGTGGAGCTCATGGGCGAAACTATATCGTTCTGCCGCTAAGGCGATCAAATCTCAAGTCTGGCCGACTTTGTGGCGAGTGGGATGGGACACGCTAGGCTTAGGCGCCCATCCAAGCCGAGTCTTTGGACCATGTACTTTGATGGATCCATGATGAAGGCGGCGCGGGGGCTGGGTTTTTCTTCATCTCACCCCTCGGGATTCACACGAGGTATGCCATCCGCCGCATTTTCCCCTCCAACAACGCCGCGAGTAACGCAGGCGGGTCAACGGTCTCCCGGATCGCGGCGGACCTCGAATCCGACCGGTTGGAAACCGGGGAGGATTCGCGATTGGTCATCGACCAAGTCATGAAGGCCTCGGCGTGCCACGACCAAGATGGAGGCGTATTGTCGGAAGTGCGCAAATTGGAGAAAAATTCCATGGGCTTGAACACAAGCATACGAGACGCGCTACAACGAGGCCGCGGATGAACGGCCAAGGTCGCAAAGAACCCGAGGTACCCCGAACGTCCTCACCCGAGACCTCGATAAACCCTCGGTCAAGTACACCCCCTGGCGGAAGTACCCTCGGGGCTCACGAGGGCGGCACACGACAAGCCACGCCACCCGGAAGCTATGGCGGTCGGCCCGGTCCTCGGATGGGAGAAAACCGCCCGATACCACCCAGGAGAGCTACCCGAGGATAAGACCGAGGCTCGTGGTTCGGGAAGAGGGCGAAATCCTCCGACCGATTGAGAGAAAGGGGGAACTCTACAAGAGGAGCCTGGAGTATACATGCGATGCATACCCCGGTGAAGGCCAAGAACTTCTCGAGGACACTCACCGAGGGGAGTGTGGCCATCATGCCGCCCGAGGGACTCTAGTCGGTAAAGTCTTGGCAAGGCTTCTTACGGCCCCTCGGCGGTGCGAGACGCCGAACCAAGTCGTGCGTGCACGCAAGGAATGCCAATTCTACGCGCAGACGCACCTCCCAGCTCAAGCACCGCAAAACCATACCTCTTACGGGCCATTTGCGGTGTGGGGACTCGACATGATTGGGCCCTGAAAAGGGGCGGGAGGAGGACACACTCACGTCCTAGTCGCCATTGACAAGTTCTCCAAATGGATCGAAGCCCTGAGCCATGGTGAACCCTCACACGAGGGAAACGGTGAAATTCTTTACGAATATCATTTCCGTTTTGGAGTCCCGAACTCCATCATCACGGAACAACGGAACCAATTTCGTGGGGAAGAAGTTCCTCGACTTTTTGCGGCGACTATGGCATCCGAGTGGATACCTCGGCCGTAGCTCACCCGAAGACCAGCGGTCAAGTGGAAGCGTGCCAACGGCATGATCCCGCAAGGGCTCAAGCCGAGGATCTTCAATCACCTGAACCAATACGGGAAAAAGATGGTACCAAGAGCTGCCCGTCGGTTCTATGGAGCCTTCGAACAAAAGCCCGAGCCCACGGGGTTCACCCCATTCTTTCTAGTCTATGGGGCGAGGCGATCTTGCCTACAGACATTGAATATGCGTCCCCAAGGCTGCGAGCCTACACCGAGCAAGGCAACCGGCCGGGCAAGGCAAGACTCCATCGACCAAGTTGATGAAGCCCGAGGCGTTGCGCTCCCGCTTTCAAGCAAGATACCAACAAGCTTTGCGCGCAAGTATCACGCCAAGCGGTGAAGCCTCGGGGAGTTCCAAGTCAACGACCCGTGCTCGGCCGAAGACAGACAACAAAGGGCGTCACAAACTCACGCCACCACGGGAAGGGCCTTATTTCATCGTAGAAATATTAAGGCCCGGAACCTACAAGTTGAAGAACGAGAAGGGCGAAGTCTACTCCAACGCACGGAACATAGAACAGCTACGCCGCTTCTACCCTTAAATTCCGCACTAGAAGTCAAACATCGGTGTGTTTTTTTCACTCAATAAAAGATCTACATCTTTTTACGAAAAAAGTGCTTCTCGTGTAAACCATTAAGGGAGTCTTAGCCTCGTCCAAAGACAAGACTAAAACTCCCTCGGGGGCTACATAGGAGACCCCCTGGGAGACCCCCTCCCCTTCCCTTTTTCAAATCTTTTTTCGGAAGAAAAAAGTTTTTCTTCGCATTCTCGAAACAATCGTTTAAGTTGCGAAGGTTGCTCACGCACAAATCCAAAGCAAGGTAACCAGAGGCAAGCGGACCGCCCCTAGTGGCATCCGTATGGACTGCCCGATGGCGTCCACGGTTACCATCTTGCGGCGGAGAAAGCAAGCGACCCGGCCACATAATAAGCGAACAAATTCGAGAAACGCAACATAAACATAAATGCACCCCGCCAAGGCCATAGACCTCGGCGGCGCCATTGTTTATATACATCCATCTCACAAGCTCCAATTTTTTCCATACAAGGAGAGATCAAGGGGCGGGGTGGGCTTCATCCACTTGCCTCCGCGGCGGCCGACGAGGAAGCTTCGGCGCGAAAGCAACACCCTCGACAATCTGCTTCCCCGAGGGAGGCGTCCAGGCCCGGCGCATCCTCGATCTCGACTGGCGTCCACCATCTCCGTGTCCGCCTCATAGGTTGACTCTGGCGGGGAGTAATGGGACACACTTCATCCTCGGGCGAGGCCAACCGGGTCGCGGCGCCGGTCCATGTCGTCGCATAACGCCCGAGTCTTAGCGACATCGCCAGCATCCCTCTTTGCTGGATCAACTTTCTCCTCGTCGTCGAACCGCAGGAAGAAGCCTTTCGTGAACGCCGGCCCAGAGCATATTGACTCCATCTGGAAGTGAGAGCGTAAAACGGCCATACATGTCCGCACGGACGGAAGGCCCGAGCTCGGACCGAGGTAGCCACCCACGGCGCCAGCGTCGCGTCTCGAGGGCCAACCGGGGTGTCAGCTCAAAGCGGCGGACGAAGTCCCGACAAGGCCTCTTCCGCCCGGGTATGATTCCGCCTCCCCGCCTCCGGCCTATGCGCGCCGAGCGTGGCCGCGGTGTTCACGCCTCAAGGACCTTCTCCGCTTACGCAAACTGGTGCTCAAACCGAGTTAGCAAGACAAGGCGGCGAAAGGCAAAGCTCACTAAGGAAGAAGACGCACCTTGGCACTTCACCGCCGGCCAAAGATCACGCCGTGCTCATCCAAGGCGACTTGCGGAGCTCCTCCTTCTCCTCCCCGAGGGTCTCGCCCTCGGACACCAACGCCGTCTGCGAGTGTTCAAGGCATCGCACATCTCCGCGCTTCATCGCCTCCTCCGGGGACCGGTCCCCTCGTCATGAGCCTCCTTCGGGACTGGAGGAATTTGGATCCGAGCCTCTTCAAAATCATGGCTCATCCGAGCCATGTTAGGCCGGCCACCTTGTCGGCCTCGGACACAGCCTTGACAAGCTCGGCCTCTAGGGTCCGCCGTTGGGACTCCCCTCTCCTCGGCAAGGGGCAGCAAGCCGGGAGGTCTCGCTCACGGGCCTCGATCAAGCTTTACCGAGTTTGACCAAGGGCGTTCGATCGAAGCGTTCCGGCGAAGGAGCTCGGACTTCTCCCAAAGCGGCGACGGAGAGTCCCGCGACGACGATACCACCATCAAGACACAAGCCGTCAAGACATGCGGGGCAGGGATAACCATCAAGACACTTTACACGCTACACCTCCAGTCGGCCGGCTATGGCGCCCCCCGATCCTCGCCAAGCCCCGCGGCCCACCGACTGGACCCCGTCGCGGGTCCTCCACCCAGACCTCGGGGCGGTCGTCGACCACCGCGGCGGTCGGGCCCCGGCGTGCCACCCAGGTCAGGGTGTGACCGCCCCGCCGGGTCGGCCAAGCGATACATCTCCTCCGGCAACTCCCGCCTCCGGAACCCGCACTCGCAGTCCATGGGGCCTCGGAATCACCACGGCACCGCCCCTTCGCCATGGCCGGCGACGACGCCGCCACACGCCAACCCGACACGCGGAGTAGCTGAAGTTTCCGGGGTTATACGCCCATGAACCCGACTGGAAGGTCATGAAGGGACTTGCGCGCCTCGCCGCCATGAAGAGCTATAACACCCCAATTTTTCCAAATTGGGTTGTTACTAGAAAACACTAAATAAAATGAAGGATTTAAGATTTTTAGATAAAATTTGCTCCCTTTAGCTTGAAATTTTCATTATAGAAAATTACGGTTTTTTAAAATTTGTTTTGCAATTAAGTAGATGGGCTTCTCATAATGTGATGATGCTTGATTATTTCTTGTGTTTGGTGTGTTTGAGTGTGTCAAATTTGCTTGACGCCTTGATTAGGGCAACGACCATCTCTTTCCGCATGTTTTCGTCTTTATCTACCATCAAATTCGATTTGATTCCCTATTTATTTCCTTTGTCGAAAGGTTCTCAAAATCCTTTCTCTCCTATTATAAACCATTCCTTTATGATCAAGTTTCATAAATCCATCTCCTAAATTATTTCAAGAACTTTTTCTGGATTTTTAGAGTCTTTTCTCACTTGTCTTTGAGCTTTTCTATTTTTTCTAGATCATCTCAAATATCATTTTATGAGCTCTAAATACTTTATTTGAGTTCATCATGGTCCAAAAGTATCTCCCGAATTTTCCCCAGATTTTTTGAGCCTTCGAATTATTTTTTCGTGGCTTAATTATCAATTCCGGATTTTCTAGAATCAATTAAATCCCGAAATTATAAAATATCTTGATTTTTTCACCGACTCCAAACCCTACCTATATATACATGCCGGCGAAGCCCTCGACGCGCTGGTTCCAGAAGTACAGCCCGTTTCTCGAGCCGCATTTTCGTTCTCCCTACAGAGATCGCCGAAGTTCTAGATCTTGGAAATTCCGGCGATCTCTCCGGCGAGCTTTTCCGGCCGACTCATCGCGTTCCGGCGAATTCCGTTCCCACCAAAAGGTAGCTCTCGTTGTCCTCTTCGCCGGGGTATATTCTTTTGTCCCGATCCGTTGCCGTTTGACCCCTAACCCGTTCGTTCTTTGTTTCCGATCGAGTTTTCCGGCGAGCTCATCCATGGACCGTCTCTGTTCGTCCCTCCAGCCATCCCGCGGCCGCACCACCGCCGGCATCTGTCACCACGGGCCAGCGCCGCCGCCTCCGTGCGCGCGCCCCGCGCCCGTCGTTCCCTTGGCGCGCCGCTGCTGTGAGAAGCAGGGCCGCCGCCGTCGCCCCGTCCTGTGCGGGAGCACGTGCGCGCGTCGGCCGTCTCGCGCCGCCCCGAGCGGGCCCAGCCCGGCGCTGCACCACCGCACGTCCGCTGCCGCTGCTGGAGTCGAGGCCGAGGCCCCTTCCCTTCCTGCACGCGAGCATGGACAGCAGCCATGGCGTTGGCTGTGTGTTCGTGAGTTACCAAGGTAGAAGAAGGACCTTTCCGTAATTATTTATTCTCTGAAATCGCAGATTAGTCCCTGATCTTTAATTATCCACCGTTTCTTCGTTTTTAAGTCAGAATCGAAGTCGTTCCAGTTGCGTTGGTTTCATATCGTCGCGCTCTTCGCTGTAGTGTTGATGTTTTTCATGTATTTCATTTGTGAATTTATTTATTCAAAGGCAATTTGATTAATGTTTATTTAATAGCTTTCTAATTAAAAGCAATTTAGAGTTTCTGAGTTTGCACTTGTTGTGTTGCTTCATGTTAGCTATATGTTAGCACTAACCTTGATCATGCTATGAGTTTATCAAATTAATCTTGTGAGTTTGTTTAGTGTTTGTTTGATGCTTTTTAGAATTAAAAGTAACTTTAGTTAGTAACTTTGGTCTTTTATAATAAATAAATGTTAATATGATTAACATCAACATCAATGCTTTTATATTTATGACGGTTAGCTCAACCTGAGTTCTATAATAACTTGACAAGCGTTCTCTTGTATGTTTTATGTTGTTGATAATGCAATTCTTTTTATAGTTTTAATTAAAGCTTCATAGTGCTCTTTTATTTCAAAAAAGAAAGCCTAAGTTTATGTGTAGACTTTTTTATAAAGCAATGTTAACATGATTAATGTCTATGTAAATGCCTTTTCTTTAATAACTTGTTTAGATCAACCTGAGCTATAGTATAGTTGCTTCAATGTTCTTTCTCTTGTCAAATGTTTTCTAAACTAATAAATGTTTTGGTTAACTAAATAAGTCAAGTGTGTAGTGTGTTCTCCGTTATGTTGCTTTGTACCCGTTAGTGTGTCCTATTAGATAGCTTTGTTCTTCGGCGTTCTTGCGTTATCGTGTCCATAGTACCGAGCCCCCTATCGTTAGAGCGATGTCTCTAGTTTCTCTTTATTTATGTTTGATGCATGTTCTTAGTCTTGTTTCCTTTGCTTGTCTGCTTTTGTGTTGCGTGATTCGCTAGTAGGCGAAGAGTTGTTCGTTAGCGGTGAAGACCGGGAGCTAAGGATCATGAGTGCGAAGCGGTGAAGACTAGAAGATAGAAGCTAAAGTCTTTCCGAAAGCGACTAGACCTTGGATCTAAGGCAAGTGCGGACACCATTTGACCATTTTGCTCCTATACATTAAATGCAATATTTACTATTCATGCATGTGTCTTAATATTGTGAACCCTAAGGACCTACTAGCCACCAAAGATCCGGATGTACCTAATGGGGTTTTATGGGTAGATAGGCCGCTTGCGTAGTATGCTTCGGCTCATCTACTCACTTTCTTTAATGATATTAAAGATGTTATAAATATATGGAGATGTTTCATGGTTGCGACCATGGTTGGAGATGATGGATGCGGGATGCATCGCGGGTTGTGGGTACAAAGGGTTGTACGGATTCTTTGAGTGCGTGCCCGGTTTGCCGAGGCATCCGTCTTCTCTCCCTAAGGTGGGTTAGGTGGAGCGGCCACACAGGACAACAAGTACAACTCGGAGACCTAATGGGCTCACGGCTTGACTAATTATCGGGTCACTTTCGCTATAGGGTGGATCTTTCCACCGAGATGGCGTTGGGGGCTCCCGCGGGATTGTAGTATGGGGGTTGGTAGATCCGGTGATTGGGGACGCCCTCATACGCTGCGTTTTTGGCGAGTGAACCCCTATTTTGAAACCACGTGAAAGGTCTCGTAGTGAAACCACGCCGCTCACCTTGGAAGTGTTTGGGGGGGTCGACGGGCCTCGGGCAAATGGGAATCACGACTTGGGTGAAAGTGTACACCTCTGCTAAGCGAGTTTGATCAAAGCGATATATCACTCGTGCTCACGGTCATGCGCCCTCACATGATTAGGCTGGACTCACATGGATCTTTGAAGATGGTGGTGGATACGGAGGAGGTTGCGACCTCGTGTTTCGTCGGGATGGAGTTCCCGTGTTCTTTTGGGAGTGTTATCCCTGGTTACTCTTCGAGGGTGTTACCTCGGGAGTGTTGTTAATGATATTTATGGTGATATACTAAAATATTGCTAATCCTAC
This sequence comes from Hyparrhenia diplandra, assembly GCA_015847255.1. NCBI lineage: Eukaryota > Viridiplantae > Streptophyta > Magnoliopsida > Poales > Poaceae > Hyparrhenia > Hyparrhenia diplandra. Next base: position 65,761 of record JADLZK010004823.1, read on the forward strand.
TTACACCTTAATTAAGGGTTGGGATCTTGAACCCATATTAGTAATCAGGTTGTTTAATAATTAATGTTGATGTTACATTAAAATGCTTACCTGTAGTGTAACCGTGTCAGCCTACCTTTGTTTAAGCCTTGCATATCATATACTTTCCGTGCGTACTTGCGGAGTTCGACATGGACTCACCCTTGCTATTCCCCACACCCGGTGTTCTGGCGTGAAGGTCGTCTTTCGAGAAAAAAGATAGAGATGCTATGAAGTTTTCTTGGAAGTCTATCAGAGGTGCTTGGCATACGGAGCCCCCAGTTGACTGTCCCTGCTGAGATGGAGCCTGATGTGAAGTCTTAGCCGCCGTTCAGCGTTACTCGATGTTTTGTAAGTGTTAAATGTATGTTTTCCGCTTTAATACATTGTATTACGATATTTACGCATTGCGTGTTGTATGTGTGGACTTTACGGGCACACATATGGCGACTCTGGTCTTCCTTTGGAAATCGGGGTGTGACAAGAGCTCCTCTTGCGAGAACTCCCGGGACAAAGGGGCCTCCCTCGGGATGGGCGGCGGCGTCACCCCGTCGAATGGCGCCATCCGCTCAGGCCCCGAGGCCGACGTCATGGGCCACGCGCCAGGAGCCCTCCGTGTCGACCACCATCGGGCCGACGGCCGACCCACCATCGCCACCGGGGGCTGCACCACCTTGGGGGGTGGCCTCGGCGTACTGCTCTCGGTCCGACCCCACCGCTCCTGAGGTCGGGCGCCACGGAGGATCCGGAATGAGGGCGACGATAGTCTTGGCGCCCGCGACTTCTAAGATCGGGCCCCCACCGAGGCTGAAACGCTAGCCTTCAAGACCTTCTTGAGTGCAGCCAACGAGGCGGCCCCCCGCTTCCCCTCGGGGCGTCAAGAACGTGTCGTGACAAAGCAATCATATGCCGTAAGAAGATCAAGATCGCGAAGCGCGTAAAAGGAAACTCACGGCCCGAGGGACGCCTCGCTACCGGGACGAGGCTCGGATGGTCACGACCGCGTCAAGACGACGCGCTGGGCGCCGCCTCCCACGAGACGCTCAGACGCACGGACCGGATCGGGGACTGGCCGCGCCGCCTCCCGAACCGTGCTTCCACGGCGCCGGGTACCCGCGGCCGGAGGTGTCGACTCCTCTCTTCGGGCCTCACCTCGCACGCCGAGGTGCCTACGTGGCCACGCCAATGGTCCCTGAGGACTTCGGCCGAAAAGAGCCCGCGCACGGCGCCGCCGGTCTGACGCCCGGGCCCGAGCTTCCGGAGCTCATAACGGCCCCGACCGGCCGGGGAGCCCCATGGCTCGGTCCATCCAGCCGCCACGCCGTCATCCGACGAGTTCACGCCTTGGCTTGGTCCTCCGGATCCTCGGGCCCTCTTCGCGGGTCGAGGTGTCGTGACTTCCGCCCGCCTCCGCTTACTGCCCGACGCTTCAAGGAAAGACGTTTCTCTTCTTCTTCTCTTCCTTCTTCAACGCGCCTTCACAGAGTCGCCAAGCTCTGCAGACAGGTCACGCCCGGCGACGCAGATCCAATGCCGGAGACAAAGTGAGGGGAGTCACGGAAACCAGAAATTTGCCTCCCGTAGAAGAAAAGAGTGAGAATTGCCATGGCGACAATGCACCTAAGTAATGCGAGGACACCAAGTCAAGAAGCACTTACGAGGGAGATATACCCCTGGTGGCGCATGGGGATCTCGGGATACGTGTGGGGTGTTGACCCCAACGCATCCTCACCCTCTTGACCGGGCCATTGGGTGAAAGCAGTAAGGCCCGACATTCGGGCACGCACCAAGACCGGGCGGCCTCGGGAGTCATCCGGCATATGAGCAAAGGGCGAGCCATCAAACGCAACACGCCGTTCTCATCGCTTGGAGGTAGAACCACCGATCTTGCCACCCCCTTGTTGGAGGAGGTGAGCTTTGGAGACGATGTACCCATCACCGTTCGGTCTTCGCTCGCTCCGAAGGACCTCGAGCACACAGACCTCCAACGCGTTGCAGCCCTCCGAGGGTGGCCCCGCGCAAATCGAGGCGGTGGTAAGGTCCGCCTTGAAGAACCACAACCAGAGGTCCCAGTGCGCTCGATCCCCGGGAATCCCTCACAAAGGGTGACGAAGATGGCGGCTGGGAGATCGAGTTCGGGGCAGATGATGAAGCTTCGATTTCATAGTAGTGGAGGATCGCCGAATAAACCGCCTCGGCGGCATACAAACCCGCCCAGGTGAAGATCCATCAAGCTCACCACGTAGCCATCGGAGGTTAGGCTCCTCCTCGGTCCAATCCGAGCAATCCACTCCCGCCAGCTTCATCATGCGGGGACGAAGAAGCCCTTCATCGACGAGAGACGCCGGAGTTTCTCCTCCGTCGCCGTCGCCCTCGGCCACGGCCGGCATCGAGCACCTCCCTCACGCCATCACCGCTACGACATTTGCGCCATGGATGAAAGGGAGGCGAAGGGTGGCAACCGCTAGCAACCCGATCACACGAGCACAAGGCAAGTGAATCTCTCCCTTAATCTCTCCCACACTATCTCTCTATCTCCCGATTCTTTGCGGCAAAGAAGGCAAGAAGGCGATGGCGGCGCAAGGGAGCAACTATCCGCCGCTTTGAAAGGTCCCTTGTGGTTTTGGTAATTGAGTGTCAACATTAGGTGAACTAATATGTGTGATTGAGATAATACACAGGAGATTAGTTCACTCATGATGACGCAATGAAGGAGCTTTATTGCATATGAAACATGACATGGAGTCATGTGACCAAGGTGGTGAAGATCAAGACAAGGCTTGGCTTGATGGACAGGTTGCAAGTGTGAAGGGCAAGTCGGCGGTGGCGATGGACCGCGAGGCGGTGAAGCTTGGGCAAGACTTGGCGCCGACGGACCCGACGACGAAGCGGTGAAGAGCAAGTGAGGTCAAGATCGATGGACCAATAGTGTCACGCGGATGATATGAAGTGGATCATATCATTTGGTGATCGTGTTGGTGCATGTGTTGCATCGGCACTTGGAGATGGAGCGAGAATGGAAATGCGCAAGGCAAAAGGTATAACCTATAGGGCATTTCATTTCACGGCCATGAGGAGCTTAGAGAAGTTTATGACCGGGTTTAGGATAGATGGCCGTACTATCAAGAGGGGCAAACTTGTTTGCATATCGGTCATCTAGTGCCACTTGAGCGATCTAACTTTGCGATGTGTTAGGATCGAGTGGCGTGGTAAGAGCTAACCGGGCCTTTGAAATGATTGTGAAAATGCTAACACACATGCACATGGTGATGTACACTTGGTGGTGTTGGCACATTTGCAAAGGCGGTGGTGATTGGCGCTTTGAGAAAATGAGATGCATATTTTCTATTGCGGTGGGATGCAAGTTGGTGGTGAAAACATGCTATTCCTCGTGCTCAAGTTTGGTATACTTGATGGGTAGTATGTCAAGAGAAGGCGTCGGTGTTTCGTGGAGTTTTCGCTGAAAATCGTCGATCGGGACTTCGACCGGGCCTTCGGTGCGGCGGACGGACCGACCGGACCGGCCCGGCCGTCGATCGCGTCGAAGAGAGCCCCTTGCCGGTTTTGACCGGACGCAGGGGGACGGGCCGGGCGACGGGATCGCATCCGGTGCCGGACGAAGCATGCACCGGACGCCAAGTAGCCGTTGGCAGGCCAGTTGCTTGTCGCCAGGACCGGACGCAGCCGCGGATCGGACTATTTTGACCGGACCCGGCCGGTCGCGTCCGGCCGGCCGCTGGTCCGGCCGCGCTGTAAGCCGGGATTTCCTCCCAACGGCTCTATTTGACTTGGGGGCTATTTATACACCACATACCCGACCTTGCTCGGGGTGTTTGAGCACACTTGGGCCTTGGTGGCTTGTGTTGTGGTGCTTGAGCCCCCTCCCACTCACTTGTGATTGATAGTGTTCATCCAAATCAAAGTGAGGAGTGATTCTAGTGCATTCGCGCTGAGAGATCGTGATTTGTGGCACTAGGTGATCGTGTTGCAAGCCGGTGTGCTTGTTGTTTGGAGGTTGCCACCTCCTAGACGGCTTGGTGGCAAGAGACTTCGTGAAGCACGCAACGGAGATTGTGCGGTGCTCGAAGGAGGATTTGTGAGAGGTTCGAGCTCACCTCATGGGATCGTGAAGAGCATCACTACTAGAGCGTGTCGGTGAGTACCTCCCTTGTGTGTGTGGTGTCTTGCGGTGCCTTGAGAGGCTCACTTGAGAGTGGTGTCTTGCGGTGCCTTGCGGGGGCGTGCCTTGAGGGGCAAGTGATCGGGAGAATCACAATGAAGAACCATCTAGGTGAAAACACCAAAGGAACCACCCAAGGTGTTGGTCGACACAACGAGGAGTAGGGGAAGTTGGCAAGCTTCCCGATACCTCGCGTAAAAAATCACCTAGGTGTCAACTTGTCTACTCTTCTCTGGTTTGCATTCTCCAAATCACAAGCTTTGCATTTACATTCATATATATCTTGTGCTTGTGCTTGTGGAGTAGCTCTTGCAATTACTAGCTTGTGTAGCTTGTTAGTTGCCTTGCTTAGTTTGTGTAGCTAAGTAATTTGAGCCTTTGGGTTAGGCGTGTGTCGCCTTGTCCATTGTGCATCTAGTGAGCTTAGGTTGGCTTAGTGCTTTTGCTCATTAGAATTGTGTAGGAGCTCACCTTTGTTTGAAGTACTAGTGCATAGGTTTGTGTGACCTTGCAATAGAAACGGTTGGAGCTCAAGCTAGGCTTATCACCTCATTTGCTTTGTGTAGGATCTTTTTTGTGAGGTGATTTAGAGTCATAGCTAGAGGGTGAAGTCTTGGCTAAACGAATAGTTTCAATTCGCATTATATTTGTTTAGCCGACGCAATTAGATTTAGAAAGGACTATTCACCCCCCTAGTCCCCATCTCGATTCCCACGCACGGGCGACCCCCACATTTATAGGGAAGGGAAGGCAAACCGAGCTTTGAGCAATCGAACCGACTCCCGGAGTGGACGGCCCATGATGAAGCGAAACCGCTCATCCAACGGCAGCCGCTACGGTGGGAACCGTCAGCGATATCGCACCTTGACGGCCCTCGATCTCCGCCTCGACAAGAAGACGTAAGGTACGCTGGCCCCATCGTCGCAATGTCGCGCCACTCAGCGTGGCGACTCAGACGCCCGCGCCTCCGGGCCGTGGGTAAAACCGCCTCCGGCCACCCATATCCCGAAGCAGCGCCGACCCCCGAGGGCAAAAGCGGGTCCGTTGACGGTTCCCGCCCGGCTGAAACCAAACGAGCCCCAGGCCGACACACCCCACGCCTGCAGGTTACAGTCGGGCCCACAAGGGTTTTGGCAGCCGCTCAGATAACCCGAGCCGGGACAGGGGAAATGCACAACCGCCTATACCGGCCCCCCCGGGCCTGGATTTCCGAACGTGTTTACACACCACGGTGTCGCTATAGAGATGTCCCATCCGTGGAGGGCCCACAGCCCTGGGGTTGGTCCGCCCCCAAACCCCGGATCTCGCTAAGCGTCCGTTGTGTTCTCATGGGGTGAACTGATCACATAGTCGACCCTTGTTCCGGCAAGGGCACCGGCACCCGCTTAAACAGACCCGCCATAACGCTCACCGGAAAGCACGACACATTCGGGCCCATGTGGCATTGTGACGTGTCTCCCCTCCTCCTCCCTCTCGAGGGCGACGAGGAGCGTATAATCAAAGTCGAGGAGGCCCTGGTCGACCTTGGCGCACACAAGCGCTGGCCTTCGGGCCGCCCACGCAAAATGAACATTCCGCACAAATAAGCCGCACTTTAAGAGCTGCTTCGGCCTTGCCAAGGCGAGATATAAAAGACCTCGAAGGAACCCGCCATTCCATTCCCAGGCCCCGGGCTACACTCCAACGGTGCTGCTCGCACCCTTTGTAGACGAATCCACCTCGAGAAACAACAAGGCGACGGAACGGCGGAATCCCCCGGGCGAGTCCACACCGGGCCGGCTCGGGGCTACCGTCGGGGACCTAAATATTGGGCCCCGAGACATTCCTCCAAACCGTGAGAACCGCCGGGCCCCGCTAAGGCCCAAGCAAACCTCAGCTCGCTATCATCCCGCACGGAGGGATCTGCCCGACGGACGATGGACCAGCCATTGGCCACGACGCCCACATGACGACGAAATCAAGCCTTACCTGACGCCCACAAAGCGGCCCAAATGGAGTCATCACGACGCAAAGAGCTTATTACGCCACGGCTGACAAGGTCAAGGACCTGTTTACAAAACAACGAACCACATGACGCATCCACGGCGACAAAGCCAGCCCAAACCATGGCTCTACCGACCACGCATCCCGTTGGGTCCGAGGCGGCCTAGCTCACCGTACCGGAGAAATCTCCGGGCTCTGTCGAGGGTGGCCTAGCTCACCACCCTCGGGCGCAAAAACTCCGCCTGCGCAGGGAGACCAGCTCTCCATCCTCGAGGCGAGGCGCCCAACTAGCCCGTCTAGAGTCGCCCGACCCTCGGCGTGGGAGGTTCCGTCCGGAGGAAGGGAAACCGCCGCATTCAATGCGATTACACGGCAGCGAGGCGCCCGGTGCCATTGATTACGCCTGGCCAAATCGAGCTGCGAATCGCCTCCCCAATCCGACCGATGGGACGCAGCTGAACCAATGGCGGTTACGCCACACCTCGCGAGGGGAACCAGATGACATCAGTTTCATTTCGAGCACCGCCAAAACGCCCGTTGGGCGAACCCTCGGCACTTGACACGATAGCCGCGACCTGCAGGACCGCCCTCACCATGCGGTTGAGGGCGCTCCACGTGACCCACCGGTCGCGCTGGACGGCACGCCCACCATCGGATCCGACGCGTCTTCGTCAAGCAACATCCAAGCCGCCCAACCCTCAAATAAGCACATGCAACCGATGTAGCCTCTCGAATTAGCCACCTAGGCGTCCACCAGTATAAACATTATCTCTCCTTCCCCTATAAAAGGGGAGTAATGCCTCATTAGAAAAGGGGATTTTTGGACTCAATTCCAATTCACACAGGAGGAAACCGCACACCACCACCAACCATAACCACAATCGTGGGGCTTGAGACCAGCGTCTCTCCCAGTCCCGGGCCAGAAACCCCTCTGCGCAGCTCACCTTTGAGGCGAGGTAACACGAGCAGACACACCCCGCCCCGGACGTAGGGCCCCCGCTGGCTGAACGGGGATAAACCGTTGCGCCCCGCGGTTCATCTTGCGCTACGCCATTGAGGGAGGGGGCACACGGCTTATAAATTCTTTATTGCGCGGCACCGAGGCACCCACCGCTCGAAAACGCCGAAGAGAGGAGACGGGAAGGATTCGGGGAGATTTACATTTGAGTAAAGTTCATGGCGGTCCTCGAACTTGCCGTGATGTGTCATCCCGGTCCCTAAACTCTAAAGTGTGCCACTTGGGTCCTTAAACTCTATTTGGGTCTCAAATTCATCCAAACGGGTACGGATGTATGCCCGTCTACCATGAAAAGACTTGATTGCTTAAAATAGAAGATCGGTGGGGTTACATATAAAATCACCTAGACACAAAATTTACACAGTTATTTACAAACTTTATAACAGACCACTTTGAAAAAAAAAGTTATCTTCTTCCTCGCTGCCGCCGCATAGAGCGCGCAGCGTACCCGCACCACCGGTGAGAACAGGGGCATTGAGGAACTCCGCCGCAAGGTGTGTGCGGGAGATCCGCCACCTACGCGCATTTGGAATTGCCGCCGCCAAGATCGGGGGCCGGGCGAGCCATCCCGAACGCGAAGCGAAGCCCGTACTCCGGTATCGCGAAGCGACCGCGGTACGCGGCCCCCGGCATGCATCGCTTGTGTTGGCACGCACGGGAGGGAATTCAGTTCTACGACGCGATCTAGCAAGGGTTTCGAACCTAACGCCACGGCTAGCGGTACGCTGCCGCCGAAAGCGCCTAGCACCGCTATGGCGATAGGAGGAACGCCGATGAGGACAACGCCGGCCGCTAGCGCCCGCCTTACGTCGCTCAACACGGAATGCCACCACGCACGCAGGGTCCACCCGAGTCTTCACCGCTGTCCTCGCTAGCCATGTCCGTGCCGAGGCCGTATAATCGAGCCGGGAGTGCGTTCATGGCCCGGACGGCCGCCTCACGCAAGATCGCGGCCGCAGCCCGTCCGCTTCGAACGATCGCCCATATGCCGGTCGTGTTGCTTCGCTGGCGTGGCGGGGATGGTGCGCACGGACGCCATCCCCCGCAAGGCGCTTAGCCGTGTACCAATTACCATCGTGAGGTTTCGTACTGTTTCTCAACCCTGCTCATGCACATGTTGATGCTGCCGCAGAGGTGCATCAATACGTGTACAGTGTGCATGCCACCACCACCGCCACCCACAGGCATACCGACACCACAATATATGACAAGAGCACCGTCGTCGCGGCCGCACAAGTGCGTGGGGCAAGCAGCCATGCCGAACAAAGCAGCGCTAACTAGCTAACCAATGCCACACAGGAGAGGTGAGAGATAGACCTGACATGTGGGGCTAAACCCATTTGGATGAATTTGAGACCCAAACAGAGTTTAAGGACCCAAGTGACACACTTTCTGAGTTCAGGGACCGGGATGACACACCATGATAAGTTTAAGGACCGGACATGAACTTTACTTTACATTTTACGGCCCTTTACGGATGGCTGCTCTTCAAATACCATCC